>JAPDFW010000110.1:15000-186289 GCA_028826165.1 Anaeramoeba ignava
ATGTTTCGAGATTCAGAAGCAAATGGATATGAATTTTTAGAAGAACCATTTTTAGTTTCTTTTATTGCAGCAGCAGCTTTATATGATCCACCAGTCCAAGAACGAGATGGAAAAATTTGGATGGATGAAGCAACAACAAAAATCATGATGAAAAAAATTGAAAGTTTATTAAGTTGTGCTTTACATTTTGGACATGATACACTTGTTTTATCTGCTTGGGGTTGTGGAGCTTTTAAAAATCCTGCTCATCATGTTGCTAAAATGTTTTGGGATGTTTTCCATCAACCTCAATTTCAAGGATTGTTTCAAAAAGTTATTTTTGCTATTTTTAATGATGAATATGCTTTCCATTCAAGAAATCCTCTTGGAAATTTCTTTCCTTTTTTATTACAATTTGGATCTGAAAAAGATATTCAAGATTATGAAAATGAGAAGAAAAAAAAAGAAGAAATGAAAAATAAGGAAAAAGATGAAAATATTGAAAATATTGAAAATGATGAATCAAGTGATGAAAACAATGAAAATATTGAAAACAATGAAAATATTAAAAACAATGAAAAAGATGAACAACAAAAAGATGAATCAAAAGTTGAATCAAAAGTTGAATCAAAAGATGAATCAAAAGTTGAATCAAAAGTTGAATCAAAAGATGAACCAAAAGTTGAACAACAAAAAGTTGAATCAAAAGATGAACAACAAAAAGATGAATCAAAAGATGAATTAAAAGTTGAATCAAAAGATGAATTAAAAGTTGAATCAAAAGTTGAATCAAAAGTTGAATCAAAAGATGAATCAAAAGTTGAATTAAAAGTTGAATCAAAAGTTGAATCAAAAGTTGAATCAAAAGATGAACAACAAAAAGATGAATCAAAAGTTGAATCAAAAGATGAATCAAAAGTTGAATCAAAAGATGAACAACAAAAAGTTGAATCAAAAGTTGAATCAAAAGATGAATCAAAAGATGAATCAAAAGATGAATCAAAAGTTGAATCAAAAGTTGAATCAAAAGTTGAATCAAAAGATGAACAACAAAAAGATGAATCAAAAGATGAATTAAAAGATGAATCAAAAGTTGAATCAAAAGTTGAATCAAAAGTTGAATTAAAAGTTGAATTAAAAGATGAATCAAAAGATGAACAACAAAAAGATCAAAATTAAATTTAAAATCAAAATCAAATTTAATTTTTTTCATTTTAATCTAAAATTTAACAAAATTGCTCTTCCAAATTTCTTTTATTCTCCTTTTTTTTTTGAAAAAGAAATTCCTAAATTCAAAGTAAAATCCAAAAAATTTTTAAAAACTTTCTCTTATTTTTCTTTAATAAAGAGAAATAAAATGATTTTGAAAAAAAAAAAGAATTAGAAACGACTTTCTTAATAATCAAAATCTTGATTATCATCTTCTTTATCACTTTCTTGATTATCATCTTCTTTTTTAATTTCTTGATTATCATTTTCTTTATCACTTTCTTTATCACTTTCTTGATTATCATCTTCTTTTTTAATTTCTTGATTATCATCTTCTTTTTTAATTTCTTGATTATCATCTTCTTTTTTAATTTCTTGATTATCACTTTCTTTATCACTTTCTTGGTTATCATCTTCTTTTTTAATTTCTTGATTATCATCTTCTTTTTTAATTTCTTGATTATCATCTTCTTTTTTAATTTCTTGATTATCATCTTCTTTTTTAATTTCTTGATTATCATCTTCTTTTTTAAATTCTTGATTATCATCTTCTTTATCACTTTCTTTATCACTTTCTTGATTGTCATTTTCTTTATTTTCATCTTCTTTGTCTTGAGTTGAAAGTGTTTCTAATTTCTTCTTCATTTCTTCTTGTTTTGTTTGAAAATTAAGTTTTGTTTGATTGAGTTCTTGTTCCAATTCTGGATTTTGAATTGCTTTAATTTTTGGTTCCATATTTTGGATTGCTTCTTGAGCTTTTTTGTTTAATTTATCAAAAGATCTTTGATATTTTTTCAAATCCTTATCTTTTTTCTTATCTTTTTTCTTATCTTTTTTCTTATCTTTTTTCTTATCTTTTTTCTTTGATTTTTTATTTGATTTTTTCTTAGATTTTTTATTTGGTTTCTTTTGTTTGTCAGTTTTTTCAATTTTCATTTTTAATTTATCTTGTTTGTTTTCAAGTTTCATTTTTTGTTTTAAAAAATCTAATTGAGTTTTATAATCTTTTTGAATTTGTTGTTTTTTTCTTTTTTTTTCTTTTTTCTTTTGTTTTTTTAATTTTTTTTTATTAACTGGTTTTTCTTCTTTTTCTGAATCAGTTTCTTGACTTTCTTCTTGGCTTTCTTGTTGGTTATCTTGTTGGCTTTCATTTTGATTCTCTTGATTTAAATTTTGGGGGTTTGTTTCTTTTTCTTCAATTTCAAAATTATTTTCATTTTGATTTTCATTTTGATTTTCATTTTGATTTTTTTCAGTTGAATTTGAATTTGGGAAATAATCCATTTTAACTTAAAAGAAAAGAAATGAAAAGAAAAATGAAATAATTAAAATTAAAATTAATTTTAGTTTTTCTTTTTTTGCTTTTTTTAATCAATAAGAAATAACTGTATTTTCTTTGTCATCTTTACCATTTATTTTATAAAGACAAGAATAAGAAATAATTTTTTCGTTTTTTACATTTTTATTCAAAATAATTTTTATTCCACTTTTTTTTAATCAAATATTTTAAATTGAATTTGAATTGATTTGAATTTGAATTTGAATTGAATTTGAATTGAATTGAATTGAAATTGAATTTGAATTGAATTTAAATTAAATATTGAATTGAATTGAATTTGAAATTCAATTTGATTTTTATTCCACTTTTTTATTTGAATTGAATTTAAATTGAATTTGAATTGAATTAAATTGAATTTGAATTGAATTTGAATTGAATTTGAATTAAATTGAAATTGAATTGAATTTGAATTGAATTGAATTTGAATTTGAAATTGAATTGAAATTGAATTGAATTGAATTGAATTGAATTGAATTTGAAATTGAATTTGATTTGAATTGAATTGAATTTGAATTTGAATTGAATTTGATTTTTATTCCACTTTTTTATTTGAATTGAATTGAATTGAATTGAATTTGAATTTGAATTGAATTTGAATTGAATTTAAATTGAATTTGATTTTTATTCCACTTTTTTATTTCATTTTTTGAATTGAATTTGAATTTGAATTGATTTTTGAATTGATTTTAATTTGGTTTTTATTTTGAATTTTTATTGACTTTTGATTTTTATTCCACTTTTTATTGAATTTTTTGAATTGAATTTTGAATTGAATTGAATTAAATTTGAATTTGAATTGAATTTTGAATTTGAAATTTTGAATTTGATTTAAATTGAATTTGAATTGAATTGAATTTGAATTGAATTTGAATTGAATTTGAATTTGAATTTGATTTTTATTCCACTTTTTTATTTGAATTGAATTTGAATTTGAATTTGATTTTTATTCCACTTTTTTTTTTGAATTTGAATTGAATTTGAATTGAATTTGAATTGAATTTCAATTTGATTTTTATTCCACTTTTTTGATTAAATTTGAATTAAATTTGAATTTGAATTAAATTTTAAATTCATTTTTCATTTTTAAAAAATGATAAACAGAACAAAAATAACACTATTAATACTATTTACATTATCAATATCATGTATTCTAGTAACAGTTTTTGTTAAAGTTCATCAAAAAACAATAAAAGAAAAAACAAATTACGCAATAGTAATTGACGCAGGATCAACAGGAAGCCGACTACACATTTTTTACTGGGAAACACCCAACGGATTCGACACACCATATATAGAGGAAATGGAAACCTTTAACGAAACAGAACCAGGAATATCAGATTGTTTAAATAACTTAACGCAAATTGATTTTCTAATAGGAAACTTACTTGACGCAGCAATCCAATTTATTCCTCAAGAAAATCATCAAGAAACACCAGTTTTTTTAAAAGCAACTGCAGGAATGAGGCTTTTAAGCAAGCAAAACCAAGATATTATTATTCAAAAATGTCAAGATGTTGTTTCAAAATATCCTTTTCTTTACAACCCGCAGGAAATACAAGTTATAAGTGGCGAAGATGAGGGATTATATGGATGGATCAGTATTAATTATTTGGCGGGCAACTTTTTAAATTATGTCGAAAATAAAGTCACTTACGGATCTTTAGATTTGGGCGGTGCTTCAACACAAATAGCTTTTATTCCAAAAGAAAATCAATTACTTTATAATTATTCAAAAAGTGTTCATATCAATTCAACAGATTATATACTTTATTCAACATCTTTTCTTGGATATGGAATCACAGAATCAAATATTGATGTGATTGATTACTTAATATCACAAAATGAGTATTTAGTTGAGGATGTGATTCAATCTCCCTGTTTTCCTTTAGGATTAAATGCAAATTTTTGCAGAACAAATGGAGACGATTGCAGGACAATCAACGGAACAGGGAATTTCTCGCAATGCTCAGACATTATTAAGCAGGCAAAATTCCCAAATGCTTCCTGTCAATATCCGCATTGTTCAATAAATGGAACTTTTCAACCTGAAGTTACTGATTATTATTATGCAACTTCAGTTTATTATTATGTTAATGAGTTTTTTTTTGGAAACTCAAATAACACCTCGTCAATTCAAGACATTCAACAGCAAGGGATTGCGTATTGCAATCTCACATTCTCGGAAATCATCAACAAATACGGAAATGATAGTGATCTTCTTCCGTTTCTGGAAATATATTGTTTTGATTCAGCTTATTTAACTACTCTTCTTCATTCTGGCTTTGGTTTCCAAACTTCGGGCCAGCAAACCATCAACAAAGTAGACTCTATTAATGGTATTTCTGTCTCTTGGACCTTGGGAGCAATCATTGCTGAAAATCAATTTTTCGAATATTCAACTCAATCATCTAGTTCTCGTTTTGTTACTAAAATTCCAGGAATTATTTTGGTTTCTTTCTTTAGTCTTTTCATTGTTGTTCTTCTTATTCTTTATTGTCGTCTTCGTTCCAAATCAAAAAAATCTTCAATTTATCATTTTTCTGATCAAGATGATGTTGAAGATTTGCATTCTTCTGATGATTATAAATTTTCACATATTGATAAATATAAAGATGAAGAGATTAAAGAAGAAAACTTAAGATTATATGATAGTCAAGAGATTTTTAATTTAATTCAATTTAAATCAAAAGAATTAAATAATAAAATTTTTTTCCGATTTAATTTTTTAATTTATAATTTTTTATAAAAAATTTTTTTCATTTTTTTTTCATTTTTTTTTTTTCATTCTTTAAAAAAAAATAATATAAATGGAAACTAGACAAAAAAGAAAATTGAAATTACAACAACAAGAAAATGAAGTTATTGAATCATCACAACTTGAAGAAGCAAAAAGATCTAAACCAACAACTCCAATTAAAAACAAAAGCAACTCCAATTAAAAACAAAACAAAAATAAAAGCAAAATCAGCAACACCAAAAAAATCAAAAATAAAAATTCCTAAAAAAACAAAATCATCAACAAAACAAAAAAAATCAAAAATAAAAAAACACAAAAAAGATGAAGATGTTTTTTTAAATCCAACCGATTTTTCAATTCAAAAAGATGGATCAATAAAATTAGCTTCAAAACAAACAAAAACAATAACTTGGGTTATTGAGGAATTAAATGAATGTTCAATAAATGAACTTTCCCAATTTATTCGGAAATATCAATTAGAAAATCAATTTGCAACTCAATCAAAAGAATTAGAAAAACAACTTATGAATTCGATTCAAGAAAGAAAAAATTTGGAAGAAATTTTCCAATCAAAAAATAAGTTGGAGGAAAATATAAAGGAAAATACAAAGGAAAATATTATGAATATTGAATTAAAAGAAAATTTGATTCAAAATCAAAATCAAAATCAAAATCAACAAATAATTTTAGATGAAAAACAACTAATAAAAAAACTTGTTTTGATGGTGTTCCTTTTTAATTATTTCCAACAATCAGATCGTGGATTTGGAAAATTCAATGAAAATAAATCCGTTGTTTCTGTAAAATTTGGAATTAAACAAAAACCAAAAACATTGGAACAACTTTACAAATTCACAATGAATCAATTAAGAGATGTTGCAAAATATTATCAAATTAGTTTGAGAGGATTAAAAAGAAAGCAAGAAATTGTCAATCTTTTGCAATTATATACACTTAATCTGAGTTCTTTAAGAAGAAAATGCAGGAAAAGACAAGAATCCATTTTAGGCACAAAAAGAGAATTAGTTGAAAGAGTAAGAGCAAATGACATCTATAAAAACCAAACATTTCCTCAAGAAATTGGAGAAGATCTTCTCGTCAAAATTTTTGCATATCTTCCCATCAAATCATTAATGAATTGCTCCGTTGTTTGCCAAGATTGGGCTCGTGCTGCAAATTGCAATTCTTTGTGGAAGAAAATTTATGATCAAAAAGTCGGTGTTCAAGATGAATTTCTTGATCAAAATATTTCTTATAAATCTCAACTTATCCAAAAATTGAAAACTCGTTGTTATTATTGTGATTATATTCATGCAAAACAAAAGGTTCACGATACTTATTTTTGTGAAAGTTGCTTTTCAGCATTATCGAATTTCATTCTTCGTACTTATGATTATAGAAAGCACTTTTTTTTATGTAGAATATCATTTCAAAAACAAAAAAACAATAATTTATTATTAACATTTTAAATATTTTTTTATATCATTTCGATTTACAAACAAACAAACAAAAAAAAAAGCCGTAAAAGATTCACAAAATATCCAAGATTTTTCACTTCCAAAAATTATTCAATTAGTAGAAGATATTTATGGATCAACAGATTTACCCAAAAAATATCGAAGAGCACTTCGATTACACCAAAATTTAGAATATTATGGATGTCCATATCTTCCATTCTCAAAGAAAATTTCAACATCCGAACAAACAAAGAATTTGGCAATGAGATGGATTCAGGAAATTGACCGATCCATTTCAGGATCAAAATTAACAACCCAAATCATCAATGAATTGCTTGAAACAAAAAAAGCAAATCTCCAAAAATCACTTGAATCAATTAATTTGCAAAATCCTGAATTACTCAAGTATTTGGATAATTATATCAAGTTGATTGACGGTTATTCCCTCGAAAAACCTGATCAAGAAATCATTCAGAATGGAATCGATAAATTTTTTCTGGATTTTCAAGAAAAACTATTTCTTCACTTCATTTCTTTATGTCCAACAGTTGTCAATCCCCAATTATTTCGTCCAGAATTCAGTTCATTCAAATTCATTTCAATTTCTAATGAGTTTGAAAGGATTCAATCAAGATTGCAAGAAACACAACTCATATTAACAAATTTACAAAATTGCAATATGGATGAAATTTATGAACAATATAGTGAAATTCACAACGATATTGAATCAATCAGAAAATATTCATTTATTGTTCTTCTTCGTAATGAATCATGGATTTTCTCTCAATATCGACAAAAATTCATAATTGAAAACATCGAAACACTGCAAACAGAATTTATTCGTTTCATCAAAAATACTGATGGAAATCAATCCAATAAAGATGTCAATTTGATAGATTTGGTTTCTTTTAATATGAATGATGAAAATGAAAATGAAAATGAAAATGAAAATGAAAATGAAGATGAAAATGAAAATGAAAATGAAATTCAAAATTATAATGAAGATGATGATGAAAATTTGCAAATATTGAATTTTCCTCAAGAAAGTATCATTTGGAATTTCATTCTCTTTTTCAAATCTGATTTAAAAAACTATTCCTATTCAAATATTTCAAATTTTGATTTGGGTTCAAATTTCTTTAACGCTTTTAACCAATTATTCCAAATCAAACTCAAGGAAATTTTCAAAGTCATAAACGACGAAATTATTCGGGAAATCAATCAATATTTCTCGCAAATCATTGCGTCAATTTCACAAGGAAAAGGATATATTCCTGAGGAAGAAAAGAAGAAAACAATTCAATGCACAATCAACTTGGAGTTTACACTTATTAAGAAATTCTTTATTCGTGTTTTAATTGAACATATTTATTATTCACACAATTTCACAGACGAATTACAGGATCATATGGTGAAAATTTGCCAAGAAGAAATTTCTAAAATTGAAGCGCAATTGCTTGAAATGAACTTTATTCCGATCGAAAATCCGAATTTTAAAGAAAGTGGGGAATCTTTAAGGAATTTTGTCAATTCATTAGCAACAAAACTTGCGGTTGTTTTTCTTCAACCCAAAATTTTGAAACTTGTATCAAATGGAATTTTGGAAAGATTCAAAGATGGTCATTTCCACAAACAAATTATCAAAAAGGATGATCAAATTAAAAAATATCGAAACGGCGCTCATTTAATTGCAAACTTATCTGAAGATGTTCCGCATTTTGTTGATTTGATTGCGGAAAAATACACTTTATTTATTGAGCAATTACAAAAAAGATTGTTTGAAACTAAAAAATGTAAAATTGACACAAATGTCGGGTTTCTTATTCTTTTTGAATTGGATCCCTATTTGATTACATACATCAACACCAAAGTTGTTGATCCACTTGATCCACGCCGTCTTGTCGATAAATATGAAAAGAAAATAGAAAAACTTGCAAATGAATATGTCCAGAGGATTTTAGATGATCCAGAACTTGTTTTCAAACAAAAATTGGAGCGTTTGAAAAAAATGCAATTTGAAAATTATTATTTTAGTGTTTCATCTTCAAAAAAATCAAAATGGAAACTTGATACTTTGCTTTCAACTTCGGCCGCAAATAATTTTTTTGAGAAGGAGTTTTATACAATTTATTCTTCCGAAGATTTAAAGTATTGTTATGATCAAATAATAGCAGAACTTATTAAAAACAATGTAAATGAAGACACAACATTTCAAATCAAATGGAATCCACATCAAAGAAGATATTATTTAATGGAATATATCAAAAATCACTTGAAATGTGATTCAAACACTGCTCAAATGTTCATCTCAACAGAAATTGCTCAAAAATACATTAAGCAGGGAAGTAAAAATCATACACTTGAAAAAATTGCGTTTTCCATCTTTGCAAATGCTGTCAAAATGAATAGAAATTCCCCAATTTATATTTATTATCAAATATCTCAAGCTTCTTCAAAAAGTATTTTATTTGATCAAAGATATTATGAAGTTTTAACACAATTCCCCAAAGTTTTTCAGTCTGATGGTTATCATTTAACTCTATCATCTTTTTCCAAATTTGATATTTACTCCATTTTTTTGACAAAATGGTTTCAAAACAAATTTCCTTATTGGTTCAAATGATTTTTTTTTAAAAAAAAATAATAAAAGGAGATTAAAATTAATTTGAAAATGATTTTTAATATTTAATTTGTTTTCTTTCTCAACTCTAAAATCATTTTTTCAAATAAATCATTTGAAAAATTAAGTTTTTGATTTGGTTCTGGTTTATATTCTTCTAAAATATTAAAAAATTTTGAATCTGTATTAACACCCCAAAATTGTAGATTTGATTTTTGAATATTTAAATTTGGATCTGTTGATTCTTCTGAGAAAAAATTTGTTAATTTAAATTTTGGTAAAAATTTTGATTCAACTGGATCAAAAATGGTTTGAATTTTTTTGGGGATTTTTTCATTAATATTTAATTCAGAATTGGTATTATTTTTTGGTGTTGAATTTTGATTTGATTTCAACTTTGATTTATAATCAAAACGACTTTGTTTTTGATTTTTTTTGTTTTTTCTCCAATTTAAATCATTAAATGAAAAATTTCTTTCTTGAAAAAATTGTTGATTTTTTTGAAGATTCATAAATTCTTGAAATTGAATAAAATCATAGAATTGTAATTGATTTGGTACAAAATTCCTTCTCCATTCAAAACCTGAATAATTTTCTGGATTTGAACTCCAATTAAATGATAATTTTCTTAAGAAATTTTGAGATTTGAAAACATTTTCTAATTTTTTTGGAATTGTTTTTTTGTTTATTTGTGTAAAAATTGATAAGAGTTCTTTTTTACTGTATTTAATTAGAGAATTTTGATTTAAATTTTGATTTTGATTTTGATTTTCATTTAAATTTTGATTTTGATTTTGATTTTGATTTTGATTTTGATTTTGATTTTGATTTAATTTTTGATTTTGATTTTGATTTTGATTTTGATTTTGATTTTGATTTTGATTTTGATTTTGATTTTGATTTTGATTTTGATTTTGATTTTGATTTTGATTTTGATTTTGATTTAAATTTTGATTTCTATTTTCAAATTGATTTTGATTTTGAGTTTGATTTAAATTTTGATTTTGATTTTGATTTTGAGTTTGATTTAAATTTTCTTCTTGAATTGAATTCATTTAAAACTTCAAAAAAAAAATGAAAAAAAAATTTTTTTTAATTTTTTCATTTTTTTCATTTTTCTTTTTTTCTTTTCTTTCTTTTTGAAATGGATCAAAATCAACAAAAAATGTTTCTTTATTTAAAAAATAACGAATTATCTTTTCCAATTTTAAATCAATTTTCAAAAACACAACAAATTCAACAAATTCAACAAAACTCACAAAAAGAAACATTATTTCAATATTCACCAACAAATTTCCAAGAAAATATTGAAGAAATTTTTCATAAAAACACCAAAAAATCATTTAGAAACAATATAAAAGAAAAGAAAAAGAAAAAGAAAAAGAAAAAGAAAAAGAAAATAAAATAGAAAAAGATAATCAAATAGAAATTGCCATTTTAATGCAAATGAAAAAAAACGAACAAGAAATCAATTCAGAACTTTCAAGAATGAAACAAGAAATCAATAATGAAAAAAAAAATTTATCACTTCTTAAACTTGATTTAAATATTAATATTTGGAAATTGGATGAATCAAGTAAAGCCATTATTGAATTACATCAAAATCTTGAAAATCAAATTGAATTACAAAATAAAATTGAAAGAAAAATTCAAGAAAATCAAAAACAAATCAAAAGTGTGGATTATAAATTATTACAAATTAAACAACGAATTTCTTCAACACAAAATGAATTGCAAATGATAACTTTATATTTATCCAGATTGAAAAATTATACAAATGAACAATATCAAAGTATTCAATATAAAATTGCAGAATTTACAGAAATTTTAAGAAAATCTCAATCAGAAAAATCTCAGTTGGATTCTTTTGCTAGTTTAACTCATTATTCAATTTCAGAACAAAATAAAAAATTAAATGAATCAATCCAAATTAAAAATCAAATTGAAAATCAAATTAATCAAATTCGTTCAATTAATTATCTTTATCAAGCAAGAATTAAACAAATTCAAAAAGAAATTGAAGAAAAAAATAAAACCATTGAGGAAAAAAAAAATTTAATTGTTTTAATGGAAGAAAAAGCAAATAAAATTGCAATTGATACAATTTTAAAAGAAATTGATTTGAAAGTTGGTATTATAAATTCCTTGAAAAATTGAAAAAAAAAAATTAATTTTTAAAGAAATTTTAGAAAAGATTTTTTAGAAAAGATTTTTTAGAAAATTATGAAAAAAGATTTATTACAAAACAATTTATTAAAACATTTTAGAAAACTATGAAAAAAGATTTATCAAACAACAATTTATCACAAAACATTAACAAAAAACAATTTATCAAAAAAAAGATTTATCAAAAAACAATTTATCAAAAAAGATTTATTAAAAATAATTTATCAAAAAGATTTATTAAAAAAAAGATTTATTAAAAATAATTTATCAAAAAAACAATTTATCAAAAAAGATTTATCAAGAAAGATTTATTACAAAACAATTTATCAAAAAAGATTTATCACAAAACATTAACAAAAAACAATTTATAAAAAAAAACAATTTATCAAAAAAAACAATTTATCAAAAAAGATTTATCAAAAAAGATTTATAAAAAACAATTTATAAAAAACAATTTATCAAAAAAAAGATTTATCAAAAAAAGATTTATCAAAAAAAGATTTATTAAAAATAATTTATCAAAAAGATTTATTAAAAAAAAGATTTATTAAAAATAATTTATCAAAAAGATTTATCAAAAAAGATTTATCACAAAACATTAACAAAAAACAATTTATCAAAAACAATTTATCAAAAAAAACAATTTATCAAAAAAACAATTTATCAAAAAAGATTTATCAAGAAAGATTTATAAAAAAAAGATTTATTAAAAATAATTTATCAAAAAAAACAATTTATCAAAAACAATTTATTAAAAACAATTTATCAAAAACATTAACAAAAACAAATTATCAAAAATTTATCAAAAAAATTAAAAAGATTTACCAAACAAATTATCAAAAAGATTTATCAAAAAAATTAAAAAAAGATTACCAAACAATTTATTAGAAAGCAAATTAAAAAACAATTTATTAAAAACAATTTATCAAAAAGATTTATCAAAAAGATTTATTAAAAAGTAATTTATCAAAAACAATTTATTAGAAAGCAAATTAAAAAAAGATTATCAAACAAATTATCAAAGAATTTATAAAAGAAAAATTGATTAAAATTTTTCTCTCTTTTTTTTTTTCTGATTAAAAAATTTTCTTCTTTTATTTGATTGAAAAAAAATTTTTTTTTGAATTTTTCAAAATCATTTTCTTTTCTTTTCTTTTGTTTTTTTTTCCTTAAATAATAAATAAATAATAAATTTTAAAATGAAAAAATCAAAATTTAAAAAACAAATTCCTTTTTATTCTCCAGTTGCTCAACAAATTAACGATTCAAATAAAATGAAAAAAAATTCACAACTTAAAAAATTGATTGAAATTCATCCAAAAAGATTTGATTTTATTGATGATCTCATGAAATTACAACAAAAACAAACTCAAAATCAAATTCAAAATAAATTTGAAAATCAATTTCAATTTCAATTTCAATTTCAAAACCAATTTGAAAATCAAAATTTAAAACAAAATCAAAATCAAAATCAAAACCAATTTGAAAATCAAAATTTAAAACAAAATCAAACTCAAAATCAAACTCAAAATCAAAATCAAAACCAAAATCAAAATCAAAACCAAAATCAAAATCAAAATTTAAATCAAAATCAAAATCAAAATCAAAATCAAAATCAAAATCAAAATCAAAATCAAAATCAAAATCAAAATCAAAATCAAAATCAAATTTGAAAATATAAATCAAAATAAATATCAAAATCAAAATCAAAATCAATTTCAAAATCAAAATCAAAATCAAAATCAAAATCAAAATCAAAATCAAAATCAAAATCAAAATCAAAAAATCAAAATCAATTCAAAATCAAAATCAATTCCAAAATCAAAATCAAAATCAAAATCAAAATCAAAATCAATTGAAAAATCAATTCCAAAATCAATTTGAAAATGAAAATCAATTCCAAAATCAATTCGAAATTCAAATTCAAAATTTCAATAAAATTCAATCAATAGAAATTCTTGAAAAAAATTACAAATTAATTTGTTATCATTTAATCAATTTATTGAATTTAGAAGAAAAACATAATCCAAAAAATTTCAACCATTACAAAAATAAAGAATTAAAGATTTATCGAGCAAAAATCATTTCAGAAATTTCAGAATTATGCTTTTCATTAGGATTTTTACAAGAAACATTCTTTACTTCAATAAATTGTCTTGATAGTTTCATTTCAAAGAATCAAAAAACAAACTCATGGAAACCAAGTTTATTAGCAATAACTTGTGTGTTAATAGCAGCAAAATTTCAAGAAGATTATCCAATTAAAATTTTGAAGTTGATTCAAGGAAAAAATATTTTAGAAATTAGTGTTCGTCAAATCAAACAAATGGAAAGAACCATTTTAGATTCAATCAATTTCTCAATCAATAGAGTAACTTTGAATTCTTTTGTTCTTGTTTATTTGAGTAGAGCTCGACTGTTTCAATATTATTTGGAATACAAAATGAATCAAAAAATAAATGATTTTTCCAAAATAATGGAAAATATTAAACAAGAAGAAACAAATGAATCTTCAAATCAATTCCAAAATGCATTTCTTTGCAAAAATATCAAGAATAATGATTCATCCACAAATATAAATATGATCCAAAATTTAAAACCAAACGGACATTCATTAATCCAATCAAAAACAAATTTTGATTTCAAACAAAATTCAAAAATTCTTTTAGAAAACCCAATGAAAATTTATAACGATATGATACGATTAATCAATATTGCAATCATTGATTCGGATTCATGTCAGTTTAGTTCAAGTGTAATTGCTAGTTCAACTTTATTATTATTTTGTCCTCAAATTTTACACATTTCATTAATTACTGGCTATTCTTCTCAACAACTTGAAAAATGTAAAAATTGGATTTCTCAATTTATTCCTTTTATTACAACAACTTTGGATGAAATGATTGAAATTGAAGAAAAAGAAAGATATGAAAATTATAGATTTCTTCATTTGTATAATATTTTCACTTCAGAATTCACATCTAAATATTGTGAGAAATATTTGTAGTTTTTTAGAATTTTTCAAATCAAATTAAAAAATATTTAGAAAGATAGAATTTTTTATTTATTGATTTTTGGATTTTTGATTTTCATTTGAAAAAATCTTCCCATTCATCATTTCTTCGATTCTTTTTTTCTTCTCTTTTTTTCTTTGAGTTTGAGTTTGTTTTTCCTTTAAAATTTTTCAATATTTGGTTTGATCTTAATTTCAAATAAGAATCTGTGTTTAATTGGTAAAAATCAATTGATTTAATGAAATCCTTATAAAAACCAGGAGACAAATCATTTGGAATATCATCATAGTAAAGAAACTTAATAAAATGTTGAAGAAATTGGAACGAACGAGAATTGTAATCGTTCACTTGATTTGAATCATCTTTTACATTTAAAAACATTCCTCGATACAATCCACTTCTTGCAACTAAAACTAACTTGTGGACTTTAATATGTTCATTTCCTAACAAAATTTTAAAATCTTTTGAATCTTCATCTTGAAACATTTTTTGGAAATCAGAAATCAATCCACTTCTGCTCATTTTGCTAAAAATAACTTCTTTTGAAATTCCTAATTTATCTCCGAGTTTTGCAATTAAATCAAAATCTTCCTGATTATTAATAACTCCTGAATAAATAAACCGAAGAAAATATTCTAGTTCTTCATTTGAAAAAGTGGAAAATTTGGGAAAAATTTGATCAAGATTTTTTGTTAATCTAAAAGAAAGAATTAGTTTGTGAGCTCCAAATAATTTGTTTGTTGATGAAGAAATGTGGAGATCACAGAATAATTGTTTTGTGTATAATCTAAGAATTTCATTTGAAAAGATACTCATTGATGAGGATGTTGGATTAGGAGATAAATTACAAGGAGTTTTTCCAAACTAAATTTAATTTAAATTTAATATAAAAATTTAAATTTAAAAAAATTTTAATTGGAAAAAAAATTTGGATTATAAATATTCACATAAACTGCTCCATAAGAAATAAGTAAAATAATCGAATTGAAAGCTCTTGATCCAAAAAAACACAATCGAAACAAAGGAGTCATATTATCATTATCCTTCAAATTAACATTAGCGCCAGATTGAAGAATAAGTTCAAAAATTTGAGGATCAGAATTTTGTAATGATAATAAATGAAGAACAGATTCTCCCTTTTGATTAGTTAAATTAACATCAACCCCTTTTTCCAAAAGAAACTGAAAAACAGAGTATTCGGCATTCAATAAAGCTGCGTAATGAAGAGGAGAATTGCCGAATTTATCGAGATCATGAATATTTGCTCCGTTTGATAATAAAAATTCAAGAACTTCAATTTTCGCACCATTTGAACAAGCATATAAAAAAGGAGTCACAAGATCCTCATTTCTAGCATTTAAATCGGTTCCATTTTGATAAAGTAATTGGATCAAATGGAGATTTTTTTCTTTATAACGACAGGCATAATGAAGAGAATTATTTTTTTGCTTGTCAAAAACAGTAGCATCTGCTTTTTGATCTAGCAAATATTCAATTGTTTTGATACTTGCATTGTGTTTGCAAGATAAAAGAAGAGGAGTTTCACCTTTTTTATTTGCTTTATTAATTTTTGCTTTATTTTGAACTAGCAATTTTATGGTCCCAATTCCGGCAGAAAATTTGCAGGCAAAATGCAAAGGTTGATTTGATTCAGAATCTTTTATATTAGGATCCGCTTTGTATGAAAGAAGTGTGTTTATTGTCTCTGTTCCTGATTGGATTTTGCAAGCATAATGAAGTGGTGAATGTTGTGAATTATCAATTGAATTTGGATCCGATTTGGATTCTAATAAATCCTTCTATTATTTCAGGATGTAATTTTGTTAAACATGCATAATGTAAAGGAATTCTTCCTTTTCGATCTTTTTTGTTAACTTGATTTTGTAGTTCTAGAAGATATCCATGGAAAGTTTCTGATGATATTTTTTTTTTGCAAACTATATGAAGAAGAGTTAATTGGTTATCATCATCTCGAAAATCTGCATAACGATCAAGAACAACAGATACGTCATTAACAGAAAGTGCTCTATTTCGAAAAAAATCCATTTAAAACAAAATGAAAAATGAAAAACTGAAAAACTTGAAATTTTATTTTGATTTTATTTTAATTTTGAATTTTAATTTTAATTTTTAATAATTTTGATTTTAATTTTAATTTTAATGATTTAATTTTAATTTGATTTTATTTTAATTTTGATTTTGAATTTAATTTATAATTTTATTTTTTAATTTTGAATTTGAATTTGAATTTAATTTAATTTTGAATTTAATTTTAATTTTAATATTGATTTTGAATTTGAATTTGAATTTAATTTTAATATTGATTTTAATTTAATATTGATTTTGATTTTTTTTGATTTTGATTTTGAATTTGAATTTAATTTGGTTTGATGAATTTTAATTTAATTTTGATTTTGATTTTGATTTGATTTTGATTTTGATTTTGATTTTGAATTTGAATTTGAATTTGATTTTTTTAATTTTTGAATTTAATTTTATTGATTTTGATTTTGATTTTTAATTTTAATTTTAATTTTTGAATTTTAATTTTGATTTTGATTTTATTTTTGATTTTGATTTTGATTTTGATTTTGATTTTGATTTGAATTTAATTTAATTTTTTGTAATTTTGAATTTAATTTTGATTTTAATTTTGATTTTGATTTTGATTTTGATTTTGATTTTGATTTTGATTTTGATTTTGAATTTGAATTTGAATTTGAATTTGATTTTGAATTTGAATTTAATTCTAAATTTTGGAAGTATCTAAATCAAGAGAAACTGGACAATGATCACTTCCATAAACATCCTGAAGAATTTTTGAAGAAATAACAGCAGAATTATTAATAATTTTTTTTGCAACAACAAAATAATCAAGCCTCCAACCTTTATTTTTTTGTCTCATATCAAATCTATAATTCCAATATGAATAAACATTCTTGCAGTTTTCATTCAAATGACAAAAACTATCAATAAAACCTTCTTCAAGAAATTTTCGAAAACTTTTTCTTTCTTCAGGAGTAAATCCTGCTGTTTTTTTTAATCCTTTTGGATTATAAACATCTGTATCATTAATAGCAACATTTAAATCACCAGTCCAAATAATAGGTTTTTTTTTATTTAAATTCTTCAAATATTTTTGCATTTCAGGATCCCATTTTTTTGTTCGATATTTTAATCTTTCAAGTTTTCTGCCGGAATTTGGAACATATGAATTGATTAAATAAAACTTTGGAAATTCTAAAGTTAAAACTCTTCCTTCTTGATCATGTTCCTTTTTCCCAATATTTTTGGTTGCTTTAACTGGATTTATTCGTGAAAATATTGCTGTTCCTGAATATCCTTTTTTTTTCGAAAAATTCCAATATGATTGATAACCTTCAAGTCTTAAAGATTCTTCAGATACTTTTGTTTCTTGAAAACAAATAATATCTGCATCAAGTTTTTTAATTGATTCTAAGAAATTAGGTTTTTTAAGAGCAGCACGTAATCCATTAACATTAAAACTAACAATTCGTATAATTTTTTTATCTTCTTTTTCTTTTTCTTTTTCTTTTTCTTTTTCTTTTTCTTTTTCTTTTTCTTTTTCTTTTTCTTTTTCTTTTTCTTTTTCTTTTTCTTTTTCTTTTTCTTTTTCTTTTTCAATTTGATTTTGATTTTTTTCAATTTGATTTTGATTTTGATTTTGATTTTGATTTTCAATTTGATTTTGATTTTCAATTTGATTTTCTTTTTCAATTTGATTTTGATTTTGATTTTGATTTTGATTTTGATTTTCTTTTTCAATTTGATTTTCAATTTGATTTTGATTTTGATTTTCAATTCGATTTTGATTTTGATTTTCAATTTGATTTTCTTTTTCAATTTGATTTTCTTTTTCAATTTGATTTTCTTTTTCAATTTGATTTTCTTTTTCAATTTGATTTTCTTTTTCAATTTGATTTTTGATTTTGATTTTGATTTTGATTTTGATTTTGATTTTGATTTTGATTTTGTTGTTTTTATTCTCTTTTTTTCTTGCTTATTTTTTTTTGCTTTTTCTGGTTTTGTTTTACTTTCTTTTTTTTCTGTTTTTTTATTTGGTTTCTCTTGTTGTTTTTCATTTTCTTTCTTTAATTTTTCTTCTTTTGCAAGTTTTTTTTTTCTTTTTTGATTTTTGTCTCTTATTCTTTTTGATCTTCTTAATTTAACTTTTTCCATTTAAAAAAAAATGAAAAAAATGAAAAAAATGAAATTTTGATTTTGAATTTTAATTTTGATTTTGATTTTGATTTTAATTTTGATTTTAAATTTAATTTTGATTTTGATTTTGATTTTGATTTTGATTTTGATTTTGATTTTAATTTTAATTTTAATTTTGATTTTAATTTTAATTTTCATTTTAATTTTAAATTTTAATTTTAATTAAAAATATTTGAGCAAAATTGATAAACATGAGAAATGTTTCCTAATAAAATTTCTTCATCATTATCAAAATTTTCTTCAATTTCTTTATAAATAATTGTTGTTTTATCTTTAATTGAAAAAAGAAATAATTTTCTAAATGAATTATTATTATTATTATTATTAATATTCAAATTTCCTTTAAGTTTCTTAATAAAATCTTTCAAAACACAAATAAAATCAAATATTGGGATTTTTTTTGTAATTTTTTCTAATGAATTTTCCAATAATGAAATTTGGAAAGAAGTCATTTCCCATTTGAATTTTTTATCAAGATTTTCCAAAATATTTTCAAAATTATCTTTAAATTGTTTATGAATAAATAAAAGATGTTTCATTTTAGCAAATTGTTTAAATTTTGATAAATCATTTTCAATATCTTCCAAATTTTTAAATTCAAATTTAAATTGAAATTCAAGTTTTGTTTTAATAAATTCTATTATTGATAAATCTTTTAATTTTGAAAATTTATTTTCATTTTTAATATTTTGACATCCCAAAATTATATATTCAATAAGTTTTTCAAAAGTTTCAAACAAATTATTCTTTTCTAATTCTTCTTTAATTTGTTTCCATTGATCATGATTTAATTCTTCTTGTTCCCATTTTTTTTCTGTTTCAAGAAATTCTTTTTTAATTTCAATTTGTTTTCCATAATAATTAAAATTTTCAATTTCAATTTTGAAAATATTTGTTTCTTTTAAATAATTTAATTTTTTTCTAATAAATTCTTCAATATAATCTAATTCTTGAATTAAATTATTATAATTTATAAATTCTTGAAATTCTTGAATATTAAATTTGATAATTTTAATAAAATCTGAATTTAATATTTTTGGGAAATGAAGAATTGATTCTTTAAATTCTTGATTATTTTCATTATTTTGATTTTCATTATTTTCATTATTTTGATTATGTTGTGAATCTTGGAAAATAGATTTTAGAAATGGAGATTTAATTAATTCATTATGTAGATTAATTGAATGTTCAATTAATATTGGAATCATTAAATTATAATTTTCTTTTCCTGTTAAACAAAAATCAATTATATCTTCTTTTTTAATTTCATCTTTGAAATTATCATCATTAATTTCTTTTGTAATTTGTAAATATTTAATTTCTTTTGAACTTAATTTCCAAAATTTTTCAAATTGTAAATATAATTTATTGATTATTGGATTGTTTTCTGTTTCAATAAATTTTTGAATTTGAATTACTTTTGCTTCTTTTTTTGAAATTTTTCCATTCATTTTTTTCATTATTAAACTTGTAAATTTAATAAATCCTTCAAATAAATTTAATATTTCTAATTTTGAATAATTTTCAATTATAAATTTAATTAATGGATATTTTTCAAAATCTTCTTCTTTTTTTTGAATGTATAAATTAATAATTGGATATAAATTTGGTTTTGATAAATCAAATAAATTTATTTTTGTTTTGGATTGTTGTAATTTTTTGTTGATTTTATATTTTCTTTTAATATTTGAAATTATTTTTTCATGATTTTCTTTAAAAATATCAGAAAATATTTCTTCCAATTTATTTCTTTTTTCAACTTCTTTGAAATTATCTTTTCTTAATAAAAAATTTGGAATTCTCTTTTTGGAAAATAATTTTAATGTTTCATAATAATAAAGTATTGATTGATAATTTGTAAGATTTGTTAATTTGGATATAATAAATAAATCATTTCCAATATGAGAAATTAATTGTTTGATTAATTCTTTTTGATTTTTTGGTTTAAAAACACAATTATTAATCATTGAAATGAAATGATTTGAAAATTTTTCACAAATAATTGAAAAAGGAAGAATTGATGAATGAATTAATAATCTAATAATTCTAAAAGTTATTGGATGTAAATTTCGATATGTTAATAATGGATTTGAATTTGGTATTTTAGAAACTGAATAAGATAAAACATTTTCAAAAAATTTTGAATTAATTTCATTTTCTTTTAAACTTGATTTACAAAATTCACACCAATTTTGTAATTTAATATTAGAAGATTTCACAAAATTTAAATGTTTATTTTCACATAATTTCCAATAACCTTTTTCTTTTTCAAATTCTTGTTGAAATGGATGTGATCCCATTGATAAAAAATATAATTTTTCAAGCATTTCTTGTTTTAATTGTGATTCTCCAACTTCAAATAAAAGATCAGATGAAAATAAAAATTGAAATGGTTCAAGTTTTATATTATCAATAAATTCAACACTTTGGATTATCATTTTGAAAATTTCTTTGTTTTCAATTTCTTTTTCAATTTCCCAAAATTTTCGATAAAATTGTGAAATAATATAACTTATTTTATGTTCTGAAACAAATGAAATATGTGAATATTCGAATTTTAATGATAAATCATTTTCAATTTCTTTTTGTTCATAATAATATAATAATGATTGATCTTTGTTCTTTTTTGGATATTCTATTATTATTGAATCATTTCTTTTTGAATTTAAAACATTTTGAGAAATTTCTAGTTTTTTAATTTTATCAGGAATTTCTTTTTCAATAAACTTTTGAAGATAATTTCTTCCTTTATCATTTTCAATTTCATTAAAAATAAATTTAATCCATATTTCTCCACTTTTTTTTGAAAAACTATTTTTAAATTTTTGTATTATTTTTTTTGGATTTCGAAGTAACATTTTTCTTTTTTCAATAAATTTAATAATATTTTGAATTGAGAATTGATTTTTAGAAATTGCAGTTATTATATTTTTTTCTTTCAAATTTGGTTTTGATTCTTTCTTTAAATTAGGTGAATCTTGATTTTTAAAGAGATTTTGTTGAATAGATTTAATATTGTTTCTTATTTCTTCATTTTCATTAATAATTTTTATACAAGAAATAAGAATAATATTTTCTGGTTTGTTTTCTAATATTTCTTGATTTGTATTTTCCAAAAATTTATCAATAAAATTAATAATTTCTTTATTATCTTCATTTGAATTTTCGTTTTGAATAAATGAAAGTAAATTTTTAAGTATTGGATAAAAAATTGAATAAATATTTTCAATTTGTTTAACTTTTAAAAATATTTCAATTTTTTCTATTGAATAATTTAAAAATTTTTGAATAAATCCAAAATTAAATTTTTTTGTTAATTTTTTCTTGAATAAAAATTGTTGAAAAATTATTCTTCCATAAAATGTTAAATATTTTGAAAATTTATGGAAAATATTTATAATTTCTTTTCTATATTCTTCAATTTTACTTTTTCTAATTGTTCTGAAATGTTTTGTATCATTTTCTTCAATTTCTTCTTCACAAATTGAACATTTTTCATTACTTTTCAAACATAAATAAATTGGTTTTTTTTCTTTTTGAGATTTTTACAAATTTTGATTTTTATAATTGATATTTTCTGAAAATAATTCTTCAATTAATTCATTTGTTATTTTATTAATCATTAATTCATTTTCAATTTTTGATAATTATATTTTTCTCGTGTTTTTGATTTAATTGTTTTAATTGAATTGAAAATTGTTTTTGAAATGTTTGAATAATCCATTCATTATAAAGTTTTTCAATTTCTTCTTTTTCTTTTTGTTTTTGTTTTATTTCAATCCAAAATTCAAATAATTCTTCAATATTATCATTTTGAATTATTTCTTCTTTATCTTCTTTTATTTTTTCAATCAATTCTCTTATAAATAATAAAAATGAAAATCTTTTTCTCTTCTCATTTTTTCTTTTTGTTTTAAAATTAATTAATTTGGAAATAAAAAGTAAATTAATTAATTTTTGATGAATTTTTTCAAAATAAATTTGTTGAATTTTTTGAAATGAAATTGTTTTTATTTTTTCATTGGATTGTTGTGAATAATAATTGTTGATAATTCTTCTTAAATTAATTTTTAATTTTTGGAAAATATTTTTTTGTTCTGGATTAAGAACCAATTTGATAAAATCTTTTAAATATTTTTGAATAATTTCATCATTAAAAGATGAATCAATAAATGTAATAATTTTGTTTTGTTGAGAAATTGTTTCATTTTGTTGAATTATTGAATAAATTATTGATGAAAATGGGAATTCTTGTTTAATTGTTTTTGTTTTGTAAATTGGATAACAAGGAATTTCAAATTGTTGAAATATAACATCCCAAATTTCTTTCATTTTTTCATCTTTTGAATTTAATAAAATTGTTAAATTTTCATTTTGATTTATATTTTGGAAAAATATATCAAAAATTTCAATTAAATCTTCTTTAACTTTATCAAATAAAATACTTATAAATTTCTTTTTCTCTTTCTTTTGTTTGAAATTATGTAAAATATCAAAAATTTCCCATTTAAAATTTTCATGTTTTGATTTAATTGATAATTCAATCATTTTTCTAATTTTTTGGAAAATTTGTTTTTCATTTCTTCATTCTTAAAAAGGTTTTTTTCAATTAATTCTTTTTCTTTTTTGAAATTTTCATTTGTTAAATCTTTTTCTTTTGAAAGAATTATTCCTAAATTTTCTATTATTATTTTTTCTATTTGTTTGTTTTTTTGTAAATAATCAAATGATTCTAAAAGATTTTGAGGTAAATTTTTAAGATTAAATAATGTTTCAATTTCTTCAATATAATAATGTTCCCAATTTTTTTCAAAATAAAAAGGAAATGATTTAGAATTTGAAGTGAAAGATAAATGAATAAATAATATAATATAAGAGTTCTCTATTCTGTTTTGATTATTATTATTGTTTTGAGAAATTATTTGTTCAATTAAAATTTTAATTTGATAAAATAATTCAATTTGATTTTGTTTGAAATGAATAATTAAAATATTTTTTTCTTTTGGAATATTGGAAATTAATTCTTCATTTTCTTTTTTGATAATTTTATCTTTGTTTTGTAAATCTAAAATTTTAAATGAATATTCTGAATATTTTTCTTCAATTTTCCCAATTTCTCTTTTATATCCTCTTGTGAAAATTATTGATTTTTTCACTTTATTTTTTAAAATTTCTTCATTTAAAAGTTCTTCAAAATTATTGTAAATAGATGAAAAATATTCTTCTTTAATTTGATTAACTTTTTGAATTTGTTTTTCTTTTTGTTTTTTTGATAATAATTCTTTAATTTCAATCATTTTTTCAAATTTAAAAAATTGAATAATTTTCTTTTTGATTTTTTCTTCTTGATCTTTTTCATTTTGATATTTAAGAATAAGTGAAGGAAATAAGTTTTGATTAAATTCAATAATTAAATCTTCTTTTTTAATTTTGTTTTCAGTAAATTTTTTGATTGGATTGAATATTTTGAATATTTTGGATATTGATTCTTTTGGAATATTAAAAGAAGAAATATCAATTAAATGTTTTTCAAATTGATTTAATAAATTAGGTTGATTAAATTCATATTTAATTGCTTTTGTTGTTATAATTATTAATCTGAAATTTGGATTCATTTCAATTTTTCTTATTTCATTTTCAAAAATAATTGTTATATAAAATTTTTCATTTTCTTTAATATAATTTTGATTAAATAAATCATCTAATAATGGATAAATTTTTTGATAATCAAGAAGAATTAACATTTTTCCTTCATAAATACATTTTTCAATAATATTTAATGCTTTATTAATTTCTTGATTTTTCTTTTTCTATTTGTGATTCTGATTTTATTAATGAATTTGAATCAAATAAAATGATTGAATTTCTTGAAAAATATTGTAAAATTATTGAAAAAATTGAAATATTTGGAATAAATATCATTAAATGTCTTGATGTTTTTATAAAATCTGAATATTTTTGAATTTCATTTTCTTTTGTTAATTTTTGAATATTTTCTTTTATTGATTGAAATGGATTGAATTTTGGAAGTTTTTCAAATCCTTCAATTTTACTATTTTTCAAAATTTGATTTAATATTTTTGATTTAATTCCAAAATTTCTAAAAAGAGATTCATAACAAATATCTAAAATTCCTTTTTTCTTTTGTTCATTTCCATAATAAAATCCAATATTATTAAGGAAATATTGATAATCTTTAATTCCATAAAAATTTAATGGTGGTTGATTTTCTTGAAGAATTGTTTTAAATTGTTTTGAAATTATTTCATTTTGATTTTGATAAATTTTAGAAAATAATTCAACAAAAATATTAGGATAATTTCTTCGTATTTTTTTAGAGAATGATTTTATAATTTCTTTTGTTACAATTTCTAATTGATTTCGATTTAAATTTAATAATAAATTTCTTGAAGTTAATCCTGAAATTTCAAAATTTGTATTTATATTTGTTAATAAAATCAATGTAAATTTTGAATTTGAATTTGAATTATAAATCATTTTATTCATAATTTTTTTGATTTTTGAATGAATCATAATTAAATTTTCTTTTGATAAATTTGTGAAATTTTTTAAAATTATTATTGGAATGTTTTGTTGTTGTTTTTGTTTTTTGATGTTTTGAAATTGATTTTGAAGATATTCTTGTGTAAATATTTGTGAACATTGAATTTTAAATCGTTTTATTTGTGGAAGTTTCCATTGTTTTAAAATTTGATTTTCATTTTTAGAAGATGAAAATGAATTGAAAATAGATTGAAAAGATTTTTTTGAAATTGCTATTTTTGTTTTAAATAAAAATAAAATAAAAATAAAATTTAATAATTATTTTGTTATTGTTATTGTTTTTGTTATTAATTTACCTAAATTATCAATTATTAATAAAGGTATTTGTGTAAAAAATGAAATAAATATTGATAAAATATTTTCATTAAAATTTTGATTTTGGAAAAGATTTGTTTGGGTTAAATTAAATTGAATTGATTGAATTAAACTTTTTGTTAATTTATCAATAATTTCTTTAATTTTTATTTTTCTAAATCTTTTTTAAAATTTCCACTTATTTTAATCTTTTTGAAATTTTCTTCAACTTTTAATAAAAATTTATCTTTTTCTTCTCCAATAAAATATGATCCATAAACAACAAATAAAGATAATAGCATACTTTCTCTAAATATAATTCGATTTGTATTTGATGGATAATTCAATTTTTTGCAAATTTCTTTTTCAATTAACCATTGGAAAATATTGAGAAATATGAAAACATCTTGTAATGATTGAATAGAATAATTTGTTTTGTTTTGTTGTTGAATATAATTTCTTGAAAAATTAATTGTTTCTAAAATAATTTGAATAATTTTTTCTTTATCAATATTAATTAAATTTTTTGGAAATTTTTGGTAAATCATTGAAAAAATATAATTATTTTCTCCTTTTTCGCTTAAATTCCCAAAATCATAAATATCTTCAAAAAATGAATCAGGAATTAATTGAGGTTTTGAAATTATTTCTTCAATTATATTTGATTCATTTGATTCATTTGGTTTGATTTGAGAAGAATATTTTTTTGATTGAAATGATTTGATTGAAGCTAATAAATTAATTTCATAGGGTAAATTTAATAAATCAAAAGATCGATCTATTAAAATTTTCTTTAATAAAATTATGCATTCTTTTGATCCTGTATTGAAATCATTGAATAAAATATTAATTTTTGAATTTGGTTTTTCTTTAATAATATTTTCAGCTTTTTCAATAATTTGTTCAATATCTTTTTTGTTTGTTTTAGAATTGATATTTAAAATTATTAATTTTTGTTTTAAGATTTCTTCTAATAAATAATGAATTAATAAATTTTTCTCATAATCATTTCCTTCAATAAAAATAACTGGAAGTTTTGCTATTAATCTATAATGAATATTGATTAATTTCATTAGGTTATTTGAAGTGATAAATTTTGGATAATCTTTTATATCTTGTTTTGAATTAAAAGAATTGAGAATTTTCAAAATCATTTCTTTTTCAATTTCAATTTTCTCTTCATCATTTTGGAAATTTTCATAAATTTTAATCAATACATTATTGTTTAAAAATTTTTCTAATTTTTGATTAAATAATGATTTGATTTGATTATTGCTTATAATTATCATTTCAAGTTGTTCTTCATTTTTGAGTTGATTTAAAAAAATTGGGAAAGTGAAAAATTTTTGATTCCAATCAATTCTATCTTTTAATAAATTTGAGAAATCTTCAAATTCATTTGTTTCTAATTTTTCTATTTTTGTACTCCATTTAAGATAACGTGAAGAAATATTAACAATAGAATCTAAATAAAATGAAAATAAATGTGAAATAAATTTTTCATAAATTTCTTCATTTTCTTCTTTTAATAATCCTAATAATAATAATTTATTTGAATCCAAAAATTGACAATTTTGTAATAAAATTATTTGTGATTTTAAAATTGAACAAATAATAAATATTATTCTGAAAGTTAAAGGTTGGCCTGGTAATTTTTGTAAGATTTTCTTTTCAATTAAATTAAAGAATTCTTTTTTATCTGGTTCTTGATTAATAAATTCTTTTCTTTTTTCAATTTGAAGATTTTTGAATTGTTTGAAATTATTATTACTTAATTCAATTAATTTAGCAACATTTTTCAATTTTTTATCTTCAATTTTTTCAATTATAAAATTTGGATTTAATTTAAATTTAATAAATGAAAATTCATCATAATTAACTTGACATTCTTTTTCTTGAAAATATTTTAATGATTGGAAATTATTTAATCCATTTTCTGAATTTTCTTTTCTATTACTTGGAATTTCAAAAGCTAAAAAACAATTATTTAAATCTTCTTGATTAAAATCGAAAATGAAATTTGATGATTTTTCTCTTTTGTTTTCAAATAAATTCCACATTGTAAATCCCCAAATAAAATCTAAAGTTTCTAAATTAGGTGAAAAAGGTAATTCAATATGAAAAAATTTCTTTTCTTTTTGTTTATCTTTAATAAAATCATTTGATATTTCTTTTGATAAAATGATATTGAAATATAGATAATTTTCTTTTTGATATTTTTCATTATATTTTTTGTGAATTTGATAAGTTTTTCCCATTCCACTAATTTTAGAAGTAAATAATTGTATTTTTGGATAAAGTTTGTGATATTTTTTGTAAATTTGTGTTATTTTTTTTTTGGAAAGAATTTTGATTTTGTTTGTTATTAAACATTTTGGAAATTGATTAACAATTCTAAAACTTCCAATTTTCTCTTCATAAAAGAAAATTAATAATGGGAAATGAATTGTGAAAGAAATATTTTGAATTTTTTCAGTTAATACTTTTAAACATTCTTGAGATAATTTATGTGAATGAATAATTGAAAATAAATATTTGTTTTTTGGAATATTTTCATATTTTTCATTATAAATTTGATAAATATTAAAGAAATTGTTAATATCATTTTTTGTTGAATTTGAATCACAAAATAATACATTTTCTTTTAAAGGGAAATGATTACAATATCCTAAATATAAACTTGTAACAATTTCATAAATTTCTTTTTCTTTTTCTAATTTATAAAAGAAAAATTTTTGATTTTGATTTTGATTTTGATTATCAAAAATTTGATTAAATTGAGAATTTGATTTTTTTAAAATATTTTCATCAATTTTGATTATTCTTTGTTTGATTGAATTTTTGATAGGAATTAATTTTTCTAATTTATTAATAAATGTTTTGAAAAAATTTGAATCAATTTTAATTTGAGAAATTTGAATTTTGAAATTTTTAAATTCTTCATTTTTTAAATTTGGTTTAAATGATTTAAGAAGAGATAATGAATTATTGTTTTTGTTTTCAAAATGAAATTCTTTTATAATTGAAAAGATTTGTTCTTTTGAGAAAATTGAAAGAATAAATTGAATATTATTATTGTTATTATTATTATTGATAAATTCTGAAAATAAATCATCAAGTTGTTTTGTAAAATTTCTTTCTTCTTCAGTTTCTTTTTCTTTTTGTAATAAAATTAATTCTTCAATTTTTTTAAAAATTTTCTCTAATTTTTTTTGTGAAGGATTTATTTTTTGATAAATTTTGATAATAATTTCAAATATATCATTAAATGATTTGAAAAGTTTTTCATTATATAAATATTCTTTAAATTCTTCTCTTAAATTTTGTAAATATTTTTTGGTTTGTTTTAAATTATTGTTATTGATTTTATCAAAAATTTCTTTAAATTCTTTATCATTTTTTAATTTTTGTAAAATTTGAATTGATTGATGAAGTAATTCAAAATTATATTTCTTATTCAATGTACTACCAATAAATTTATAAATTTCTTGAAATATTTGACTAATTTTTGATAAATCTTTCATTTCTTTTTCATTTTTCAAATTTGGATTAAAAAAATTAGAATAAAATTCATTTTCATATTTAAATAATGGAACAACTAAAATAAACCAATAAGGAATTTTGGAATAATTTTTTCTGTCTTCTTGATATTTTAAAATTGGAGAACAAATTTGTTTAATTTTTTTATCTTTAGGAATATTGGAAATTTCAAATAATAATTTAATTTCATTTTCTAATAATTCTTTTTTCTTTTCATTTTCATTTTCTTTTTCTAATAATTCTTTTGTCTTTTCATTTTCAATTATTTTTAAGAATAAATTTTCAAATTGTTTGATTTTCATTTTTTGATTTGAAATTAATTTTGTTTTTTTTATCAAATCATCTTGAATTTGTTTAATTTTATTTTGTAAATCTTCAAATGAAATTTTCTTTTTTTCATTTATTAATGATTGTTGATATTCATTCCAATAAATCTTTTGAAAAATTTGAGTTTGTTTCATTTTATAAAAATTTTGGATAATTTCTTCTTTAATTTTCAAATTTTGAATTGATTTTTTAATTTCATTAATTGATTTATCACTTTCAAATAAATCCAACATTTCTTTAATTTTTAAAATATCTTCTTCAATTAAAATTGAATATAATTCTTTTGATAAGAAGTTTTTTTGTTGATTTAATTGTTCAAATTCATTCTTTTAAAATTTGGAAATTTGGTTTTTCGAATATAACCCAAATTTTTGAATTTTCATAATTTTGAATAATAATTTCAGAAAGTTCTTTATAAGAAAAATTTAAATTTTTTGATTTTTCAATAAAATTTTCAATTTCTTTTTGATATTTTTTAATTGATTCAAGAAATTCAAATTTTGAAATTGTTTCATTTTCAATTTCTTTTATAAATAATAAAGCATCTATCCAATTATTTTGTTCTTTTTCTGAAAGTGAATTAAAGAATTGAAAGAAATTTTGAGAATTAGTTGGTAATTTGTTTCCAATATAAGGTTTCCATGATTCAGTTTGTATTTCTAAGGGAATTTTTTGAATAATATTTTTTTCTTTAATAATATCTTCTTTGGAGATTTTATCATAATTTTCTTTAACAAATTTTTCAATTAAATTCTTTATAAATTCATCAATTTGATTTATTTTATCAAGTATTTTTGATTCAATAATTATATTTAAACGTTCTTTTTCGTTTTTGTTTGTAAAATATGGTTGAGTTTTTAAATTATTATAAATTAATTCTTGAATATTTGAAATTTCCATTTTATTTTGATTTTTATTTTGATTTTGATTTTGATTTTGATTTTGATTTTGATTTTGATTTTGATTTTGATTTTGATTTTGATTTTGGGTTCCTTTTTAATTTGGATTTTTTTTTGAATTTGATTTTGATTTTCATTTTCATTTTGATTTTGATTTTGATTTTGATTTTGATTTTGATTTTGATTTTGATTTTGATTTTGATTTTGATTTTGATTTTGATTTTGATTTTGATTTTGATTTTGATTTTGATTTTGATTTTGATTTTGATTTTGATTTTGATTTTGATTTTGATTTTGATTTTGATTTTGATTTTGATTTTGATTTTGAGAAATAAAATCTTTGCTTTTCTTGTAAAAAATAGTCCAATTATCTATCCAATTCCCTAAATTTTCTGTTTTGTAATTTATAATAATCTTAAAAAAGAAATTATTTAATTTTCTTGAAAAAAGTTGAATAAAAAATTTGCTTGGTTCATTTCCTGTAAATTCATTGAAAAAAAGATGAGTTAATTGATCACCATTTTGATAATAATTTGTTTGGAAAAGTAAAGTTGTAGTTTCAATAAAGTCTTCAATATTTTGATGATTAAATAAAAATTGTTGAATTTCATGATATATTTCTTCTGGTTTAATATTTGAAAATACTTGGAAATCTTCAATTTGTTTTGATTTTTGACAAAAAAAATCAAATAAGAAGAATAATTTCATTTCAAATTCTTTTTCAGAAAAAAGAAAATCAACTAAAATATTCCTTAAATCTTCAATATGTGGTTCTTTTTGTATTAATATAAATGATTGAATTTCTTTTTCAATTGGTTTAAAAGAAATTTTTGAGATATTTTGGAATACTTCTTTCTTCAAAATATTATCCTGAATAAATTTTATGAGATAAAAAAATGGAATTAAAAAAATAAATGGAATGCACACTTTTTGATCTTTTTGGAATTGAATTGAAACTTTTTTAATTAAAGTTGGAACAACTTCTCCAAATTTAATATTTTCATTCACATTTGTTTGTAAATCTGTAATCTCTTTTTCAATTTCTTTAGTTCTTTCAATTTCTTTCTTTTTCTTTTTCTTTTTCTTTTCTAACTTTTCTTTTTCCTGTTTTAATTGTTCAATTTTTTTTTTCGTTTCTAAATCAAATTTAAAAATATTGTTATTTTGAAATATCTGAATTGCTTGACAAAAAATAAGAAAGTTTTTTTTCAAGTTTGAAATATCTTTTGAATTATCTTTGAAATGTGACTCATGAAATTCATTTTGAATTATTTCTTGAATAATAATTTGACAAATTTCACCATCAGAATATTCTTCTCTTAAATTTTGATCAATGAAAAAAATAAAAATGTGTTCTTCTTTTTCTTGATTTTTAAATGAAATTTTAATTTTGGATTTTTTTCCAGGAATTAAACGAGATGTAATAAAGCATTCTTTATTTTTTTGTTTTTCAACGTTTTTAAATTGTTTTTTGGAATAAAAAATTGTTAAATTTTCTTGATCTTTTTCATTTTCATTTTGAAAACTTTTTTTGATTAAATTTATTTGTTCGCCAAGTAAAAAAGAAACTAATTTATCATTTTTATTTTTATTTTGTGAATTTGGTTCATAAAAAAAAGTTGCATAAATATAAAAAGTTTTAAATTGGTTTTTGTTATTTTTTAAACTCATTTTTAATTTAAAAAAAAAAGGAAAAAAAATGAAAAAAAAAATGAAATAAAAAAGGAAAAAAAAAGTGATTAAAAAAAAAAGGAAAAAAAAAGTGATTAAAAAAAAAAGAATTTCAATCAAAGTCAAAATCAATTATTTTTTTCTCCTTTATTCTAATTTTTATTTTTTCTCATTTTTTTTTTCATTTTAAAAAAAAATTGGAAAATGAATTTACAAACAAAAAACAAAAAGCAACAAAAGAAAAATAATCAAAAAATAAGAAGAACAATTCCACCAAATTCAATAGGAAAAATAAAAGGATATTTTATAATTCAAATCCATTCAATTTTATTAAAAAATCAAAATGAAAAAATTCTCATTTCAATTCAATTTCCTGAAGAAATAAAACCAATTATTATTAAAATTAATCAACAAAATTATTCTATTAAATATGAAATTACAACTTCAATGCTTAATCTATGTAAATATTTTTCTAGTTTCCAAAAATTATTGATCAAAATTTACAAAGAAAAATTGGATAATTTTTTTGCAAGAATTTTTGTTAATTTTAATAATTTGTTACTCTTAAATAATCAACCTCAAAATTTCACTATTTCTAATTTAAATAACAAAAAAATTGGAAATATTAAATTATCTTTGAAAATTATTCATTTAGAATTTGGTGATATTTTAGATTTCAAAGAAGAGAAAATTTCAAGAAATATTTCCAATCAAAAAATTAATCAAGAAATTCAAAATAATTCCAATCAAGAAATTTCAAGAAATATTTCTAATCAAGAAATTCAAAATGATTCAAATCAAAAAATTCAAAATAATTCAAATCAAAAAATTAATCAAGAAATTCAAAATAATTCAAATCAAAAAATTAATCAAAAAATTCAAAATAATTCTAATCAAGAAATTTCAAGAAATATTTCCAATCAAGAAATTCAAAATATTTCAAATCAAAAAATTAATCAAGAAATTCAAAATAATTCAAATCAAAATATTTTTAATCAAAAAATTCAAAATAATTCAAATCAAGAAATTCAAAATAATTCAAATCAAGAAATTCAAAATAATTCAAATCAAGAAATTCAAAATAATTCAAATCAAAATAATTCTAATCAAAATATTTCTAATCAAAATAATTCTAATCAAAATAATTCAAATCAAAATAATTCAAATCAAGAAAGCAAAATAATTGCTAATCATAATTCACACATTTTAATTATTCAAGTTCAAGATTTACAAATTTCTTATCATTTTAAACAATATTTCCAACATAGTTATCAAGAAAAACAAGAAATTCAAATTGAAATTTCTATTTCAAATTTAAACAATGAGAACAAACAAACCCAAATTTATTCAAATCAAAAATTAAATTCTTTATTGGAAAAAACATTTTTTCCTAATAATGCTTATAATAACCATATTATTCATTCAAATAATAAGAATATTTTTCTCGTCAACAACAAAAATTTACTTGTTAAATTTTTTCTTTATTCTTTTATCAACAAAACAAAATCCAAAAAATTATTTGGAATTGGGAAATTATTTTTAGAAATTGAAAACAACTTTGAAAAACAATTTATAATCAAAATTTTACCAGTTAATCAATTCAAACAATTTTTGGAAATTGGAAACTTAAAAACTTTAATCCAAACAACACATAAATTATTCACAAATGAACCAACAAAAAATTATCCAAAAAATGAGATCAAAAAAGAAGAAGTTTTATTATTTCTTTCAGCAAGAGAAGTTCAAGATTTAATCCCAAGAACAAAAGGATTGAGAAATTTATTTTTAATTATCAAATTTGATTTAATTCAAAAAAATATTCAATCATTAATTACTTGGGGGAAATTTAATCAAGGTTATGATTTAAATTTTAATTATAAGTTCCATATTAATTCAACTCAAATTCATTCAAATCAAAAAAACAAACAAAATCAAATTGAGATTAACATTTATGATCTTCATAAACAAGAAATGCAAAAAGAATATCTTGGAACAATTTTAATTCCTTTAGATTTATCAAAAATATTTCAAGAAATTGATTCCTCTCAAAAACAAAGAGAAGAAAATTATTTTGAAATTTTAGATAATTTTTTTGAATTTATTCATCCTTTCACAAATGAAATTTATGGGAAATTGAAAATTATTTTATCCCTTTCATTTCCTAAATCAATTCAAACAAAAGAATTAAATAATTTAAATTTAGAAGAAGATAAAAAACAATCAATTTTAACAAAAGAATTAAATAATCTAAATTTAGAAGAAGATAAAAAACAATCAATTCAAACAAAAGAATTAAATAATTTAAATTTAGAAGAAGATAAAAAACATTTAATTCTAACAAAAGAATTAAATAATTTAAATTTAGAAGAAGATAAAAAACATTCAATTTTAACAAAAGAATTAAATAATTTAAATTTAGAAGAAGATAAAAAACATTTAATTCAAACAAAAGAATTAAATAATTTAAATTTAGAAAAAGATAAAAAACATTCAATTCAAACAAAAGAATTAAATAATTTAAATTTAGAAAAAGATAAAAAACAATCAATTCAAACAAAAAAATTAAATAATTTAAATTTAGAAGAAGATAAAAAACATTTAATTCAAACAAAAGAATTAAATAATTTAAATTTAGAAAAAGATAAAAAACATTCAATTCAAACAAAAGAATTAAATAATTTAAATTTAGAAGAAGATAAAAAACATTCAATTCAATCAATGGAAAAAATAATAGGATTACAATTAAGTTCCACAAATTTAAATTTTCAAAATCCATTTCAAAATCAATTTCAAAATCAATTTGAAAATCAATTTAAAAATCAAATTCAAAATCAAAATCAAATTCAAAATCAAATTCAAAATCCATTTGAAAATCAATTTCAAAATCAATTTGAAAATCAAATTCAAAATCAATTTGAAAATCAAAATCAAATTCAAAATCCATTTGAAAATCAATTTGAAAATCAATTTGAAAATCAAAATCAAAATCAATTTAAAAATCAATTTGAAAATCAAATTCAAAATCAATTTGAAAATCAAATTCAAAATCAATTTGAAAATCAATTTGAAAATCAATTTGAAAATCAATTTGAAAATCAATTTGAAAATCAATTTGAAAATCAATTTGAAAATCAATTTAAAAATCAATTTGAAAATCAAAATCAAAATCAATTTGAAAATCAAAATCAAAATCAATTTGAAAATCAATTTAAAAATCAATTTGAAAATCAAAATCAAAATCAATTTGAAAATCAAAATCAAAATCAAAATCAAAATCAATTTGAAAATCAAATTCAAAATCAATTTGAAAATCAAATTCAATCTATTCTTTTCAATTCTTTTTGTGAAGAAACTCAAATTCATATTTTAATTGAATCTATTCATAATCTTCCCCAATCCTCAAATCAAGAACTTTCAATTTTCATCGAATTTCAAAATATAATTTACACAACATTTTTAAACAAAAATTTAACAATTCCTTATCAAAATCAAAATCAAAATCAAAATCAAAATCAAAATTCAAATCAAAATCAAAATTCAAATCTAAATTTAAATCAAACTCAAAATCAAAATTTAATAATGAAAGTTCTTTTTTTCAATCAAAAATTTCAAAAAGAAAAAAAACCTTTTGCTCAATCTTTAATTGATTTATCTCCTTTGTTTTCTGGTTTATCTTTAATTGATTCTTGGTATCATATTTTTGATTTAAAAGAAAATAATTTTAATAACAAAATTTTAGCTCAAATTAAATTGAGAATTCATTTACAAAAATTTTCTCATTTCCAAATTTTATCAAAATAAAAATAAAAATAAAAAAATAAAAATAAAATTTGAAATTGTTTTTAAGTTTTTCTTTTCTTTTATTAACAAAAATATCAAAAAAAAAACAATTTTTTTCAATAAAAACAAAAAATTTCAAATTAAGTTTGATTTGTTTTGAATTGATTTATTTACAAATTACTGGTTCTTGATTTTGCCAATTAATAAATTTTTCTTCAATCATTAATGAATAATAAGAAAATAATTGAGGATCGTTTGAAAAATAATTTGAAAGTTCTTCATAAAGCTCTTTAAAAGAATCTAAAAAAGATGAAATTGCAAATTCTTGATTTTCAATATTTGTTTGAATATGATTTGATGATAAATAATCTAAATCTTCCAACATTTTCTCAAAATTTTTTTCAAAATGAATTTTATCCCATAAATTAATTATTTGATTATTTTGATTATTTTCATTATTTTGATTATTTTGATTATTTTGATTATTTTGATTATTTTCATTTAATTTTGATTTTGATTTTGATTTTGATTTTGATTTTGATTTTGATTTTAATTTTGAATTTGATTTTTCATTATTTTTATTTTTTGAATGTCTTTTTGAATGTCTTTTTGATTTTTCATTTTTAAATTCATTTTGATTTAAATTATTTGATTTTTCATTTTGATTTTCATTTAAATTATTTGATTTTTCATTTTGATTTTCATTTTCATTATTTGATTTTGTGATTCTATTTGAAATTTGATCGATTTTATTTTGATAAGCAATATAACAAATTAAAAGCATTTCTTTGAAAGTTTGATATATTTCATCATTTTCAAAATTCAAATATTGAATTCTTTTATTTTTTCTTATTTCTATTTCTGATTCTGATTGAGATTGTGATATTGATCTCATTTTGGAATTTGATTTTTTTGAATTTTTTGAATTTTTTGAATTTTTGTTTCTCATTTTTTCTTGTTGTTTTGCTATTTATTTATTAAATAAAAGAAATTATTTTTTTAATTTTTTTAATTTAATTCTTTTAATTTAATTTTCTTACCAAATTCCATTAATTCTTGTTGTTTTTCTTTTGATAAATTTTGATTTTTTTTTAAAGCAATTTGCATTTTTCGATCCTAAAATTAAAATTAAAATTAAAATTAAAATTAAAAATAAATTTAAAATTAAAATTATATTAAAATAAAAATTTAAATTTAAATTAATTTACATTTGTATTTAATTCTGGATTTTTTTCAATTAATGTTTTAATCATTGTTTCATCCCCTTTTTCACAACCAAACAAAAAGCAAGTTTTTTCAGAAATCTAATAAAATTAAAATTTAGTTTAAATAAATTATTTTTTTTTTTAATTATTTTTTTTAATTATTTACCAACTAATTAAATTAAATTAAATTAAATTAAATTAAATTAAATTAGTTTATTTTTTCATTTTTAATTTATTTTTTATTTTTATTTAAAATTTTACTTCTTTTGCAAAAAGAACTTTTGGATTTCTTTTTATTGAATCACTAATTGATTTATAATAAATTGGAAATAATTCTTTTTTATCTGGTGGATCTCTTAATAATTCAAAAAAGACAGGAGTTCCCTAATTAAATTTAAATCAAAAATAATTTTATAAAAAAAAAAATTTATTAAAAAAATAACGTTTTTTTTTTTAATAAAAAATAAATAAAATTCTTATTTACATACTAAATAAAAAAAAAGGGGAAAAAAAATAAATAAAAAAAGGGGAAAAATTTTAGTTATTACGTTTTTTAATTGTTTTTGTTTTTATTTTTGTTTTTATATTTATTTTTATTTGGCTTTTATGTTATTTAAAAGCTTACATTTGTTATTTGACTTGGATCATTATTTTGTAACCATTTTCTGAACTGTTTATAATCTTGATTTAAAATTAAAATCCATCCTTTATCTGCAGATGTATCACTCATTTTTATGTTAAATTAATAAAATTTTTTTTTTTTATTTTATTTTAAAAAAAAAAATGAATAAAAAGAATAAAAAGGAAAAAAATAAAAAGGAAAAAAATGAAAAGAAAAAAATGAAAAAAAAAAAAAAGAAATTTTTTTGTTTTAAATAAAATTTCTTGCCCCCTTAAATAAAAAAAAAAATTATTTATTAAAAAATTCGACAACTTTTTATCGGTTTTTGATTCATAATACCTCAATTATTTGCAAATAAATTATCTATTTTTAATTTAAAAAAAAAGGTTTCAATTCTTTTTTTGTTTTTCCTAATTTTAAAATCTTGAAAAGAAAAAAGGAAAAAAAAAAAGCAAAGATTTAGAACATATTTAATTAATATTTAATCAATGATCGATTATATTTTTATTATTTTAGAAATTAAATTAAATAATATCCATTTTCCATTTATTTTTTCCTAATTCAAAAAAAAAAGCAAAAATCGGAAAAAAAATTGTCCAATTTTTTTTAAATTAATTTTTTAATTCCAAAAAAATATAAAAATTTAAAATAGATTTAATTAATATTTAATAAATGATCAATTATTATTTTTATTATTTTAGAAATTATTTTAAATAATATCCACTTTCTTATTTATTTATTAAATAATAAATTTTAATTAAATTTTTTTTTAAATTAATTTTTTAATTCAAAAAAAATATAAAAATTGAAAATAGATTTAATTAATATTTAATCAATGATCGATTATATTTTATTATTTAGAAATTAAATTAAACAATATCCATTTTCCATTTATTTTTTCCTAATTCAAAAAAAAAAGCAAAAATCGGAAAAAAAACTGTCCAATTTTTTTTAAATTAATTTTTTAATTCTAAATAAATATCAAAATTGAAAATATATTTAATTAATATTTAATCAATGATCAATTATTATTTTTATTATTTAGAAATTAATTTTAAATAATATCCATTTTTCTTATTTATTTATTAAATAATAAATTTTAATTAAGTTTTTTTTTAAATTAATTTTTTAATTCAAAAAAATATAAAAATTGAAAATAGATTTAATTAATATTTAATCAATGATCGATTATATTTTTATTATTTTAGAAATTAAATTAAATAATATCCACTTTTCTTATTTATTTTTTAAATAATAAAATTTTAAATTAAGTTTTTTAAATTAATTTTTTAATTCTAAATAAATATAAAAATTGAAAATAGATTTAATTAATATTTAATCAATGATCAATTATTATTTTTATTATTTTAGAAATTAATTTTAATAATATCCACTTTTGTTTTTATTTATTAAATAATAAATTTTAATTAAGTTTTTTTTTAAATTAATTTTTTAATTCTAAAAAAATATCAAATTGAAAATATATTTAATTAATATTTAATCAATGATAAATTATATTTTATTATTTTAGAAATTATATTAAACAATATCCATTTTCCATTTATTTTTTCCTAATTCAAAAAAAAAAGCAAAAATCGGAAAAAAAACTGTCCAATTTTTTTTAAATTAATTTTTTAATTCTAAAAAAATATAAAAATTTAAAATATATTTAATTAATATTTAATCAATGATCAATTATTATTTTTATTATTTTAGAAATTAATTTAAATAATATCCACTTTTCTTATTTATTTATTAAATAATAAATTTTAATTAAGTTTTTTTTTAAATTAATTTTTAATTCCAAAAAAATATAAAAATTTAAAATATATTTAATTAATATTTAATCAATGATCGATTATATTTTTATTATTTTAGAAATTAATTTTAAATAATATCCACTTTTCTTATTTATTTATTAAGTAAAAATTTTAAATTAAAGTTTTTTTTTAAATTAATTTTTAATTCCAAAAAAAATATAAAAATTTAGAACACATTTAATTAATATTTAATCAATGATCAATTATTATTTTTATTATTTAGAAATTAATTTAAATAATATCCACTTTCTTATTTATTTATTAAATAATAAATTTTAATTAAGTTTTTTTTTAAATTAATTTTTTAATTCCAAAAAAATATAAAAATTTAAAACACATTTAATTAATATTTAATCAATGATCAATTATTATTTTTATTATTTTAGAAATTAATTTAAATAATATCCACTTTTCTTATTTATTTATTAAATAATAAATTTTAATTAAGTTTTTTTTTAAATTAATTTTTAATTCCAAAAAAAATATAAAAATTTAGAACGCATTTAATTAATATTTAATCAATGATAAATTATATTTTATTATTTTAGAAATTAAATTAAATAATATCCACTTTCTTATTTATTTATTAAATAATAAATTTTAAATTAAATTTTTTTTAAATTAATTTTTTAATTCCTAAAAAAATATAAAAATTTAAAATATATTTAATTAATATTTAATCAATGATTAATTATTATTTTTATTATTTTAGAAATTATTTTAAATAATATCCACTTTCTTATTTATTTATTAAATAATAAATTTTAAATTAAATTTAATTCAAAAAAATATAAAAATTGAAAATAGATTTAATCAATTATTTGGAAATAAAAATATTTGTTAAGATGAATTCATTTCTCCTCTAAAAAATTTATTAACTTCTCATGAACTTTTGCGAAAATTTGCAAAGGATCAAATTTACGAATCAATTCTCTTCTTTTCTTTTCCAATTCTTCTTTCTTTTTCTCCAAATCAAGTTCAGTCAAAACAATAGAAACTTGAGTGATTTGTTTATTTGCATTTGAATTAGAATCATTTTTTTTTTTTTGATTTCCAGAACGATTAGAATCAACAACTTGGTTCGGCAAATTTGAATTAAAATTTGAATAAGAATCATTTGGTTTTTGGATGAGCAAGAATTCGTCATTTAAAGCAGACATTTTATTAAGATTCCCTTTTGTTTCAACTACAAAATCCTTGACAAATTTTTTTTCTAAGTCGACTCTTCTCGACAAAATACTGTCTGCAATTTCGATCGAAAAATCAACTGAAGAAGACATTATACTTTCCAAATTAACTTTTATTTGCTCCTTTAAACAAGTGGCAAAGGCAGTGACATTGACAAGCGGCTGCATATAGCTGTCAAGTGAACTTTGTCTAACGTATTTAAGAAAAAACTCTCTTATCAAATCAAGATCACTTAGAATAAGATCTCTTGTTGCTGGACTCAAATTTTTGTTTCCAGTCGCCATTCGAAAAATATACCAAACGCTGATTTCTTCAAGTAAAAAATTGCAGATCTTCTTGAGAGAAAATTCCCAAATGTGATTATAAAGATCTTCAAAATAATCCTCAAGTGTGCCAATAACAAGAAGCATGACTTGATTGTCTGCTTGAGAGAACCAGTGATCACTGAAAAACAGATCAAATGCTGATTGAAGATCCATCAGAATGATCTTTGCTATTTTGCTTGTTGAAATCATTGAGATTTCATGGAATCCATCTGCAACAATTTCTGGATCCAAATAACTCATCCCGGCAACGGAATTTGGGGACACCCGAATAGCCTCAATTCTCTCAATTGGGAACTTTTCTTCATCATCCGAATTGATTACTCTTGCCGCGTATTCTGGATCTAAAAGACCCAGCAATTCTTGTTTCCATGTGTTTGTATACTCAACACAATTATATGAATCATTGACAACTGCGCAAAGATATCCAAAAGGAAGCTCCTGGAATCCTCCTCAATTAGTTGTCTTTGTTCCATTTGAAATTCCCGAAGCATATATGCGCAGGAAAGTGCTATTTCAAACAAGAATTTCCCGTTTTCTGATACATCAAGTGCTGTTTGCATTTGTTGAGATATTGTTTTGAATAGATCAAGTGGTGTTGGTGTTGAATATATTGGGTTGTCTTCAATATCGTTGAGCTCTCTGTCTACACTCAAAATATTCAGGAACCAACTTTTCATTTTTGACTAATTTTTGAAAAATTTTGGAAAAATCATTTTGACATTTTTTTTTTTTTTTGGGAAATTTGATTTTTGTTTTGATTTTTTCTTAAAAATTTTTTTCAAACCTGCATATGATGATGAAACCTATCAGTTAAATCTCCAAGTCTTTCTATTAATTTTGGTTTTGTTTGTCGAATTCCAAAACGAAGTAAGAATTTATTATATGTTTTGATCCAAGATACTTTAATTTTATGAAACAAATAATTAAACAATTAAAGAATTAACTAAAAAATTTTTTTTTCTTAAATTAAATCCAACCTAAAGTCAATATCTCTTCAATTTCAATATCAGGACGAGATGAGAAGATATGAAACTTCTCAAAAACTTTTAAATGATAAGCAACTGAACATTCAAATACAATATTATATTTTTTTGGAAGAAGTGGTTCCACATAATCTTTAAAATCATCCAATTCTTCCAGAAGATCTAATATTTTTTCTAATGATTCTCCAATACTTTCAATATCTCCAAATTCTTGTTCAAATCTCGCATAAATTCTTTCTTGAATTTTGTGAATAAATTCTTCTCTGAAACTTTTAATTTCCAAAATTTCTAAAACCAATTTAAATCAAACCAATTTAAATCAAATTAAATCAATAAAAAATTTTGAATTTATACTATTTTCCATTGAGTCTTCAATTTCTAGAATCATTACTGATGTTTTTATTAGCATAGGATTTTCCTAAATATTTTAAATATTCCAAAAATTTGTATTGATTTTTTCAATTGATTTCAGGATTTTTTTGATTTACTCTTGAAAGTTGAAGAATATTTTCTGCAATTTTCCAAATTTGATTAAAAAAAGCATCACAAAGTTTTTGAATTTCATTGAACCAAAAAAATAGCATATTTGAATCTTTTTCTGTATCATTTATAAAATCTATTGCATTTTGATTTTCATTCTTTTCTTCTTTTTGAATTTCATTTAAGCAATCAAGCCTTAAAATCATTAATTCTCGAATTTTTTCATAATTTTCAAATAGTAATCTTTCATTATTTAAATGTGCTTCTATTTTTCTCACTTCATCTCTTATTAAAAATAACTTTCTTAATTGAATTAGTGTATTTCTCATATTTCTTCCTACCATACTTAATATTCTAATTTCACTATAATTTGGAATTAATCCTTTTTAATTTTATAAATAAATTTTAGAATAAATTTTTAAATAAATTTTTAAATAAATTTTTAAATAAATTTTTAAATAAATTTATAAATAATTTTATAAATAATTTTTAAAATAAATTTATAAATAATTTTTGAAATAAATTTTCAAATAAATTTTTAAATAAATTTATAAATAATTTTATAAATAAATTTTGTAATAAATTTATAAATAATTTTTGAAATAAATTTATAAATAAATTTTTGAAATAAATTTTTAAATAAATTTTTGAAATAAATTTTGAAATAATTTCAAATAAATTTATAAATAATTTTATAAATAAATTTTTAAATAAATTTTGAAATAAATTTTGAAATAAATTTATAAATAAATTTTGAAATAAATTTATAAATAAATTTATAAATAATTTTTGAAATAAATTTTGAAATAAATTTTGAAATAAATTTTCAAAATAAATTTTTAAATAATTTTTATAAATAATTTTATAAATAAATTTTTAAAATAAATTTTTTAAATAAATTTTTAAATAAATTTTTAAATAAATTTTAAATAAATTTGAAATAAATTTAAAAATAAATTTATAAATAAAATTTTTAAATAAATTTATAAAATAAATTTTAAATAAATTTTGAAATAAATTTTAAATAAATTTTGAATAAATTTATAAATAAATTTTAAATAAATTTGAAATAAAATTTTGAAATAAATTTTGAAATAAGTTTTGAAATAAATTTTAAAATAAATTTATAAATAAATTTTTAAATAAATTTATAAATAAATTTTAAATAAATTTATAAATAAATTTTGAAATAAATTTTGAAATAAATTTTAAATAAATTTTGAAATAAATTTTAAATAAATTTTTGAAATAAGTTTTGAAATAAATTTTAAATAATTTTTAAAATAAATTTTTGAAATAAATTTTAAAAAATTTTTAAATTTTTATTAAATAAATTTTAATAAATAAATTTATAAATAAATTTTTAAATAAATTTTTAAATAAATTTTGAAATAAATTTATAAATAAATTTATAAATAAATTTTTAAATAAATTTATGAAATAAATTTTTAAATAAATTTATAAATAAATTTTTAAATTTTTTTAAATAAATTAATAAATAAATTTTAAATTTTAAATAAATTTTAAATAAATTTATATAAATTTATAAATAAATTTTTAAATAAATTTTTTAAATTTTTCTTTTAAATTTAAAAATGAAAAATGAAAAATAAAAAATGAAAAATAAATTTAAAAATAAATTTTATAATAAATTTTTATTAATAATTTTAATAAATTTTTTAAAATAAATTTTTTTAAATAAATTTTGAAATAAATTTTGAAATAATTTCAAATAAATTTTTGAAATAAATTTTGAAATAAATTTTTAAATAATTTTTAAAATAAGTTTTTTGAAAATTAAAACCTTGATTTTGATTAGATAAATTTTTAATAGATTTAAAATGTTCATGAATGCTTTTAACAGTTTTGTCAGAAACTTGAAGTAAATCAGCTCCTTTTTGAGCAGAATTTATTTGACTTTGCATCATTGCTTGTAATTTACTATCAATTTCTGCTTTTACTTTTTCTGTTTGTTCTTTTAATTCATGAATTTTTCTTAAATCTGTTGGATGTGCAATTTCTACTCCAATTCTATTTTTAGCTTCTTTTTTAGCTTTTTCTTTTGACATAAAAATGAAAAAAATGAAAAATGAAAAATGAAAATGAAAAATGAAAAATGAAAATTTTAATTTATTTCAATTTATTTATTTTAATTTATTTATTCCAATTTATTTATTCCAATTTATTTATTCAATTTATTTATTTCAATTTATTTATTCCAATTTATTTATTTTTTCCAATTTATTTATTTCAATTTATTTATTTTAATTTATTTATTCCAATTTATTTATTTCAATTTATTTATTCCAATTTATTTATTCCAATTTATTTATTTTAATTTATTTATTTTAATTTATTTATTTTAATTTATTTATTCCAATTTATTTATTCCAATTTATTTATTTCAATTTATTTATTTCAATTTATTTATTTCAATTTATTTATTTTATTTATTTATTTTAATTTATTTATTTTATTTATTTTAATTTATTTATTCCAATTTATTTATTTCAATTTATTTATTTTAATTTATTTATTTCAATTTTATTTATTCCAATTTATTTATTTCAATTTATTTTATTTCAATTTATTTATTTTAATTAATTTATTTATTTTTTTTAAGAGATTGTTTTCAATTTATTTATTTCAATTTTTTTTTATTCAAATTTTTTTATTTATTCAAAAATTTATTTATAAAAAATTTATTCCAATTTATTTATCTTAAGTTTTATTTAGAAATTTTATTTAAAATTTTTATTTATTTCAATTTATTTATTTTAAAAATTTTTTTTTTTATTTATTCCAATTAATTTATTCCAAAAAATTTATTCCAAAAACATTCCCCAATTCATTTATTTAAATTTAATTAAAATTAGAAATTTATTTATTTTAATTTATTTATTAAATTTTGCAATTTTAATTTATTTATTTTTCAATTTATTTATTTCAATTTATTTATTTTAAAATTTATTTTAATTTTTTAAATTTTTAAAAATTCAATTTTTTTCTTTTCAAATTTATTTTTAAAAAAAACAATTTCAAAACAAAAATATTCAAAAAGAAGGCAAAATTAAATTTATTTTTCCAATTTATTTAAATTTTTTTTTATTTATTTTATTTTAAATTTCATTTTTGATTTTTTATTTTTTTCATTTTTATTTTTACATTTTTATTTTTATACATTTTTCCAAATTATTTAATTTAAAAATAAATGTTCAAAAATTTATTTTAAAATTTCTAATTTTTTTTTCATTTTTTAGATAAACAAATTTTAAATTAATTTTTCAAATTCCAAATTCAAAGAATTATTAAAAATTCAAAAATTTTCAATCAGTTTTCTTTATTGATCTTGTATTGAAAATCAAAAATATTTATTTTGATGCAATTTTTAAATTTTTCTTTTATTAAAAATTTTTTTATTTTTTTGATTTTTCCTCAATTTATTTTTAATTTTATTTAATTTTAATTTTATTTTTTTTTAATTGATTTTATTTTATTTTATTTTCAATTTATTAAAAATTAATTTATTTTAATTTTATTTAATTCAATTTATTAAAAAGTTTATTTATTTTAATTTATTTATTTTATTATTATTTAATTAATTAATTTAATTTTCAAATTCCAATTCAAAGAATTATTAAAATTTCAAAATTATTTTAATTTATTTAATTTTAATTTGTATGAAAATCAAATTTATTTATTTTATTATTTAATTTTATTTATTTTAATTTTATTTAATTTATTTCAAATTATTATTTAAATTGATTAATTTTTATTAATTTAATTGATTATTTTTATTTTATTAATTTTAATTTATAATTTTTTCCAATTTATTAATTTAATTTTTTTTAATTTATTTTATTTTATTAAATTGATTTAATTTTATTTATTCCAATTGATTTATTTCAATTTATTTATTTTTTTATTAAATTTAAATTCCAATTTATTTATTCCAATTTATTTATTTTTAATTAATTTATTTTAATTTATTTATTTTCAAATTAATTTTTATTCCAATTTATTTATTTTAATTTATTTATTTAAATTTGATTATTTCAATTTATTAATTTCAATTTATTTATTTCAATTTATTTATTAAAATTGATTTATTTTTTTATTTTATTTATTTTAATTTATTTATTAAATTTATTTATTTCAATTTATTTATTTCAATTTAATTATTTTTTAATTTAATTTAAATTTTTTTAAGAGAATGCTAAATTAATTTTTTTGAATTAAATTTATTAATTTTTGATTTATTCAAAAATTTTTTTGTCAAAAATAATTATAGAAAAACAACCCAAAAATTAAATTGGTTCTTTTTATCTTAAGTTTATTAAATTTTACTCTAAAAATTTTTTTTAAATTTTATTTATTTTAAATTAAAAAATTTTTCTTTAATTATCCAAAAATAACTAAAACATCCCAATTCATTTTATTTAAAATTAAATAAAATGAAAAATTCTTAAAGGAAAACTAAATTAAATTTGCAACGTTTCATTTTTGGATTATTTAATAAATTTTAAATGTGATAAGTAAATAGATTAAAGTTTTTCCTTTAAAAATTTAAAGAAATTAATTTCGATCAAATTTATTTTAATTTTAAACAAAAAAAAACAAAACAAAAAAAAAATATTCAAAAGAAGGCAAATTTCCTATTTATTTTCACAAGCATTTAAATTTTTTTTTTCTTATTGATTATTTTGATTTCATTTTTGATTTTTCCTTTTTCATTTTTATCTTTACATTTTTTTTATTTCTATACACTTTTTTTTTTTCCAAATTAATGGGAAACAAACATAATCAATCAATTAAAAAAATAAACTGTTCAAAAAAATTCAAACTATTCAAAAAAAAGTCTAATTGTTTGGCTTTATTAGATAAACATTATAAATTAATTAGTTCAAATTCCAAATTCAAAGAATTATTAAAAATTCAAAATGAAGCTCAATCAGTTTTCTTTATTGATCTTTGTACTGAAAAGAATTGATTAATTTATTAAATTATTTTTGATTTTTGTTAAAAAGAGTTTGATTAATTTTTTTACAAATTTAAATTTATTTCAATTTTATTATTTAATTGATTAAATTTAAATTTTATTAATTTAAATTAAATTGATTAATTTTATTAAATTTAATTGATTAATTTTATTATTATTTAATTGATTAATTTTATTATTATTTAATTGATTATTTTTATTAAAAATTAAAATTGATTAATTTTATTATTATTTAATTGATTAATTTTATTTAAATTAAATTGATTAATTTTATTAAATTAAAAATTTTTTAATTAAAATTAAATTTATTAATTTTATTAAATTAAATTGATTAATTTTATTAAATTAAATTTATTAAATTAAATTAAATTGATTAATTTTTATTAAATTAAATTGATTGATTTTATTAAATTAAATTGATTAATTTTATTAAATTAAATTGATTTATTTTATTAAATTTAAATTGATTAATTTTATTAAATTAAATTGATTGATTTTATTAAATTTAATTGATTAATTTTATTAAATTAAATTGATTAATTTTATTAAATTTAAATTGATTAATTTTATTAATATAAATTAAATTGATTAATTTTATTAAATTAAATTGATTAATTTTATTAAATTTGATTAATTTTATTAATTTTTAATTAAATTTTTTAAATTTAAATTGATTAATTTTATTATTATTAAATTAAATTGATTAATTTTATTAAAATTAAATTAAAATTGATTAATTTTTATTAAATTAAATTAAATTGACAATTTATTAAATTTAATTTAAATTAAATTAAATTGATTAAATTTTATTAAATTAAATTGATTAATTTTTTATTAAATTAAAATTAATTTTAATTTTATTAAATTAAATTGATTAATTTTATTAAATTAAATTGATTTATTTTATTAAATTAAATTGATTAATTTTATTAAAATTAATTGATTAATTTTATTAAATTAAATTGATTAATTTTATTAAATTAAATTGATTAATTTTATTAAATTAAATTAATTTAATTGATTTTATTAATTTAAATTGATTGATTTTATTAAATTAAATTGATTGAATTTTATTAAATTAAATTGATTTTATTAATTTTAATCTATATTCTTCCAAAAAAAATTAGTTTTCATCCAGTTTGTATCGAATTTCATATGAAAGATTTACTTAATGAAGAATTTTGGGTTCAATTATTTGTAATTTCTTTTTCCTTAAATTTATTTTTATTTATTTATATTTTTATTTATTTTTATTTATTTAAAGATTTGTCCTAAAAAAAAATCCAAAAAATCAAACTTTTTCATTTCAATTGAAAAAATAAAATTTCTTGAAACAAAATCATCTCAAAATTTATTTTTAGAACATGAATACAAAGCAACTTCCGTCTCTGATTCAGAAAATGAATATTCAACTCAATCATTGGATCATTCAAATTCAAAAGAGAAAAATAAAGATGATATTCCAGAAAGTTCAGATGATTCAACAATTACAGAAGATTTTATTTCTTGGGATCCAACATTTTCTATTTACACTTCTCTTCAAACACCACCAGAATCTCAAGAATTTATAAATGTTTTTCAAGAAGAAGATGAAAAATAGTTTTTTTTTTTATTATGCATTATTTTCACTTTTTTTTTTGTTAAATTTTTGTAAATCAAAGAAAAAATAACAAAAAAGGAATTTTTTTAAATCATTCCAATTTTAATTCAATTTAAAAAAAAAAAATTGTTGTTTGTTTTTGTGTTTTCAAAATAAAATTAATCGAAACAAATAATTAGCAAATCAAACATTAAAACTTTCTCCACAACCACATTTTTCTTTTAAAATAAAAAAATGCAAAATAAAATTTAGATTTAAAAGATTTAAAAGATTTAAAGATAATTTTATTTACCTTTAATATTTGGATTTTGAATAACAAATTCTGTACGAAGAGGAGTTTCAATAAAATCAATAGTTGAACCAATAACAGACATTAAACTATTAATATCAACAAAAACCTAAAAAGAAAGAAAGAAAGAGAATTTTTTTAAATTATTAAATTTCAAAAGAAAAAAAAAGCAAACTTTAATTCCATTTGATTCTTGAATTTCATCAGTTGGATTTTTTTCTTTTGCATAATCTAAAGCATAAGTATTTCCTTTACAACCTCTTTGTTCAACTATAATTCTAATTCCTTTTACATTTTTTTTATCAAGAATTAATTTTCGAATTTGTTCAGCAGCAGATTTACTAACAGTTAATAAAGTTTTATTTGAAGAAGTAGAAAAGAATTTCTGAAAAATTTTATTTGAAGAAGTTGAAAAGATTTTTTGTAAAGACATTTTTTTTTTTTAAAATGAAAAAAATGAAAAAAAATGAAAATGAAATTTTAATTTCAAATGTTTTTTTGTTTCTTTGTTTTCTTGATGGAATTGTTTTAGAAAAAAAATTTTTTTTTTCAATTTTCAATTTTCATTTTTTTTTCATTTTTTTTTCATTTTTTTTTCATTTAGAAATAAAATATAATTAAAATAAAATATAATTAAAATAAAATATAATTAAAATAAAAAAATGAAACCATTAATAGAAAATGAAAAAACACGAACAAATACAAACGAACAAAATCCAAGTGGGAAAAGTGGGGTAACACCATTAATCAAAGAAAAACTACAAAAAGCAAAAATGGAGAAATGGAATGTACTTGATTTAAGTACAGTAGGAATTTCGTACATTCCAGAAGAAGCTTTAGAATTAAAACAATTATCATGGGTTTATTTAGATAATAACAGTATTTCTTTATTACCTTCGCAAATCAATCAGTTAAAAAATTGCGAAGTTCTATGGCTTAATTCCAACAGGATTTCCCAACTTCCTAATGAAATTGGCGACATGTTTAATCTTCTTCTTTTAAATCTTAACGACAATTTACTTGTTTCTCTTCCAGATTCTATTGGAAATTTAACTCGTTTAAGTGAACTTGATCTTTGCAATAATCAACTTAAAAATCTTCCGTTTTCTATCGGAAATCTCAAGGTTTTGAAAGAGCTTTATTTAACTGATAATGAAATTGTTTCCATTCCTGAACAAATTGGTTTTTTAACAGATTTGATCAAGTTGGATCTTTCTGGTAATCAGATTCAAAATTTACCTTCTTCTTTTGGCGGTTTAGAATCTTTGGAAGAATTAGGATTGTCTTTTAATTTTCTTCAAAATCTTCCCAAAAGCGTAAACGAATATTTTATTTATATATTTATTTATTCCCAAAAAAAATTTTTATAAATTTATTTCTCCAAAAAAAAAAAAAAAAAAGTTCTGTGATTTATCAAATTTGGAAGAATTATATTTAAATGATAACCAACTTTCTTCTCTTCCAGATGAACTCGGTAATTTAATTGCTCTTCGAGAACTTGAATTAAATAACAATCTTCTAAAAGAATTACCAGAAAGCATTTGCAATTTAAAAAATTTATCTTTTTTATATCTCAATATGAATAAACTCGAAAAATTGCCTCAAAATATCGGCAACCTTGAATCACTTTCCGCACTTTGGCTGCATTCAAATTCATTAGAATCACTTCCAAGATCAATTGGTCTTCTTACGTCTTTAACTTCTCTTAAACTTTCTGATAACCAACTTCTTGATCTTCCTTCTGAGATTGGCGATTGCGTTAATTTGACCGAATTGGATCTCTACAAAAATAAATTGGAAACTGTTCCTTCTTCTTTTGGGCAATTAAAATTTCTACAAAAACTCATTTTGACTGAAAATCGAATTAACACTTTACCTCCAGAACTCGGAAATCTTAATCATCTCTCGAAATTATATCTTGTTGGAAATCAAATTTCGGATTTACCAATAGAATTTGAGAAACTTTCTTCACTTCAAGAACTTGGTAAGTTCAAAAAAAAAATAGTTCTCGATTTTGTTCTCAATTTTTTTTATTTAATTTAAATTTTATTTTATTTAAATTTTAGGTCTTTCTTCTAATAAATTTTTTCGTGTTCCTGAATTTCTTTCCTCTTTGCCTACATTAACAAAGCTTTTTATCGATGAAAATCCAATAGGAATTCCTAAAAGAGTTATGAACAAAAAGGCACAAGAAATCATCTCGTATTTCCGAGACAGAAAACGCAATATTGTTCTAATTTTGCCTTCAAATACCCCAAATAACATTCGCAAACAACTTCTCGATAGAGGAGAATACACAAAAAATCATTCCCAAAAACAAAGCAACTCAATGAATTTTGCGATCAATAAAAACTCAAAGAATCAGGATGTTTCGTTTGAAAGAAAAAATATCAACGAAAATATAGATTTGGAAGATCAAAATCAAAATCAAAATAAAATACTATTTGAATCTCAAGAACAGCAATTAACCAAAGAAAATCAAGACGCAATCCCACAAGATAATTTTGAGTCGCAAACAAATTCAATTCCAAGAAACATCCCGAAAAGTTTAATGTCTTCCACAGAATATCTTCCTCAAGAACGATCTTTAAAACTTCCATCAGCAAGAAATTCGCTAATTGAATTGCAACTAAACAGCAAACCAAATAATTCTCAGTTTGAATATTATGTCCAAGATGATTATGATTCCTCAGAATATATAAACGATAATATTTACATTGAAAATTTTGAGACTGTTCAATTTTCAGATTCGGATGAATTCAGTTCCCAAAAATCAAATGTTGAATTTAGTGATAATGAATTTGATGAGAACGAAAACGACAATAAAAATGGGAATTATGATGGAAATGGAATTGAAAACCAAAATGAAATTGAAATTGAAAATCAAAATGAAATTGAAAATGGAAATGAAAATGAGAATTCTTTCCAAATTTTCAACCTAAATCGAAGAAATAAATCAATGAATACGCTCCAAAATATGAACAAAAATATCAATATTCAAAACCATTTTTTTTCAAGCCAGAACTTGCATTTCGACTCAAAAATACGCGAGTTACGAATGCTGTTAGAAAGAGAAAGACAAGAACTTGAATTCGAAAGAAATTTACTTTATGAAGAAAAAAAAAACGCGAAACAAGAACGCGAAAAATATGAAAAAGCAGCAAATCAGCTGCAGAAAAGATTAGCGGAAATGGAAAGATATGACGAAATAGACATCAGCGAAATCACGCTTATTGAAGAAATTGGAAGCGGAACATTTGGAAAAGTTTTCCTTGGAAAATGGCGAGGAAAACAAGTTGCGGTTAAAAAAATAAACTCTGAATTTCACACACAAGATTATTTGGAAATTTTCCGAGGCGAAGTCCACTTGATGAGCAAAACAAGACATCCGAATGTAATTTTATTTATGGGCGCACATGCAACACCGCCAAATATATTCCTTGTTGTTGAATACATGCAAGGAGGCAATTTATACGATGCAATCCGTCGCAAGAATTTTGACATCTCAGAAAACAACAAAATACGGATTGCATTGGATATTGCGCTTGGAATGAATTACTTGCATTCATTTAAACCCAAAATGATTATTCATCGCGACTTGAAAAGTCTTAACGTTCTACTTGATGAACATGGAAACGCAAAAGTCGCCGATTTTGGTCTTTCAAGACTCAAAAGCGAAAGCAATAAACACACATCCTTTAGAGGCTCGCCTTGCTGGATGGCCCCAGAAATCTTCCGCAACGAACCTTATAATGAAAAGGCCGATGTTTATTCTTATGCTATTGTTCTCTGGGAACTTTGCACTAGATCCTTTCCTTACGTTAAAATTTCAGACCCGATCCAAATCGGTTTGGAAGTCGGTTATCATCATATGCGTCCTGATATCTCAAAAGTCAAACAACCCCATTGGCAGAATCTTATTATGGATTGCTGGAAAGACGATCCTTCTACTCGTCCTTCTTTTGAAGATATCATTAAAGTTTTGGAACATTTTCAAGAATTATAAATCCTTTTTTAACTGTATTTTTCTTTTCTTAATTTCATTTTGTGTTGTTTTTGTTGTTTCTTTCTTTTTTTTTTAAAATCATTTTTTTTTTTCTGAAATCATTTTTTTTCTTTTTCTTGTTTTGAAATGTTAACCAATTCTTTTAATAATTTAACTTTAAATCAAAGAAATGGATCAACCTCTCAATTTTATTTCAATTTATTTGGGAATCCAATCAAAAATATTCATAATAAAGCTTTACAAAAAGAAAATAAAAATAAAAATAAAAATAAAAATAAAAAAATTAAAATCCAAAAGAAACTTCCTCATAAATTAATACATCCTGTTCATAAAGTCCCAGTTTTATCTCTTATTTTTGGCTGGTTTGGATGCCAGCCATATATTTTACAAAAATATGTCGATTTGCATAAAGATTTAGATTTTAATTCAATTCCTGTTACAGATTCAAGATTATCTTTGTATCAAAAAGAAAAAAGAAATTTCCCCAAATCCTAATTTAAATTTTCCCATTTCTTTTTTTCTTATTTATGTTTAGATTATTTCCTCTTCATTATGGAAGAAATTTTGGAAAAAGAGTTGTTCAGGAAATTCTTGATCAAAATCTTGAAGATTCTTATATTTTATTCCATTGCTTTTCAGGTCATGGATTTTATAATTGTTGTCATTTTCTTCAAGAATTAAGAATCCAAAAAAACTCAAATCCAAAAGCAGAAAAACTCGACTCAAATATCACTGGAATCATTTTTGATTCTTCTCCTCCAATTCCTTCTAAACAATTAATTATAAAAGGGGTTACAAACTCTTTTCCAAAAGCCCCTAATATTGTGAAAAAAATGGTTAAATTTGGCTCAAATGTTTTTACTAAAATTCAGCCAACAGTTTTAAGTCATTCCAAGAAAATAATGGGTTTGACAAAAACAGGTGAATTTTCCCTTGAATTCCCTCAATTATATTTATACTCAAAAAGTGACAATGTTTGTCCTTATCAAGAAGTTGAGGAATTTTTAGCAAATCAGAAGAAAATTGGAAATTGTGTTGAATCTGTAAAAAATTAAAATTATAAATTAAAATTATAAATTAAAATTATTTTAAAACTATTCTATAGAAATTTAATTCTAATTAATTTTAATTCCCATTTTTAATTTTTAATTTTAGTTTTTTTGGGAAAATGTTCCTCATGTTCAACTTTTTAGATTTCATCCAATTCAATATAAAAAACTTATTAAAGATTTTACTGATAAAGCAATTATAAGACAAAAAAATAAAATTAAAAATGAAAAAGAAAAAGAAAAATAATAAAAAAAATAAAAATAATAAAAATAAAAAAAATAATAAAAAGATCTGCCAGAAAACAAAAACAAAAAGTGGATCAAAAAAAAAAAAAAGAAAAAAAGTTTTTATTATTTTTTTCTTCTCTTTTATAAAAAAAATGGATCATTTGATCTCAATTAGAATTAAAGGTTTTAAATCTTTTCTTCGTGAACAATCAATTGATTTTTCAAAAGAATTTAATTGTATTGTTGGGAAAAATGGAACAGGAAAATCCTCCATTTTAGAAGCAATTGCTTTTGTTTTAAATCTTAACAAAAAAATTTCAAAAGAACAATTAAATAATTTTGTTTGCAATTTAATCCATAAGGATCAAAGAGCTGAAATTTCCCTTCTTTTTTCTTCTCAAAAAAATATAACACTTTCTGCTGAAATTTTTGCTGGAAAAACTCCTTCTTACATTTTCAAAATTAATGGGAAAATTAAATCAAGAGCTGAAATGAAAAAATTCCTTTTTGAGAATGGAATTGATGTGAGAAATCCTCTTTTTTACATTCGACAAAATACGATTACTGAGATACTGAATCAAAAGTATTGTTTTCTTTTTCTTTCTTTTCTTAATGATTTATTTTATTAATTTCAAAAAAAAAAAATAATCTCAGACCAAAAGAATTAGTTTCTGCAATTTTTCAAGCTTCTGGAACTCAATATTTTTTTGATAATGTTGAGCTAACAAATAATGAATTAGAAAAATGGGAAAGGAAAGCTCAAGAAATTCAAGAAAATATTTCTCTTTTTGAAGATTCTTTGAGAAAAGATCAAGAAAAAATTTTAAAATTCGAAAGAAAAAAAGATCTGGATTTCCAAATCCCAAATCTGAAATTTTCAGTTCTTTCTTTCAAAATGCAAAATGTGCAATCACTCATCTTCAATTTGAAAAATGAAAAAATTAACAATGAATTGGAAACTCAAAAAATTATCCAAAAATTGGAAAAACTCCAGAACTCAAAAGAAAAAACACAAAAATCTCTCCATTTTCATTTCCAAAGATTAGAAAACGAAAAAAACCACAATAACCAACAAATTCTTGAGAAAATCCAAGAAAAAACAAAAGAAGAATCAAATCAACAGGAAAAACTCAATCTTTATCAAACAAATTACAAAAAATCTTTGAATTGGGAAAAAGATAATTCTCAAGCTCTTCTTCTTAACAATCAACAAATCCAAAATATTCAATCTAAAATCGCTTCAAGAAAAGGAATAATCCAAAGTGTTCTTGAGAAAAAAATTAGAACTGAAAATGAATTATCAAAACTTCAACTCGAAAAAAATCAAGGAATTTCCTTATTCCAAAAACAATCTTCTCTGAATGAAGAAATGATCTCTCTGCAAAAAGAATTATCAATCCTCATCCAGAAAGAGAAAATTCTCAAAGATGAGAATAATTCAATCAAAAACATTCTTTCTTCTCAGAAAGAAAATTCAGAAAATATTTTAAAGCAACAAATTTCACACTCAAAAGAGAAAGTTGAAATGTTTAATGAGAAATTAATCTCAGAAGATGCCAAAAATAATGAAATTCAACTCCAAAGCATTCTTAAACAAAAAAAGGATTTAACTACTCAAATTACACATTTGGAAAAATCAATTTCACAAATGAGTTTGGATGAGAGCCACTTCCAAAACTGGATGCTCAATTCTTATCATAAAAGTCAGCATTTCTTTCCAATCCAAATTGAGAAAATTGGTTTTGTTTATGGAACAGTTTTAAGTTTATTTGAGCTGAAAAAAGAGGCTCAGAAATATCTCACAGCATTAAATTCAATTGTGAGTTCCAAAATATTTTGTGTTTGTACTGAGAACATTTCAGTAGCAAATTTTATTTTGGATAAAGCTCATCAAAACCATAAAAATATTCGAATTTGGTCTTTGGATAGAATTAAATTTCATTATTCTAAACAATTCCAAAATTTTCTTCAGGAATATCACTCTAAAAAGCAATGGAATGAAGAAGATGTGATAATTCCTTTGGATTTGATAACAATTCAAGATGATAAATTTCTTCAAATTGTAAGAAAATGTTTTGGAGAAGTTGTAATTTCAAGAAATGATGAGATTGCTAAAAAATTAATTTCTCAGTATCAAATCTCAAGTGCGACTTTATCAGGAGATATTCATAGGAAAGGGATGTTATCAGGAGGTTATCTTCAAAAAAAATCTAATCCCTTTTTGGAAAAATTCAAAAAATTGCAAAAAATCCAACAAATGAAAGAGATTGAAAAGGAATTATTGAATTTAGAAAATGAATCCCGACTTCTTCTCAAATCACAAGAGAATTTAACAAAAATCCAATTGGAGAAAAAGAAAGAACAAAATCGATTGAATGAATTAACAAGAAATTTAGAAGAAAAACAAAGGAGATACACAAACCTCAAAAGAGAATTGGGAGAAAACGAAGAAGAATTATCCAAACTTTCTCATAAAATTCAATCTTTAATGGAATTTGAAAAATTGAAAAGAGATCAATTATCCCAAATTGAAAGTTTGAAAAATCACAATTCCTCAAATTTTCTCTTTGATCCTGAAATGATTGGCCATCTTGAATCTCAAATAAATCATTTCTTGAAAGAAATTCAAGAAATGAAAAAGATTCAAAGGGAAGAAAAGAAAACAATAAAAGAATTAATTGTTCAGCAAAAAATAATACAAGAAGAAAGAAAAGAAATTGGAGATCCTTCCAAAATGAAATTGAATATCCGAGAAATCCAAATCCAAATTGGAAAAACTCAACAAGAACTTGAAGAACTTCAAAAAAATCATGAAGAGAAACTAAAAGAGTTAAAATTATTTGAAGAAAAAATAAACCAAAAAAGAGAAAAGGAAAAGAAGTTAAACGTTGATATTGAAACATCTTGTAAATTAAAAAAGGAGTTATCTGAAAAGAATGAAAGGAATGAGGAAAAAATAAATTTACTTCTAATGGATGAAAAGAAACTCAAGAAAAAAATTGAAGAAATGGCACAAAATAACAAACAAATCAACAAAGAAAAAATTTTTGAAATTGAAACTGAAACTGATTTCCAAAAAGCGAGTCTTAATCTAAAAAAAATGAAAAATGAAAGAGAAACTCTTGAAAAATTCCACTTCCAAATTCAAGATCGTTTACTCATTGAAAATCGAAAATTACAAATTTCTGAATTCAAAGAAAAACATCAAAATATACAGAAAAGTATTCTAATATTAAAAGAGGGAATGGATTCTTCCAAAGAAAAAGTGGAAAAAGTCAACAAAATTGCCTTTTCATCAATTAAAAAGAAATTTTCACAAATTTTCCAAAGTTTAGTAAGTTCAAAAGAAGTGGAAATTAGAATAGTTGATGATTCTTCAATTTTAGAGAATGGGATTTGTTTTTGGACTAGAAACCAAAACTCTGATTGGAAAGAGGGATTATCTGAGTTATCAGGAGGAGAGAAATCTTGTTTAGCTTTAGCTTTTATCTTTGCTGTTGCTAGATATAAAAAACCTGTTTTTTACATTCTTGATGAAAGTGATAGTGCTCTTGATGATCTTCTTTCAAGTAAAGTTGCCAAATTATTAAAAAACTCCAAAGATCAAATAATTGCAGTTTCTCATCATCAATGTTTTCAAATTGAGGTAAAGAAAAGTTTTTTCTTTTTTGTTTTTAATCAATTAATCCTTTTTCTTTTTTCTTTTAAAAAATAGGCATCAAGATCTATTCAATTAAGTAAAGAAAAAGGGTATTCTGAAGTTATTCGAATAATGGATAGATTGGAACAATTTAATTGAATTCAAAAGAAATTTTTTTTGTTTTTTTCGGAATTTATTTTCTTTATGAAATAAGAAATAAGAATCAAATCTAATAATTTTAATTATCATCTTCTTTTTCGCTACTTTCTGATTCTGCTGTTTTTAACCATTCAACAAAAGGTTTTGCTTTTTCAATAACTAAATCAAAAGTAGGTTGTTTTGAAAATTTAGAAGATTTTTGATTTGCCCATTCAAGAATAAATTCTTCTTCAATCAAATCTTGGTCATAAAAGGCTTTAACCAAATGAGGAACAAATTCAATCAAATCAGGATAATCTTCTCCGCATAATCTTTCAATAAATCCTAACACAGCAAGTTTAGCTCTTTTCGTTTTGATCAACTAAAAAAGAAGGAATAATTATAAATTTTAAATCAGAAAAATATGTTTTAAATTTCATTTCAAACCAATGATAAGACTTCTTTTCTTTGAGGAATTTCTTCAAGCATATTTTTTCCAAATAATAATTCACAAACGAATAATGTTCTTGTTGTTTGATTCCAAGATAATTTTTCAGAAACATCCTTTAATTTTCTTTGCAATTGAAGTGTCTGAAGGATTAAGTAACAAAAACTTGCGAAATTTTTCCAACAACAAACTCATATTAGATTTTTCAGGTTTTGTGTGTTGAACCAATTTTACTTTTTCCTTGCAATCGTTTTTGTTGGGCTTCGTTTGAAGTATCCAAACTCCAATCATTTTCATTAACTTTAACATCAGGAAAATTCATATTAAGGTTTGAATCATTTTGATTTTCATTTTGATTTTCATTTTGATTTTGATTTTGATTTTGATTTTCATTTTCTTCTTTTTTCTTTTGTTGTTGCTTTTGTTTCTTTTTGTTCTTCTTCTTATTAGCATTTTCTTGTGCTTTTTGTAATTGTGATGATTTTATAATGAAAGAAATTAAACGATCCGATTTATTCTTTCTTGATACACAACCACTTGCTCTACATTTAAATTCAATATCATTTGTTCCAACAACAAGATCTAATTCAGGTAATTTACAAACTGGACAAAGAATATACTTTTCAATAAATTTAAATATTAAATCTTGGATTTGACTCTCTTCAAAAACTCCTTTGATTACTGTTTGCTTTTGTTCTTCATTCCACCAAGCACGAGAAGCAAGTTCAGTTGAGAAAAATTGTGTCATATCTATTTAGAAAAAAAAAAAGTAAGTAAAATATTTTTATTTTTATTTTTATTTATTTAATTTACATTCAGGTTTTGTTTCTAAACTTTCAGAAATATCTTTAATATTTGTAATTATTGTTTTTGTATTTCCTCCTCTTCCTTTTTGAATTGTTTCAACTGGATCCATTTTATAACGATATGATGGATCATTTATATCTCTTCTAATATTAATTCTATTATCCATTTTCCAAATAATTTATGAAAAAAAAAAGTGAAAAAAATTTTTTTTTTTTAAAATTCATTTTTTCATTTTTTTCACTTTTTTTTTTATAAAAAACAAATGGATCATTTAGTTAATTTTCAAAAACTTGAAATTTCTGAACAAATTATTCAATTAAGAAAAATTAAAAATTTAATTATTGGAAACAAAAACAGAAAAGAACTTCTAATCAAACAAAATGCTGTTCCAATTCTTATTGAGATTATAAAAACATCAAAACAAAGCAATATATTTCTTGAAATTACAACAATTTTTGGTAGTCTTGCAAATAGTGCATCAAACGAAATTATTAATCATCTTGTCCAAAATGGAGTTCCACAAGAAATTGCAATGATTATGAAAGAAGACAAAAATGAAAATGTTATTGAATCTTGTTTAAGAGCTTTAAGAAATATATACGAATCAACACAAATTTTTGAAGAAGAAATATTTTCAGAAAAAGATGATGGGAATTTACTTGATTATATAATTTCATTACTTGAATCCAAAAGTGAAAAAATACAAGAATTTTCATCTGATATAATAAGGATATATTGGAGGAACAAAAATTGTTATGAAAATGAAAATGAAAATGAAAATGAAAATGAAAATGAAAATCAAAATGAAAATCAAATTCAAATTGAAATTCAAAATGAAAATGAAAATCAAATTCAAATTGAAAATGAAAATGAAAATCAAAATCAAAATAGAATTCAAAATGCTATTCAAAAATTAGTTGCAATTCTTACAAATCAACAAAATAATTCCAATAGAACAATTGAAAAAACTTTATCTGCATTATCAGTAATTTCTTCTTGTAGCAAAAATTTAAAAAGAATTGGAGAAGAAAGTTTATCAAAAATCTTACAAATATCATTCGACTTTTTATCAGAACCACATCCTCAGCTCAATTTAGTTTCTGCAAATTTGCTAACAAGTTTTCTGAAATCAAAAGCAATCAAAGACGAATATTTAAGAAAAGACATAGAAGGAAGACTTCTTTTATCAATTCTAACATTATTGGAAATTCAAGACAAAAAAATGAGATTTGAAATTCCGTTAGTTTTATCTGCTTTTGCAAAAAATAGTGTTCACATTCAAAAATTAATTTCAGAATCAGAAATTCTAAGCAAATTACTTTCAATGTTTTCGGAATTTGATTTGAAAAAAGAAACAATGGATCTTTTTGATATTCAATGCTTAAGAAATTTGTTGTCAATTTGTGTTGTTTTAACTCAATATATCGATGATATTCGGCACAAATTTATTCAATCCAATTTCATAGAGAAAATTGCGGAAATCATCGAGATTAAAGATGAAAAGGTCAAATTATTAGGATTAGAACTTACACGCAATTTAACACGATCAATCAATCATTTTTTCAATCAATTTACAAAATCAAGTTTATTGGAAATATTAATTAAAATTTGGGAGCAAAAAGACAGTGCGAATTTTCAGATTCAAAGCATTTTGTGCATTTGTTTTTGCAATTTATGCTTGAATTCACAAAATGCTAAGAAAACTCTAATTGAGCATAAAATGATCGAGCAATTTGTTCAATTATTTGATTCAATGGATTTTGAAGTTCGTGCTAATTCATTGTTTGCAATAAGAAACTTATTCTACAAATTGAAACTGGATTCAACACTTGGTTCTTATAAAGGAAAAATACAAGATATAATTGACTTGAAAAAAATTGTTTCTCTTCTTGAAGATTCAAATGAAGAAATCAAAATTCTTGCTTTGCAAACACTTCGAAATATGATTAAAGGACCCAAAGAAGTGAAAGAAATACTCGATCAATATCAATCTGTTTTGGTTCTCATTGAAACAGAATTGAGCAGTTTTATTGAGATGATCCAAATCAAAAATAATGAAAATGACCAAATCGAAATTCAAATGGAAAAAGATGATGAAAAACCTGAGAAGAAAATTCAAGGCAAAATACAAAAGATTTTGGATATAATTTATTTGATTTCTTCCTTTTCAGTTCATCCAGAAGCAAAACTACTTTTAATGAAATCTAAAATTGTTCATTTTCTTATTCAATTACATAATTTCCCTAATTTTTTTATTCAAAAAGCTGTTTTTTGGAGTTTAATTAATTTTACTTGGCACGAAGGATCAGAAACACAATTTAAAGAATGCATTAAATTTGTTAAAGATTTTTCTTTAGAAGAAAAGTTGGAAAGTTATATAAAGGGATGCGAGAATCCAGAAGTTAAAATTCTAGCTCAAAGAACATTAAAAAATATACAAGAAAAAAAAAATTGAAATCAAAAAGAAAAGGAAAAGAAACTTTGAATTTAAAAGAAAAAAAGCAAAACTTTTATTTGCTTTATTTTTCAATTAAATTTTTTTTTTTTGAGAATTTTCCCATTTTAAATCAATTTGTTTTTCTTCCATAATTAAATTAATCAAATCATCTAAACCTTGAGATTCAAGTTTTTCGAAATTCTCTTTAATAAACTCAATACACAAATCTTGCAATAAAACATTATCAAATTCAAAACTTGAATAACAGAAAGAAATGATATTTTCTAAATTCAAATTTTCACCGATAATTTCAGCACATTTTGTTTGGATTGACAATCTTGAAGTATCAATTCCATAATAAGAAGGAGCATCCAATAATTCAGTTGCAATCTGGAAATTATTTATATGATCCACTTTTCCAGTATAAAAATATTGGATTAAATCTCTGATTGATTCAGCACTTCTTCCACTAAGATCAGGTGCTGAATTTGTTGAATCATCTTCAACTATCATAAACATTCCTCTGAATAATTCACTATGAGCTATTAAAATTGATTTATGAACTCGAATAATTTCGTTGGATTTTTCATTTGAAACAATAATTGAAAAATCTTTTGATTCTTCATCATGGAACAATTTCAAGCATATCATTTTCAAGTTCATTTTCACAATTTTCAGCATTTACTACACTTAGATTTTTCAATTTAAATTCTTCAATTAGTTTCTTGATTTTCTCTGTTGCTTCTGGTTGATTGATTTCTAGTTTTCCTGTATATATAAATGTGAGGAAAGATCTCACTTCTGAGTATGTAAATCTTCCTAATTGTGCAATTAATGATGGTGTATAATGATTTTCTAAATAATTTTTTTCAATCATAAATTTTTCTCAATTAAATTTTAATTAAATTTTAATTATATATATTTTTTGTACTTAATCTTCCTTTGAGAATACTTGAATGTGCTTTTAAAACTTGATCATCACATGATATTATTTCAACATCACAAAATTCTTGATTATCAAAAAATGCATGCATATGAACTGACAAATCCGATCCAAATTTTAATTCAAACATATCATTATAAAATACTTTGTTTCCACTTGTTCCAAAGAAGATATACATTTTGTTATTTGAAAGAATTGCAGAATGATCATCTAAATTGAATTTAATATTAAAAATTTAAAAACCAAAAAATATTCTTTTTCTTCTTGTAAAAAATTCACACCTCTTGTTCTTGGAGGTTGGCCTTTTGTTGGAACTTCTTCCCATTGTTGGGTAATTAAATTAAAAGTAGTAATATTATTAAAATTAGTTTCAATTCCATCAACTCTTTTCAATCCACCAAAAATAATCATTTTTTTTGATTTTGGATCCAAAACAGCTGAATGACTTTCTTTCATTGTCCAAATATCATCATTTGGAACAACAATTCGAGACCAAGAATTAGAAAGAAGATTAAATTTAAATAGACCAGAAAGCGTATATCTTTTATATCCACCCAAAACATAAATATCATCATTTTCAATAACAGCTGTATGACCAAATCGAGGAGATAAATTTTCTCCTTTAATATTTATTACTTTCCATTCTAATTTTTCCAAATCCAAACTATATATTTTTGTGTTGTATTTATCATTGGGTATTAATCCCCCAATTGAAATCATATATCGATTTTTATAAACAACTGATGCGTGATAATATAAACTTTCACTATCTCCTTTTGTATCTAAATTGCTCCAAACCCGTTTTTTTAAATCAAAATAAAATGGTGTTGGATCTTCTTTTGATTTTTGTCTTCCTCCAAATATTATTAATCTGTCATCATGAACAACTGTTGTATTTCCCCATCTTGCTGCTGGTAAATCTCCAATTTGTTCGATTTTACTCCACTTTTAATTTTCAAAATTAATTTTAATTTTATAAATGAATTTTCAAATTTAAATTTAATTTTATAAATGAATTTTAATTTTAATTTTAATTTTAATTTTAATTTTAATTTTGATTTTAATTTTAATTTTAATTTTAATTTGAATTTTGATTTTAATTTTAATTTTAATTTTATTTTTAATTTTAATTTTAATTTTATAAATGAATTTTAATTATAATTTTGTAAATGAATTTTAATTTTAATTTTAATTTTAATTTCAATTTTAATTTTAATTTTAATTTTAATTATAATTTTAATTTTAATTTTTAATTTTAATTTTTAATTTTAATTATAATTTTAATTTTATAAATGAATTTTAATTTGTAAAATGAATTTTAATTTTTAATTTTAATTTTAATTTTAATTTTTAATTTTAAAATTTTAATTTTTAAATGAATTTTAATTTTAATTTTAATTTTAATTTTAATTTTAATTTTATAAATGAATTTTAATTTTATAAATGAATTTGAATTTGAATTTTGATTTTAATTTTAATTATAATTTTAATTTCAATTTTAATTTGAATTTTAATTTTAATTTTATTTTTAATTTTAATTTTATTTTTAATTTTATAAATGAATTTTAATTTTGATTTTAATTTTAATTTGAATTTTAATTTTAATTTGAATTTTAATTTTTAATTTTAATTTTAAATTTGATTTAATAAATGAATTTTATTTTTAATTTTAATTTTAATTTTGATTTTAAATGAATTTTAATTTTAATTTTAATTTAAATTTTAATTTTATTTTTAATTTTTAATTTTAATAAATGAATTTTTATTTTTAATTTTAATTTTAATTTTAATTTTAATTTTAATTTAATTGAAATTTTAATTTTATTTTAATTTTAATTTTAATTTTAATTTTAAATTTGAATTTAATTTTAAATTAATTTTAATTTTTAATTTTAATTTTAATTTTAATTATAATTTTAATTTAAATTTTAATTTTAATTTAAATTTTAATTTTATAATTTTAATTTTAATTTTAAATGAATTTTAATTTTTAAAATTTTGAATTTTAATTTTAATTTTAATTTTAATTTTAATTTTAATTTTTAAATTTTAATTTTAATTTTGTAAATGAATTTTAATTTTAATTTTAATTTTAATTTTAATTTTAATTTTAATTTTAAATTTAATTTTAATTTGATTTTAATTTTAATTTTCAAAATGAATTTTAATTTTGTAAATGAATTTTAATTTTGATTTACTTTTTTTGTTGCTAAATCAAATTCATACATATCATCATAATAAATATATTTTCGATAATTTTCTATTTTACATCCTCCATAAATAATTATTTTATTATTATAAAGAGTATAAGAAGCTCTAAATCTTTCTTCTGGTTTAATTTTAGATCGACTTTCAATTTCTTTCCAAGTAAAAGCTTTATTTATTTATTAATTAATTATTTAAATAAAAATAAATTTGCTTTTTTTTTTTTGTTTAAAGAATTTAAATTAAATTATTTACACATTATTTTAAAAAATGAAAAAGAAAAAAAATGAAAATTTAAAAATTAAAAATTTATTTTGATTTTATTTTTGTATTTTAAAATTCATTTATAATTCTTTCAATTTCTTTTTGGATTTCAATAAATTTAGATTTCTTCTTATTTTCTAAAAGAAAATCAATTGATGAATTTTTCCTTAATTGATAAAAATCTTTCAATTCAGAAAATAAAGAAATATCAAAGATTTTTTCAGAATCAAAACAATCAAAATAAAGAAAGTGAATGAATTGTTGAATTGTTTGAGCAGATTTTCCACTATAATCTTTAACAGAATTTGAAGGATCATTAACAGTCAAAAACATTCCTCTAAATAAACGAGAACGAGCAATTAAAATCAATTTATGAACTTTAATTTCTTGATTTTCTGAATTAATTGAAAAATCCTTTTGATCATCCAAATTGTAAATTCTTTTAAAATCACGAACTAATCCAATTTTTCCTCTTTTTTGGATTATCCATTTTTTTGAATCAATTCCAATTTCTTTGGTTATTTTTGTTAAATCTTCCATTGTTTTTGTGTAATTTTTTTGATATATTTTTCCTGTGTATAAAAATTCTATAAATGGGTTCATAATTTCAATTGAATTTTCATGTGAAACTTTAAGGAAACTATCGAATATTTCTTTGTTTGTTAGTTTTTCATCTTCAAAAAATAATCTTGTTTCAAGAATAAGTTTATGAATATTAATAGAACCATCTTTGCATTGTAAACGGAAATCTGTAAATTGTTGTTTTTTAAGTAATTTGAGGAAATCATTTTGATAACTTGGGAAAGTTTGAAGTAATTTTTGAATATTTGTGGAATTACGAGACAGAATTTTATCCTAAATAAATTCAAATCAATTCAAATCAATTCAAATCAATATTTAATTCAATATTTAATTCAAATCAATTTAATTCAATCAATTTAATTCAAATCAATTTAATTCAAATCAATTTTTTTAATTCAAATTCCAATTTAATTCAAATCAATTTAATTCAATTCATTCAAATCAATTCAATATTCAATATTTAATATTCAATATTCAATATTCAATATATTCAAATCAATTTTAAATCCCCAATATTTAATATTCAAAATCAATTATTCAATTTCAAATCAATATTTAAATATTCAATATTTCAAATATATTCAATTTTTATTCAATATTTAATATTCAGTATTTAATATTCAATTCAATATTCAATATTCAATATTTAATATTCAAATCAATTTAATTCAATATTCAATATTCAATATTCAATATTTAATTTTATTTAATTTAAATTGAAAATCATTACAGAAACATCATGATAATCAGCACCATACCAAAGTAACCATAAAATTGTTCCAAATAATCCAAATTTATTCAAAATACCTAAAATTAAAGTATCTCCACTTTTTTTATTTGGATCAGCACCAGATTTCAGAAAACGAGCTATAATAGGATTTTTGCTTTTGTTCAGACAAAGATACCCTAAAGGTGTAAGTCCATATGCATCTATAGAATCAAAATCTTGTGTCAATTCCATAATAGGTATAACCCAGTCATTAAAAGATTGATGCCTTTTGCAAATCAAATGAAGTGGTGTTTGATTGGAAGTATTTTTCAAATTAAAATCTGCTCCTCTTGAAATCAATAAATCAAGATAAACTTTGAATTTTTCGATATGATAAACTGATGAAACAACTGAATGCAAGATTGTGCTTTTATTTCGAGGATAAATAACTTGATTAATATCTTTAGGATAACCATTTTCCAACAAATATTTTGTAACTTCGAAATTTTCTCCTCCATTTACCATTACTAAAAACTCAAACAAAACACAAATTTCTTCATCAGTGATTTTCCTCAAAAATATCTTAAGTGTTTCTATATCCAATTTGGACTTGCGAGAATATTGTTGGATTACTGAACGATAATTTTCGGCTGTTGGATTTGTTATATCCAAATCATGTTCCAAAAGAAATTTTGCAAGTTTTTCATTGAAATGATGTTGAGAACAAGCAAGAAATAATCCGTTTTGATGCTGATTGTTTTTTTGGTGGATATCTACTCCTTTAGAAATGAATAGCTCAATAACTTTGATAATCTCATTTTGATCTTCTTGAATAAGTGAATTATTGCAGAGATGAAGAAAAGCAGAATTTCCAAAAGAATCAACAGCATTTAAATCAGCACCTGAATTAACCAAGAATTCAATACTTTCATAATTCAATTTGCCAAAACAAGAATACATCAAAGGTGTTTGTTTGGAATTATTGAGTTTATTGATATCAGCTCCATTTTGAATAATCTTTTGCAAAATTTCTTTTGGATGACCTGAACAACAAGCTCGATGAATTGGATAATCCATTGTTAACAAAATGGAATTGGTATCGAATCCTTCATCAAGTAAAATTTTCATTACTTCCGTTGAGCATATTCTGCTGAATACTGTTTCAGTTAAATCATTTACTTTAAATTCAAATTTTTCTTTGAAACTCCAAAGAAATGAAAATATTTCTGGTTGTTCAAGTGAAGCAAAAACCAAAAATGCATATGAATTTTTCAATGTGGTATTATTCAAGCAATAAGCCAATATTTTATTCAATCTTTCGGCGTATCCACTTATGCAATTCTCAATAAAAAACCGAAAAACTGTTTGATTGCTTGGATAAAATTTTGGATCTAATTTTTCAATAATTAAAAACATTGATTCAAAATCGTTTTTAATGTAGTGCCCATTTAATAACGGAATTGGATCTTGCGGAGGAAAAATATTTGGATCAGCTCCTTTAGAAAGCAATTTCTTGATCAACATTGAATTGTCATCATATATATTTGCATAGCACAAAGGTGTGTAATTTGCTGTTGTAACACTGTTGACTTCCAATCCATAATCAATTAGAAAATCAACCAATTCAAGACTATCTTTTTGAGTGCAAGCAAGATGAAGTAATGTTTCATTTTTCTCATTTTTATCAAGAAGTGAAACCCCAAGTGATGATAAAAGTTTGATATTTTCCAAACTATTTGGGGATTGAATAAGTTCTTGCAATGCTAAAAAATCTTTTGCTCCTTTTGAAACCAGAAATCTTATGTGTTCACTTGAATCAGGCAATTTTTGGATTAATTCAGATAAAACAGTTCTTCCTCGCTTATTTCTTGCATTGATATCAATACTTTCAGAATAAATACTTTTCAAAATATCCAAAGAACAAAAATATGTTGCGCAATAATGAAGCATTGTATCTTTTGATGATGTAATAACTGAAATTGAGGCTCCTGAACTAATAAGGAATTGAATAATTTCAAGTGAAGATTTGGTTGAAATTGCAAAATGAAGAGGAGTTTGACCCGATTTATTTTGGCTATTAATATTTGCTCCAAATTCCAATAATGTTTTGATAACTTCAATTGGTTCTTTCATATATTTTATTGCTAAATGAATTGGAGATAACTGCAAACGATCCACAATATTAACGTCACTTCCTGATGAAATGAGAAATTTTATAATTTCAAGTGACGATTCCATTGCTATTGCATTTGCAAGTACTGTTCTTCTGCTTTTTTTGTTTCTTGTGTTTATATTCACTCCTTTTGAAATGATTTTTTGTAAAATTTCAGTGTTTGATTTCTCTTTTATCGCCAATCCTAATAAAGAATTCAATTGATTTGATGTTAAATTTTGAGTTGAAAGAAATTCTTCAATTTTTTCTTCAGGATTTTGTTCTTGAAGAATTTTTTGGAATTGAATAAAATAATCTGATGAATCTTCCATTATTAAACAAAAGAATAAAAATGAAAAAAAATTTTTTTATTTATTTAAATTGAAAAATTAAAAAATTAAAAACTTAAAAATTAAAAACTTAAAAACTTAAAAACGTCCATTATTTGAAGCCCATTCAATTCTTTCAATAACTGAATTATGCATTTTTTCAAGAGTTGATTCCATATCAAAAGGATTGACTTCAATAACATTAGTAGTCAATGGAATTCTTTCATGTAAATAAGATTGTTGAAGTCTGAAACGAGATAACAAAGTAGCAGTTTGAGTCTCAGTATCTTCTCCCAAATCATCAAGTAAATCACTACTTCTTTCAAGACAAGAAATGAAATTTTCGATAAAAGAAGTGTGATTTTTTTCATCAAGAGTAAGGAAAATTGGGACAATTAAACCCATTCTTCCTGAAGGAAGAGTTTCCAGATTTGGAGTATTTGGTTTATTTCCATTTTTGATAGGATTTTGAAGATTTTGAAGATTTTGTGATATTTCTTTATCATTTTGTATTTTGTTTGATTCGCTATTATTATTATTACTATTATTATTATTATTATTAGAATTTTGATTTGAATTTTTTGGATCGTTTGGAATATTATTTGAATCATTTTTAATAACTGTCTCTTTGATAGTATTTCCGTTATTTGTATTGTTTGTATTGTTAGTGTTTCCATTATTTTCTCTTTGAAAAAAAGCTAAGTTATGAGATTCAATGATATCTTGATACAATCCAAGATCGATATGAGATCCCTCAATAATAACAGATTTTCCTTCACGAAGACTTTTTGAAATATCTGCATGAACTCCATTCCTAACAATTTCACATTCTTCTTGATAATGAGCAAGAAAATCTTGGTCATTTTCATATTTTCTAAACCAAATTTGTTTCTGAGAATAAAAAGTTGAGATGTAACTGCACATTAAACTTGAAACAATATCAGTTTGCAGAATGTTTCCTAAGTTCAATCTTTCTGACAGTTGAACTGCTAGTGTTGATTTTCCTATGTGTTTTGTTCCTGATATTAAAATTATCACTGGAACTCTTTTATTGTGAAGTCGAAACATCATTTCGTATATTTTTCGATATATTCCCGAATATCCATGTTCTTCCATTGTCTGGAAAAGGTGAACCATTAATTCTTCTTGTGTAATGTCTAAGCATCCTTTATCAACTAAATTTTTTTTTAATGTTAATGCGATATGTATTGAATCTTGGTGTGGAACCTTTTTCGAATATAAATATAAATCAAAATATAAATCAAAATATAAATCAAAATATAAATCAAAATATAAATCAAAATATAAATCAAAATATAAATCAAAATATAAATCAAAATATAAATCAAAATATAAATATTTAATAATAAATTTTGTAAATAAATTTTGTAAATAAATTAATAAATTTGTAAATAATTTTGTAAATAAATTTATAAATAAATTTATAAATAAATTTTAAAATAATAAATTTGTAAATAATTTTGTAAATAAATTTGATAATAAATTTATAAATAAATTTGTAAATATTTAATAATAAATTTTTAAATAAATTTGTAAATAAATTTGTAAAAATAAATTTGTAAATAATTTAATAATAAATTTGTAAAATAAATTTGTAAATAAATTTTAATAATAAATTTAATAAATAATTTTGTAAATAAATTTTTAAATTTAAATAAATTTGTAAATAAATTTGTAAATAAATTTTGTAAATAAATTTGTAAATAATTTTATAAATAAATTTATAAATAAATTTGTAAATAAATTTAATAATAAATTTGTAAATAATTTTGTAAAATAAATTTGTAAATAAATTTATAAATAATTTAATAATAAATTTGTAAAAATAAATTTATAAATAATTTTATAAATAAATTTATAAATAAATTTGTAAATAATTTTAATAATAAATTTGTAAATAAATTTAATAATAAATTTATAAATAAATTTTAAATAAATTTTGTAAATAAATTTATAAAAATAGAATTTAAATAAATAAATAAATTTATAAATAATTTTAATAATAAATTTATAAATAATTTTTAAAAAATAAATAAATTTTAAAATAAATTTGTAAATAAATTTGTAAAATAAATTTTAAATAAATAAATAAAATAAAATAATTTGTAAAATAATTTTATAAATAAATTTGTAAATAAATAATTTTAATAATAATTTTATAAATAAATTTGTAAATAAATTTGTAAATAATTTTATAAATAAATTTGTAAATAAATTTGTAAATAATTTAATAATAATTTTATAAATAAATTTGTAAATAAATTTGTAAATAATTTTATAAATAAATTTGTAAATAAATTTTAATAATAAATTTTGTAAATAAATTTGTAAATAAATTTGTAAATAAATTATATGTGAAATTTGTCCCATAAGTACTTTTGTAACCATTAACATTTGACTAACTAAAAATCTTGAAAGAACATAATAATGATCCATTAATCTAACTCTTATTTTAATTAAATCATATCTAGAACTTGGGTCTTTAATATTTTGAGTACTTTTTATTCTTTTTTTTTTCTTAAGTTTTTCTTTTCCTTTATTTGATAAATCTTTTGACATAAAAAAAAGCAAAAAAAATAATTAGAAAAAAATGAAAAAAAAAATGAAAAAAAATTTTTAATCATTTTTCTTTTTTCCTTTTTTTTTTAATAATAAAATTAATAAAATTAAAAATGGAAATAAATTTAGATGAAGTTGTTGAAGATTCACCAATGTTTCAAGCTCAAATTCATTCATTTGAAGAACAAACATTTGAACTAAGAACTTATTTAATGAAATTAACAAAACTTTCATCACAATATGCAAAAGCAGCTGCAAGTAAAAAAAAATTTTAAAAATAAAAAAAAAACGAAAAAATTTTTTCGCTTTTAAAATTTTGTCTTTTTTCTTTTTTTTTTTTCTTTTAAAAAGATATGGCCGAAATTGGAAAACAATTATCAGAAGAAATTTTAAATTATAATGATTTACCTTTTTCTCATTTTAGTGATCCACAACAAAGTATATTTTTTTGTTTTTGAAAAATATTTTTTTTTTAATCCAAAATAACCATAAAAAATTTTAAAACAAAAAGACCAACATATAATTTCTTTTTCTAATTTAATTCGTAGCATAAATGATTCAATCAACATTCATGTAACAATTTATAAACATTTAATTATAAATTTATAACTAAATTTATAACAAAATTTATAATCAAATTTATACAAAATTTATAATTAAATTTATAACAAAATTTATAACAAAATTTATAATTAAATTTATAATTATATTTATAACAAAATTTATAATTAAATTTATAATTATATTTATAATCAAATTTATAATTATATTTATAATCAAATTTATAATCAAATTTATAATTAAATTTATAATTAAATTTATAATTAAATTTATAATAAAAATTTTATAATAATAAAATTTTTATAATTAAAATTATAATTAAATTTATAATAAAATTTATAATTAAAATTATAATTAAAATTATAATTAAATTTATAATTAAATTTATAATTAAATTTATAATTAAATTTATATTTTAAAATTATAAATAAAAATTTATAATCAAAAATTTATAATTAAATTTATAATTAAATTTATAAACTTAAATTTATAATTAAATTTTAATAAATTTATAATTAAATTTATAATAAAAATTATAATTAAATTTATAACAAAATTGATAATTAAATTTATAATTAAATTAAAAATTTATAATTAAATTTATAACTAAATTTATAATTAAAATTTATAATTAAATTTATAATTAAATTTATAATTAAATTTATAATTAAATTTATAATTAAATTTATAATTAAATTTATAATTAAATTTATAATTAAATTTATAATTTAAATTTATAATCAAATTTATAATCAAATTTATAATTAAATTTATAATTAAATTTATAATTAAATTTATAATTAAATTTATAATTAAATTTATAATTAAATTTATAATTAAATTTATATATTTAAAATTAAATTTAAATTATAATTAAATTTATAATTAAATTTATAATTAAATTTATAATTAAATTTATAATTAAAATTTATAATTAAATTTATAATTAAAATTTTATAATTAAATTTATAATTAAATTTATAATAAAATTTATAATTAAATTTATAATTAAATTTATAATTAAATTTATAATTAAATTTATAAATAAATTTATAATTAAATTTATAATTAAATTTATAATTAAATTTATAATTATATTTATAATTAAATTTATACTTAAATTTATAAAAATTTATATCAAAATTTATAATTAAATTTATAATTAAATTTATAATTAAATTTATAATTAAATTTATAATTATATTTATAATTAAATTTATAATTAAATTTATAATTAAATTTATAATTAAATTTATAATTAAATTTATAATTAAATTTATAATTAAATTTATATCAAAATTTATATCAAAATTTATAATCAAATTTATAATTAAATTTATAATCAAATTTATATCAAAATTTATAATCAAATTTATCAAAATTTATAATCAAATTTATATCAAAATTTATATCAAAATTTATATCAAAATTTATATCAAAATATCAAAATTTATATCAAAATTTATAAATAAATTTATATTGAAAAAGTTTTCACAATTTGATATTTCTTTCTCCGTTCCAATTCAATCATTTATTGATCAAGACATTAACAAATCCAAAGAAGCAAGAAAAAAATTAGATAAAGCATTTTCAGAAAGAAATTCAAGTTTAACAAAATACCTATCAATGTCACCAAAAAAAGATCCAAAAATTTATGAAGAAGCAAAATTAGAATTTAGAAATTCACAAGAAAAACATACATCATCAAATTTTGAACTCGTTTCAATTTTAAGAGGAATTCAAGAAAAAATGAAATTTGAATTCATAGAAAGAATTTGTTCTTTAATGTATATTCTTTATGCTTTTTTTCGTTCTGGTGATGATATGATAGTTGAAAAAAAATCTGAACTTGATTCTCTAACTTCAAATCTTGAAACAACTAAACAAAATTATGAAAAATTTGTTCAACAAGGAGCAGAACAAAGAGAAAAATTAAAAAATGTATTTCTGTTTCATAAAAAATCTTAATTTAAATTTTAAATTTAAATTTTTAATTGAATTTTTTAGATTTTGATTGAACAAGAAAAAATTAAAGAAAAAAATTCAAATACACTTGAAAAAAGAGGATATTTATTACAAAAAACAACTTCAAAAGTTAAAACTTGGAAAAGAAGATTTTTCGAAATTAAAGATCATAAAATTTATTATTATCGAAATTGGAAAGTAAAAAAAAAAAAAATTTTTTATTTTTTGGGAAATTTTTTTTTTGACATTTTTTTTCTAATTTAGGATTTAACACAAATGGGTGAAACAGATCTTCTTTTTTGTACAATTAAAATATCAACTGATTTTAACAGAAGAAATTGTTTCGAAATCATTTCAACAAAAGAATCTTATATTCTTCAAGCAGAAACAGAAGAAGAAACAAGAAGTTGGATCGAAGTAGTTCAAAACAATATATCTTTATTATTAAATTCAACAGATGTGAGTGAGAAAACACAAACAGGAAGAATACAAACAAATGAAACACTTGAAAGATTAAGCAAAGTTAACGGAAATTTGGAATGTGCAGATTGTCAAGCTAAATCGCCTGATTGGGCTTCAATTAATATGGGATGCCTCATCTGCATTGATTGTAGCGGAATACATCGTAGTCTTGGTGTTGATTTTTCTCAAGTTCGTTCAACAAAACTTGATGTTTGGGAACCTTCTGTTTTATCTTTAATGGAAAACCTTGGAAATGAAAAAGTGAATTCTGTTTTGGAACAGCAACTTGGCAAAATTACAAAGCCAAATGCAGATGATAACTCACTCACAAAGCGAGCATTCATAATCAGGAAATATTGCAAAAGAGAATTTGTTGTTGGTTTTCTTTCCAGTATTAAAGCAACTGATGAAAAAAAAAAAAGGATTGAAGAATTAACTGAAAAATGCCACGTGGTGATTAAAAAACAAGAACTTTTGGAAGTATTTCGTTTGTTGGCACAAGGAGCCTCTATTATTTGGCAGAACCCCAAAGAAGACGGAAACACCCTTGTTCACACCGCGGCTTTGGTTGGCAATATGGACATTTTGGAGCTTATTCTGTTAAATGCAACAAAGGATGTCGAAACGCTTAACAAAAATCAACAAACACCACTTCATTGTGCAGTTATCGGAAATCATCCCAGAGTGGTTCGCAGATTACTTGATCAAGGACTGGGGAAAAAATTCACAAATATTTCAGAAAACCAACCCAGAGAAGCCATTTCTCCAAAGGACTTGGCTGAAATGATGGGTCATCAAGAATGTATCAGAGTTTTTCTTGGTGAAGATCCTCAAGATATTGAACAAGAATCAAAAAATGAAGAAAAACCAGTTGAGAACCAAGAAAAACAAACAGAAAAAAACACTCTCGAAAATCAAGAGGAACAATCTCAAGAAAAAGTGGAACAACTTCAAGAAAAAGTGGAACAATCTCAAGAAAAAGAGAAACAATCTTTTATTATTCCTATTAAGAAAAAAACTCTTCCTCCTCTTCCAAATAAATTTGGTGAAAAACCAAAAACAAAAATAAGAACAAAATCTCTTCATAGAAAACTTCCTCAACTTCCTCCTTTAGCAAATATAAAACCTCAACGTTCTAAAAGAGATTAAAATAATCCATTTCTTGTTTTTTTGCTTTTTTTTTTTTAAATAACAAAATTGAATGAAAAACAAAATTTTTTTTTTCCTTTTTTTTCATTTTTTTCCTTTTTTTTTAAAAAAATAATAAAATGGAACATAAAAAAGAACAAAAACAAATTTTATTACAAAAAATAAATGAAATGAAACAATTTCCACAAAATGAAGAAATTCAACAAAACGGATCTATTTTTATAAGAAATTTTGTTAAAGAATTTGGAAGTAAAAATTAAATCAAAAAAACAAATTTTATTTATTTAAATTAAATTTTTTTATTTAAAAATAAAAGTTGATAATTTAAAAGAAACTTCAAGAATACAAATTTTTTTTGAATCAATAAAAAATTTTCCACAAAATAAAATTATTCAAGAAAATTGTATTTTTATCATTTCCAAAATTAATTTTGAGAAAGGTATTTAAAAAAATCAAAAATCAAAAAATCAAAAAAAGCAAAATTATTCAATTTATAAATTCATTTTAAAAAAATAAAAAAAAAAAAAAAAGAAACTCAAGATCAAATTAGAAATACAAATGGAATTGATTTAATTATAAAAGCAATGAATAATTTTATTGAAAATGAAGATATTCAAAAAAGTGGATGTGGAGCTTTATGGAATATTTCATTAAGGAATCAAAGTAAATTAATTTATATTTAAAAAATTTAATTATAAAAATTAATTTATTTAAAAAAATCAAAAAGAAAATCGAGAACAAATTAGAATTTTAAATGGAATTAAAGCAATTACGCAAGCTATGAAAAATTTCCCAAATAATGAAGATATACAAAAAGAAGGATCTGAATCTTTATGGTGTATAGCTGTGAATAGTGAAAGTAAATATGAATTAAAAATTAAAATTAAATTTGAAAACAAAAATTAAATATAATATAATATAATAAAGAGAATAAAGATGAAATTAGAAATACAAATGGAATTGATTTAATTATTGAAGCAATGAATAATTTTATCGAAAATGAAGATATTCAAGAAAATGGATGTGGAGCTTTATGGACTATTGCTGTAAATAATCAAGGTAAATTAATTTATATTTAAAAAATTTAATTACAAAAATTAATTTAATTATAAAAAAATCAAAAAGAAAATCGAGAACAAATTAGAATTTTAAATGGAATCGAGGCAATTATACAAGCTATGAAAAAATTTTCAGAAAATAAAGATATTCAATATCAAGGATGTGGAGCTTTATGGAATATTTCTGTAGAAAATACAGGTATTTATAAAATAAAATCAAATCAAATCAAAATCAAATTTAAATCAAATTAAATCAAATTAAATCAAATCAAATCAAATCAAATCAAATTTAATCAAATTAAATCAAATCAAAATCAAATTAAAATCAAAAAAATCAAATCAAATCAAAATTAAATTTAAATTAAATTTAAATCAAATCAAATCAAATCAAAATTAAATTAAATCAATTTAAATCAAATCAAATTAAATCAAATTAAATCAAATTAAATCAAATTTAAATCAAATTTAAATCAAATTTAAATTTAAATAAATCAAAATCAAATCAAATTAAATCAAATTAAATCAAATCAAAATCAAAATTAAATTTAAATTAAATTTAAATCAAATTAAATCAAATTTAAATTAAATTAAAATTAAATCAAATTTAATCAAATTAAATTAAATCAAATTCAAAATTAAATCAAATTAAATTAAATCAAATTAAACTCAAATCAAATCAAATCAAATCAAATCAAATCAAATCAAATCAAATTAAATTAAATCAAATCAAATTCAAATCAAAATTAAATTAAATTAAATCAAATCAATTTAAATTAAATTAAAATCAAAATTAAATCAATTAAATCAAATTTAAATCAAATTAAATCAAATCAAATTAAAAAATCAAATCAAATCCAAATCAAATTAAAATCAAATCAAAAAAATCAAATTAAAATCAAATCAAATCAAATTAAATCAAATCAAATCAAATCAAAATTAAATTAAATCAATTTAAATCAAATCAAATTAAATCGAATTAAATCAAATCAAATTAAATCGAATTAAATCAAATCAAATTAAATCAAATTAAATTAAATCAAATTTAAATCAAATTAAATCAAATCAAAATCAAATTTAATCGAATTAAATCAAATTTAAATCAAAATTAAATCGAATTAAATCAAATTAAAATTAAATCAAATTAAATCAAATCAAATTAAATCAAATCAAATCAAATCAAATCAAATCAAATTAAATTAAATTAAATCAAATCAAATTAAATCAAATTAAATCAAATTAAATCAAATTAAATTAAATTAAATCAAATTAAATCAAATTTAAATCAAATTAAATTAAATCAAATCAAATCAAATCAAATCAAATCAAATCAAATCAAATTTAAATTAAAATTAAATCAAATTAAATCAAATTAAATCAAATTAAAATTAAATCAAATTAAATTAAATCAAAATTAAATCAAAATTAAATCAAATTAAATTAAAATCAAATTTAAATTAAATTAAATCAAAAGATAACAAGGATAAAATTAGAGAATTGGAAGGAATTAATTACATTATAAAAGCTATGGAAAAGTTTCCAAAGAAGAAAAAGATACAAGAAAATGGATGTGGAGCATTATGGAATATTTCTCCAAATAGAAGTAAGTTTAAATTCCAAATTTTAAATTCCAAATTTTAAATTTCAAATTTCAAATTAAAAAACAAAAAAAGAGAATAAAATTGAAATTAGGAAATTGAATGGAATTAAAGTAATCATAAAAGCAATGGAAGAATTCCCAAACCATGAGATTATTCAAGAAAATGGATGTGGAGCTTTATGGACTCTTGCTTCAAGTGAGAAAGGTAAAATTTAAAAATTAAAATTTAAAATTTAAAATTAAAAATTAAAATTAAAATTAAAATTAAAATTAAAATTAAAATCAAAATCAAAATCAAATTTAAAATTAAAATTAAAATTAAAATCAAAATTTAAAAAAAAGATAATAAAAAAGAAATTGGAAAATCAAAATTAAAATCAAAATTAAAATTAAAAATTAAAATCAAAATCAAAATCAAAATTAAAATTAAAATCAAAAATTAAAAATTAAAATAAAAATCAAAATCAAAACCAAAATCAAAATTCAAAAATTTAATTCAAATTTAAAATTAAAAAAAAGATAATAAAAAAGAAATTGGAAAATCGAATGGGATTAAAGCAATTATTGAAGCAATGGATAAATTTATAGATAAAAAAGATATACAAGAAAATGGATGTGGAGCTTTATGGGATATTATTGCAGATAATAAATGTGAATTTTCATCAAAATAATTTCCAAATTAAAAAAAATTTTTAATTCTCAAAAACAAAAAATATTTTCCTTAATTTTAAAATTTAGCAAATGAAATTATATTTACAGAATTAAATGGAATTAAAACAATTTTAAACGCAATAAATCAATTCAAAATGAATACCAATTTAATTTTAAATTCAGCAAAAATTCTCCATTTACTTTCTTCTTCAAACAATAGTAAATGTTTAAAAAGTTTTCTTTTATGTAAAATTGTTGATGAAAATGAAAATGTATAAAATTTTGAAATAGGAAATCGGATTATAATTAAAAAATTGAAAGGACTTGAAATATTAAATGATATACCATCATGTTTTGAAAAAGATATAGAAATTAAAAATAAAATAGATGATATTTTAAGCAATCTTCTTCTTAATTCAGGTAAAAAGAAAAGAAAAGAAAAATGTTCCATTTTTTAATTGATTAATAACAACGGAAAAAAAAAATAGATAATCTGTTTGCAATTTCAAGAAATAAAGGAATTCAACAAACAGGTGTGGTTGTTCGTCAATTCTCAGGCAATTCTTCAATAAATTTATTTAGCTCAAATTCAAGTAAGAAATTTTAAATTTTTAAAATTTTTTAATTTTCTAATTTTAAAATGTAAAAATTGAACCAAAGTTGATTTAGGAAAAATCAAAAATAACGAAGTTTGGTTTTTTAACTTTGAACAATTTGATATTTTTAACCAAAATTCCAACAAACAAATCAAAATGAATCCAATAAAAATCCCAATACCAGAAAATTATGAATTGGTTCAACAAATTTCAACAGGAAATTATTCAACAATTTTTCTTTTTGAAAATGGAGATGCAATTGAACATTTAGGAGATTTAAATCAAGATCCTCAACCAATTCCAATTTTTGATATCAGAAAAGTAAGTGTTGGTGAACAAAATGAAGCTGTTTTAACACCAGATGGAGTTGCATATGCAAAAGGATATGATATTAATTCAGAAAAAAACGAATTTACTAACATTTCAGAATTAATTGATAATCAAGATGATAAAGTAATTGAAGATATTATCAGCAATTTCAAAACAGTTTATTTATTAACTTCAAATCAAAATGCTTATGGAATTGGATCAAATGAATATGGCCAACTTGGTTTAGATCCTAAAAAAATAGAAGAAGCAAAAAGTCCTATTTTAATGATGCAAACAATATCCAAAATTTTTTCAGGAAGTTGTTCATTTTGTGTTTTTCTTTTGAATTTAAACCAAGATTTATTTGGATGTGGAAATAATGATTATGGTCAACTTGGTTTGGGAAAAATACAAAAAGCGCAAGAATTAACCCAAATCCAAAATATTCCAAAAGGAAAAATCATTGATATCCAAGCAGGATGGTATCATTCTATAATGTTAATCAAAGAAAATAAGAAAACGACACTTTATTCATGTGGAGATTACCACTATAACGGACTTGGTAAGAAAGAAAACACTTACGAATTTACTGAAATCAAATCACCTTTATTTGAAGATGATAATATTCTTGATATTTCTTGTGGAAATGATCACACTTTGATTTTAACTTCAAGTGGGAAATTAATTGGTTTAGCAAATAATCTATATTTGTCCGAATTTAGCAATTTACTTCTTTCAAAACCAATTGAAATTGAACTTCCTAAATTATCATTTGATATTTCTAATTATCGAATTTGTTCTGGATACAAAAATTCACTTTTCTATTCAAAATTTTTTTCAACTCTTGAAGATGATTTACTTAAATTATTCAGAAGAAAAGAATTTTGTGATATTTCATTTATAACAAAAGATGGGGGAATCATTGGAGCTCATAAATTTATTTTGGAAACTAGAATTGGACAAGGAGATCAAATTGAAGAATTTAGAGAATATATTTCACAAACATCAACTAAAGATGCAATTTGGATATTTGAAACCATTTATTCAAACAAAAAGAACTTGACTGAATCTGAAAAGGAAATAAAACTTATTTTTAATTTAAACATAACAATCGAAGAATCAATTAAAGATATTTTTTATTTGAAAGAAGATCAAAAAGAAGAAAAAGATAAAGTGAAAAATTTTATTATCCAAAAAAACGAAAAGCAATTTAGATTCCCCAAGTTGTTATTGATAGCAAGAAGTGAATTATATCGAGGAATGTTTTTATCCGTAAAAGATGATGAATCTAATAAAGTTACTGATTACAGTGAATTAAGTGAACAAGCTTTTGAAATTTTGGAATATTGGATTTATTCAAATGAAATCAAAGAAGAAATCACAATCACAAGAAAAATTATTGAAGAACTTGGAACTGGAATGGATTATTTCCAATTAAATGAATCACATCCAAATTTAGTTGATTTATTAATGGAGAAATTTCAAGAACAAGAAAAAAAGAAATAAAAAAATTTTTTTTTTTTGATTTTTTTTGATTTCATTTTTTTCCTTTTCAAATAAATTCAATTTCATTCATTTTCTTTTAATTTAATTTTTAAATAAATTTTCATTTAATTTTTATGTCTTTTGATAATCTCATTTTTAAAAAGAATTTGCTAACTCAAAGTATTGGAAGAATTTTATATTATTTTCCCAATCAAATCACAACAACAATGGAAATAGCAAAAGAAAAATTAGAAAAAGGGAAAATAAAACATGGAACTATGATTTTAGCTGAAAAACAAACAAAAGGACAAGGAAGAAAAAACCGAACATTTATTTCTCCATCAGGAAATTTATATTTTACATTGATATTAAAACCGTTTTCCAAAAAATGGTATGAAGATTTTTTAAGATATAATATCGCAGCTCCTCTTGCAGTTGCTGAAACTTGCAATGAAATATTTGAAGAGAAATTAAATCAAAATTTAAATCAAAATTTAAATCAAAATTTAGATAAAAATTTAAATCAAAATTTAAATCAAAAATTAAATGAAAATTTAAATCAAAATTTAAATCAAAATTTAAATCAAAATTTAAATCAAAATTTGGATCAAAAAGTGGATCAAAATTTAAATCAAAATTTAAATCAAAAATTAGTTCCAAAAATTGCTAAAATTAAATGGCCTAATGATATTTGGGTTGATTCAAAGAAAATTAGTGGTATTTTAATGAATAATTATTGTCAAGATCAAGAAAGAATTTTCGCTTTATTAGGAATTGGAATCAATATCAATTCAAATCCTTCTGATTTTGATAATTCACTTCAATCAATAACAACTTCTCTTAAACAAGAAATCAATGAATCTGTTAGTAGAGAAGGTGTTTTGGCATTGTTTTGTAATAAATTTGAAAATTTGATTGATTCTTCTCAATTTTCTTTGGAAAATTTAGTTCATAAATTTAATCAAATTGATTTGACTATAGGAAATACAATTATTGTTATTGAAGGTCAAAATACATATCAAGCAATTTCAAGAGGTTTAATTAATAATGGTTGTTTGTTAGTTGAATTAGAAAATGGAACAAAAAGAGAAGTTTCATCTGCTGATGTTTCAATTAAACCAGAAAATTATTTTGAAAAAAAATGAATTTGGAAAAAAAAAAAACTTTTTTTTTATTTGCTTTTTTTTGAAAATGAATTTGGATTGATGAAAAAAAAAAAGTTGATTTTTTTCTTTTTTTTTTGAGAATTTGTTGAAAATTTTTGAACCAAACTTGTTGAATCGAATTTTTTGAACTTATCAAATTTTGGACTGAAAAAAAAATTAATTTTTTTTTTCTTCTTTTTCTTCTTTTTCTTCTTTTTCTTCTTTTTCTTTTTGTTCTATCTTCTTCTTCTTGAAAAGAAGGGAAAAAGATCAAATCAAGAAATTTGAAAAAGAACGTTGATTAGAAAAATAAAAGGAAATGAAATTATTCTTTTTTTTTTTGTAAATTTTGAAAATAGGAAATTAATTATCCTTAAAAATTGAATCAAAAAAAGATTCCATTTTTTCTTGATCTTTTTTTGTAAAATCTGAATCTAATTCATCTTGATTTGAATTATTTTGGAGATTTCTTGTTTGATAAGAAGGAGGAAAGAAATATTCATAGTTATTTTTTTGTTCTTGAGTTAAAATATTTGGATGAATATTTTTCTCTTGAAGAAATGAAGGGTTTTGATTTAAATAAGAAAATTCTTGTTCGAAGTTAAAATTTTGAGGTTGATAAAAGGAATTTTGTTGATTAGTGTTTGTCATTTCTCTTTGAATTTCTAAGTTTTTTAAGAGAGTATTGAAGTCACCAAATTTTGCGAATTCTTCATTTGGTTGGAAGTCATCATAATCTTCGTCTGATTCTGAATGGATCATGATATTTTTATTAATTGATTGATTTAAATTTGGAATTGAATTTGAATTTGAATTTAAATTTGAAATTGAATTTGAATTTAAATTTGAATTTGAAATTGAATTTGAAATTGAAATTGAATTTAAATTTGAATTTGAATTTGAAATTGAATTTAAATTTGAAATTGAATTTAAATTTGATTTATATTCTTGTTTTGAATTTAAATTTGAATTTGAATTTGAATTTGATTCTGAATTTGAATTTGAAATTGAATTTAAATTTTAATTTGAATTTAAATTTGAAATTGATTTTGAATTTTAAATTTGAATTTGAAATTGAATTTGAATTTGATTTAGATTCTTGTTTAAATTTAGATTTAGATTTAGATTCTTGTTTAGATTCTTGTTTAGATTCTTGTTTTGAATTTGAATTTGAATTTGAATTTGAATTTGAATTTGAATTTGAATTTGAATTTGAATTTGAAATTGAATTTGATTTAGATTCTTGTTTTGAATTTGAAATTGATTTATATTGCTGTTTTGAATTTGATTTAGATTCTTGTTTAGATTTAGATTTAGATTCTTGTTTAGATTTAGATTTAGATTCTTGTTTAGATTCTTGTTTTGAATTTGAATTTGAATTAGATTGTTGTTTAGATTTAGATTTAGATTCTTGTTTAGATTCTTGTTTTGAATTTGATTTAGATTCTTGTTTAGATTCTTGTTTTGAATTTGATTTAGATTCTGAATTTGAATTTGAATTTGATTTAGATTCTTGTTTTGAATTTGAATTTGAATTTGATTTAAATTCTTGTTTTGAATTTGAATTAGATTCTTGTTTAGATTTAGATTCTTGTTTAGATTTATATTCTTGTTTTGAATTTGAATTAGTTTTTGATGAGATTTTCTTTTTAATTGAAATTTTTTGTGATGAATTAAATGAAAAATCATTATTCTCATTATCTTTATCGGTTCTTTTAAATTCCTTTTGAATTTCTGATCGAATTTCTTGAACTTTAGTATTCCAATTAAAAGCAAGATTGAAATTTTTCAGTTTTTTCATCAAAAACAATAATATTTGAATCCATTAAAAAATCGATGAAATCTTTAATTCTACTAAGGCAAGTCTTGATTTTGTTTTGAGAAACTGGAGTATTAAGAAGTGAATTATGAAAATTTTCCAAAATTCTCAGACCAAATAAAGAGCGGTCAATATCAATAACTTGTTTTGAAAAAGAAAAAGGTTTTTCAACATTAATTCGATCTGAATCATTATCATTTTCATCTTCATATAAAGAAAACTCTTTAATAATATCCAAACTAATAACAGAACAATAGTTAACAAAATTTTCCATCATATCACGCAGCGATTTTGCGTTTTTGAGTTGGGAATGTTTAAAAGCAAAGTTTGATTTTTCCTCAGGAACTTTTATCAGATTAAAAACAATATCCTTGTTTTCTTGAATCCAAGGGATTATTGCGCAAATTTCAGAAGTTAAGTTGCGATGAGTGACTTCTTGTTGGAAAATCTTTGACAGGAATGCGTGTAGCATTTGTTGAGAATATAAACCCAAAACAGTATCATTCTTGTGAGTCGAATAGAAGAAGACGAGAATAATCAAAACTTGAAGAACTGAAGAAATTCCTAAAATGGATTCTTGGTGTTGACTGTCCCATTTCTGGAAGTATTTGGATTGGATCAATTTCTCAAAAAGGTTTATTGAGTTTCTAAGCCGAGATTTGAAAAGATTTAAGTCAACCTTTGAGATGATTTGGTAAGTGAGATGAATAAATGTTGTTGAGAAAAAAAGAAGCATTTCCTTTTCGGTCAATTTCTTAGAAACATCCCATTTGGGGATTTTATCCATAACAAGTTGGTTTTGACTGAATAATTTCATGAGATTTTCCTTTGATTGTTTTGGAAGAGCTTCTGATAAAAAGACCACGAACAAGGAAAAATAGCGAGAGTAGATTGTGATTTTTCTCGCTTTCTAAAATGGCAAAAAAATTAAAAGCGTATTCTTGTTTGGGATAAATTTGAATGGCTTGTTGATAATAATTGGAAATTTTGTGCGGCTCCATTTCTGAATTGCCAGTGAAATATTGAATATATCGATGAATATCCCCGAGATGAAGAAGAATAACGCTTGCTTGTTTTTTGATTTGAAGCAATGTTTTAACATCCAAATTTTGTGATTTTATATTGATTGAAAAATGATCAACAAAAAAATAATTGAAATCAACCCATTTTTTTTCTTTAAAATTTGATTTTTTTGAATCAATTATATTGAAGTATTGGGAAATGAGAGATAAAATTTGCTCAAAAAATACTTTAGTTTTCGAAAGAAAATCTGTGATATTTTTTTGAAGATAACGATTTTCTTTGTTGAATTCAAATTTTGTTCTTGAATTTTGAACAATTGGATAAACAATTTCTTTCCAAAAAATCCCAACAATATTTTTTTCTGATGAAAAAGTGATATTTTCATTGAAAAGTGTTTTTATTTTTTCCATTAATTTTTCTAAATTTTCAAAAAGTGAATTCCAACTAATTTGTTTTGTTGATTCTTGAAAGGATTCTTTTTTAAAAACGTTTGTAAATTTTGAAAATTGATTTTGAATTTGAGAAAAAATTTCCATTTTAAAAAAATTAATTAAAAAAAAATGAAAAAAAAAAATAAAAGGAAAAAAATTTTTTTTCATTTTTTTCATTTTAAAAACCAATTTAAAAACAAAATACATTTAAAATGTCTACAAAAAAATTATTTCAAGGAATTAGATTTTATCTTTCTTTTAATTCACAAAAAAAATATAAAGGATTAATTGAATCAAATGGAGGTCAAATTACAAATGAATTAGGAAATGGAGTGAAATATTTAGTCATAAAATCATCAGAATTATTGACAATAAAAAGACATTTAGAAAACATAAAGAAATTCAATATAAAAATTATAAAAGGAAAATTTATAAAAGAATGGATTGAAAAAGGAAATTTATTCAATCAAGAAAATAGGTTTGTAATTCAACCTGAAAAAGAGATTTTGGAAACAAGAAACAAATCAAAATCATTGAAAGTTGAAAAGGAAGTTGTTGATTTTTTGCATAAAATTAGAAGAAGACAATCTATTGATCAATTTGATTGTGTTACTGTTACTATTGAACTTTTGAAAAAGGTTATTCAAAATTGCACTAAAAATTCTCAATTATTTCAAAGGGTTAAATCAATAGGAGAAATGATTAGTGATTCTGATCCTGATTGTAAAAAATATTTAATTAAATTAAAATTAAAATTCATTTATAAAATTCATTTATAAATTTAAAATTCATTTATAAAATTAAAATTCATTTATAAAATTAAATTTAAAATTCATTTATAAAATTAAATTTAAAATTAAAATTAAAATTAAAATTCATTTATAAAATTCATTTATAAAATTAAAATTCATTTATAAAATTCATTTATAAATTTAAAATTAAAATTAAAATTAAATTTAAAATTAATTAAAATTAAAATTAAAATTAAAATTAAATTAAAATTAAAATTTATTTATAAAATTAAATTTAAAAATTAAAATTCATTTATAAAATTCATTTATAAAATTCATTTATAAAATTAAAATTAAAATTAAAATTAAAATTAAAATTAAAATTAAAATTAAAATTAAAATTAAAATTAAAATTAAAATTAAATTTAAATTTAAAATTAAAATTAAAATTAAAATTCATTTAAAATTAAAATTAAAAATTAAAATTAAAATTAAATTTAAAATTAAAATTAAAAATTATTCGATAGTTCTTTCAATTGGAAATATTATCAGAAAAGTATTATTTTTTATTCGAACAGAATATTCAAATACACTAGAACAAATCAATAAAAATCAAGAAACAAAAAAAGTTGATTTTGTTCAACTTCAAGATGAACCAGAAACTTTCAAAAGATCATTTAATAAATTTCACAGATCAAGATCATTATCAGATTTTCTTGCAGTTGAATTTGATTCAACTTCTGCAATGTTTATTAATGATGAAGATGAAGATGAAGACGAAGATGAAGATGAGATTGAATTTAGTTTATCAAATCAAAAAAATAGATCTTTTAATTTTGATGAAGATTCATTAAAAAAACATTTAAATATAGAAAAAGATAAAAAAGATAAAGATAATAAAGAAAAAAATAAAAGAGATAAAGATAAAGAAAATAGAGAAAATACTGATTATTCAGATACTTCAACTGAAAAAGGTGAAGTTTCAACTGAAGAAATTGAAGAAGATGATGATGACGATGGAGAACTTGAATCTGATGATGAAATTACTGTTGATGATTATTCAAAAACTGATCTTCTAAAATTGGATCATTCAAATGAAGATTTAAGATCAAAAGTTTTGGCTAAAATTATCTCATATAGTGAAGAATTGAATTTAACTTTTGATGAAATTTCTGCTCAAGGAGTTGAATTAATTCATGCAAAGTTTGTGAACAGATTTAAATTCATAATATTAAATAAATATTAAATAAATATTAAAATATTAAATAATAATATTAAATAAATATTTAAATAATAATATTAAATAAATATTAAATAAATATTAAATAAATATTAAATAAATATTAAATAAATATTAAATAAATATTAAATAAATATTAAATAAATATTAAATAAATATTAAATAATATTAAATAAATATTAAATAAATATTAAATAAATATTAAATAAATATTAAATAAATATTAAATAAATATTAAATAAATATTAAATAAATATTAAATAAATATTCAAATAAATATTTAAATAAATATTTAAATAAATATTAAAAATAATATTAAATAAATATTATTAAAATATTTAAATATTAAATAAATAATAAATAAATATTAAATAAATATTAAATAAATATTAAATAAATATTAAATAATAAATATTAAATAAATATTAAATAAATATTAAATAAATATTTAATAAATATTAAATAAATATTTAAATAAATATTAAATAAATATTAAATATTAAATAAATATTAAATAAATATTAAATAAATATTAAATAATAATATTAAAATAATATTAAATAAATATTAAATAAATATTAAAAATAAATATTAAATAAATAAAAATAAATATTAAATAAATATTAAATAATATTAAATAAATATTAAATATTAAATAAATATTAAATAAAATATTAAATAATATTAAATAAATATTAAATAAATATTAAATAAATATTAAATAAATATTAAATAATATTAAAATATTAAATAAATAATAAATAAATATTAAATAAATATTAAATAAATATTAAATAAATATTAAATAATAATATTAAATAATAATATTAAATAATAATATTAAATAAATATTAAATAATAATATTAAATAATAAATATTCAAATAAATATTAAATAAATATAAATAAAATTCAAATAAATATTAAATAAATATTAAATAAATATTTAAATAAATATTAAATAAATATTTAAATAAATATTAAATAAATATTAAATAAATATTAAATAAATATTAAATAAATATTAAAATATTAAATAAATATTAAATAAATATTAAATAAATATTAAATAAATATTAAATAAATATTAAAATAAAAATATTATTAAATAATATAAATTAAATTAAATAAATATTAAATAAATATTAAATAAATATTAAATAAATATTAAATAAATATTAAATAATATTAAATAAATATTAAATAAATATTTAAATAATAATATTAAATAAATATTAAAATAAATATTAAATAAATATTAAATAAATATTAAATAAATATTAAATAAATATTAAATAATAATATTAAATAAATATTCAAATAAATATTTAAATAAATATTTAAATAATAATATTAAATAATATTAAATAAATATTAAATAAATATTAAATAAATATTAAATAGTGAAATTATTCTAACATTTGGATATTCAAAAGCGGTATTTGAACTTTTAAAAAGTGTTGCATCTCAACGAAGATTTCATGTTTTAATAACAGAAAACGCACCATCATTTGATGGACATGAAATGGCGATTGAAGTGAGTAAAAACAAGATCCAATCAACAGTAATAACGGATTCATCAATTTTTGCGATCATGTCAAGAGTAAACAAAGTAATAGTTGGAGCTCATATGATTTTTGCAAATGGAGGCATTTTAGCCAAATCAGGAATGTATATTGTGGCTGCAGCTGCAAAACAACATTCAGTTCCTTTTGTTGTTCTTTTTGGTTCGTATCAATTGTCTCCTTTTTATCCTCATGATCAAGATACTTTTAATACTTTGAAATCACCTTTTGGTTTGATTTCTGATGATTTAAAAAATGTTTCAAGAGAAACGGAATTTATTAATCCTGGTTTTGATTATATTCCTCCTGGAATGATTACTTTATTTTTAAGCAATTTGTACATTTCAATTATTTTTTCCGATTTCAATTTAATTCAAAAATTTAATTTAATTCAAAAATATAATTTAATTTCAAAAATATAATTTAATTTAAAAATATAATTTAATTCAAAAATATAATTTAATTCAAAAATATTATTTAATTCAAAAATATAATTTAATCCAAAAATATAATTTAATCCAAAAATATTATTTAATTCAAAAATATTATTTAATTCAAAAATATTATTTAATTTAAAAATATAATTTAATTTAAAAATATAATTTAATTTAAAAATATAATTTAATTTAAAAATATAATTTAATTTAAAAATATAATTTAATTTAAAAATATAATTTAATTTAAAAATATAATTTAATCCAAAAATATAATTTAATTCAAAAATATAATTTAATTCAAAAATATAATTTAATTCAAAAATATAATTTAATTCAAAAATATAATTTAATCCAAAAATATTATTTAATTTAAAAATATAATTTAATTCAAAAATATTATTTAATTCAAAAATATAATTTAATTTAAAAATATAATTTAATTTAAAAATATAATTTAATTTAAAAATATAATTTAATCCAAAAATATAATTTAATCCAAAAATATAATTTAATCCAAAAATATAATTTAATCCAAAAATATAATTTAATCCAAAAATATAATTTAATCCAAAAATATAATTTAATCCAAAAATATAATTTAATTTAAAAATATTATTTAATTTAAAAATATTATTTAATTTAAAAATATTATTTAATTTAAAAATATTATTTAATTTAAAAATATTATTTAATTTAAAAATATTATTTAATTTAAAAATATTATTTAATTTAAAAATATAATTTAATCCAAAAATTTAATTTAATCCAAAAATATAATTTAATTCAAAAATATAATTTAATTTAAAAAATATTATTTAATTTAAAAATATAATTTAATTTAAAAATATAATTTAATTTAAAAATATAATTTAATTTAAAAATATAATTTAATTTAAAAAAATATAATTTAATTTAAAAATATAATTTAATTTAAAAATATAATTTAATCCAAAAATATAATTTAATTTAAAAATATAATTTAATTTAAAAATTTAATTTAATCCAAAAATATTATTTAATTCAAAAATATAATTTAATTTAAAAATATAATTTAATCCAAAAATATTATTTAATCCAAAAATACAATTTAATTCAAAAATATAATTTAATTTAAAAATATAATTTAATCCAAAAATATTATTTAATCCAAAATACAATTTAATTCAAAATATAATTTAATTTAAAAATATAATTTAATCCAAAAATATAATTTAATCCAAAATATTATTTAATTCAAAAATATTATTTAATTCAAAAATATTATTTAATTCAAAAATATTATTTAATTTAAAAATATAATTTAATTTAAAAAAATATAATTTAATTTAAAAATATAATTTAATTTAAAAATATAATTTAATCCAAAAATATAATTTAATTTAAAAAAATATAATTTAATTTAAAAATATAATTTAATCCAAAAATATAATTTAATTTAAAAATATAATTTAATTCAAAAATATTATTTAATTTAAAAATATAATTTAATTCAAAAATATAATTTAATTTAAAAATATAATTTAATTTAAAAATATAATTTAATCCAAAAATATAATTTAATCCAAAAATATAATTTAATCCAAAAATATAATTTAATCCAAAAATATAATTTAATCCAAAAATATAATTTAATTCAAAAATATAATTTAATTTAAAAATATAATTTAATCCAAAAATATAATTTAATTTAAAAATATAATTTAATCTAAAAATATAATTTAATCCAAAAATATAATTTAATTTAAAAATATAATTTAATTTAAAAATATAATTTAATTTAATAATATAATTTAATCTAAAAAATTTAATTTAATTCAAAAATATAATTTAATTTAAAAATATAATTTAATTTAAAAAATATAATTTAATTCAAAAATATAATTTAATCCAAAAATATAATTTAATTCAAAAATATAATTTAATTCAAAAATATTATTTAATCCAAAAATATAATTTAATTCAAAAATATTATTTAATTTAATAATACAATTTAATTTAAAAATATAATTTAATTTAAAAATATAATTTAATTTAAAAATATAATTTAATTTAAAAATATTATTTAATTTAAAAATATAATTTAATTCAAAAATATAATTTAATCCAAAAATATAATTTAATCCAAAAATATAATTTAATTTAAAAATATAATTTAATTTAAAAATATAATTTAATCCAAAAATATAATTTAATTTAAAAATATAATTTAATTCAAAAATATTATTTAATTTAAAAATATAATTTAATTTAAAAATATAATTTAATTTAAAAATATAATTTAATCCAAAAATATAATTTAATTTAAAAATATAATTTAATTCAAAAATATTATTTAATTTAAAAATATAATTTAATTCAAAAATATAATTTAATTTAATAATATAATTTAATTCAAAAATATTATTTAATTTAAAAATATAATTTAATTCAAAAATTTAATTCAAATATTTTATCCGATTTCATTTTTAATTAAATTTTAATATTTTTTTTTGTTTTCTGTTAAATAATTATAGAGGTGGCCAAACTCCTTCTTATATTTACAGACTTCTTCAAGAACATTATAGTCCTCGTGATTTATTTCTTGAAAAAAAAACTTTAAAAGAAAAAAAGGAAGAAAAAACTTTTTTTAATTAAATAAAAAGAATAAAAAGAATAAATTTTCAATTTTCAATTCATTTTTTTCATTTTTTTTCTTTTTAAAAATGAATGAAATTTTATTTTTTGGTTTCAATAAAAACCAAAATTTATCAAAAATAAACCAGAAATAATAACAAAACCAATTCAATTTAAATTTGAAAATGAAAATGAAAATGAAAATGAAAAACAAATTAAACAAATTTCAACAGGTTTTTTTTCAACAATTTTCCTTTTTGAAAATGGAAAAGCAATAGAATATTTAAAAGATTCAAATCAAAATCCTGAAAAAATCCAAATTGAAGAAATTCAAATTGAAAATATTCAAAAAGTAACTGCTGGTGTTCATAATGAAGCTATTTTAACAATAGAAGGAAATGTATTTATAAAAGGTTTTATGTTAAATCCAAATCAATTTATCAATATTTCATCATTAATTGAAGATACAAATGATAGAATAATTAAAGATATTGCTTGTGTATCGAATTCAATTTACTTATTAACTTCAAATCAAAATGTTTATGGAATTGGTGATAATTATGCAGGTCAACTTGGTTTAGATTCTTTAATACTTAGAAAAGAAGAAAAACCAATTTTAATGATGAAAAATGTTTCTAAAATATTTTCAGGAAATTCTTCACTTTATGTTTTTCTTTTAAATTCAAATCAAGAATTATTTGGATGCGGATATAATTATTCTGGTCAAATTGGATTAGGAGAATCAAGAAAAGAAGCATATATCAAAAAATTAACCAAAATCCAAAATATTCCAAAAGGCAAAATAATTGATATTCAATGTGGAGGATTCCATTCAATAATGTTGATTGAAGATGAAGATCAAAATCCAAAAAGAAAGCTTTATTCATGTGGAAATTATCAAGTTAATGGACTTGGGAAAAATGAAGATACTTATGAATTTACTGAAATCAAATCATCTTTATTTGAAAATGATGATAATATTCTTGATTTTTCTTGTGGAAATTCTCATACTTTGATTTTAACATCCAATTCAAAAATGATCGGATTTGGAAATAATTCTAATGGTAAATTAGGAACTGGAGATACAAATGATCAATCAATTCCAATTCAAATTGAACTTCCTAAATTAAGATTTAGTGAAAATATTTTCAGTTACCATATTCTTTGTGGAAATGAAAATTCATTTCTTTATTATTCTCCTCCTTCTTTTTCCAATCTTGAAGAAGATTTGATAAAATTATTTGAAAGAAAAGAATTTTGTGATATTTCATTTAAAACCAAAAATGGAGAAATAATTGAAGCTCATAAATTAATATTGAAATATAGATTAAATCAAAATCAAAATCAAAATGAAATTGAAAAACTTCAAGAAATTATTTCAAAAAAATCAATTAAAGAATCAAATCAAATATTTGAAATGATTTATTCAAACAAATCTACAATAAATCCAAAATTATATTCCGAAATCAAAGAAATTATAAATTCAAATGAAAAAATAGAAGAAACAATGAAAAGAATTTATTTAAATGAAAATGAAAAAGAAAAAGATTTTATTATTGAAAGAAAAGAAAAACAATATAAATTTCCTAAATTAATATTAATAATGAGAAGTGAATTATATCGAGGAATGTTTTTATCTGTAACAGAAGATACTTCTAATAAAGTTACAGATTATAGTGAATTAAGTAATAAATCATTTCAAATATTTGAATATTGGATTTATTCAAATCAAATTAAAGATGAAATTCAAATTACACAAGAAATGATTGAAGAAATTCAAATTGGAATTGATTATTTTCAATTAAATCAAACACATCCAAATTTATTTGATTTATTAATTAAAAAATTTAATAATCAAAATCAAAATTAAAATTAAAATCAAAATTAAAATTAAAATTAAAATCAAAATTAAAATTAAAATTAAAATTAAAATTAAAATTAAAATCAAAATCAAAATTAAAATTAAAATTAAAATCAAAATCAAAATTAAAATTAAAATTAAAATTAAAATTAAAATTAAAATTAAAATCAAATTAAAATTAAAATTAAAATTAAAATCAAATTAAAATTAAAATCAAATTTGAAATTAAAATCAAAATCAAAATCAAAATCAATATTAAAATTGAAATTAAAATTAAAACCAAAATTAAAATTAAAACCAAAATTAAAATTAAAATCAAAATTAAAATTAAAACCAATATTAAAATTGAAATAAAAAAATTGTTTTTCATTTGAATTTTAATTTTTTAAATGAAAAAAGTCTCAAGTTCATCAACAACCCATTTATTTAAAGAACCAGCTAAATAACTTTGAGCTTGATTTGTATTATAAGTAAATCCGTTTGGTAAATTGTAACTACAACCAAAAGTTGCATCTCCAGGTTGTAAATTATGTTTGAGACAAAAATCAAGTCCAGTTCTTCCAAAAACTGGACCCCATTCTGATGAAAAATATTGAAGAGCGTTTTCCTCTTCTCCTTTTTTAATTGGAAATTTCTCTGGTTTTCTATCATTCTTATCATTTCTTAATGAAAAAATAAAAGCATTTGAATCTCGAATATGCATTCTCTCTTCTCTTTGAATCCATCCAACTTTTGTAAATCCTCCAAAAATATAATCATCTTTTGTTTTGATAATAACTAGTGTTTTTCCTTTGTTATCAACTTTTTCATGCCAATTTTTAGCTGAAAATCCATCTTTTGTTGCTGAAAATCCTTTTTTCATTTTAGAAAAGAATTTATTATCATTTATCCATTCTTTTAATTTTTCAATATGTTCTTTTTCTTGAATAATTTCTGATTCAAAATGAAATCTTGTTTTGAAAATTAATGAATTTTCTTTTTCAATAAGTTGATTTAATTCTTTTTCTTTTTTTTGATCATTTTCAAGTTTTTGGAATTGAATTAATTTTTGTGAAATTTGATTTGGAATTAAATTTTCTTTTAGAGTATCTTTAAGTTCTTTTTCGGAGAAATCAATAAATCTAATTTTATCAATAATATTTGAAATTTGATTTTGTAATTTTTCTTTTTCTTCTTTTTCAAGTTTTTGATTTTTTTTTTCTTGATTAATTTTTGATTTATGTTTTCCCCATTTTATTATTGATTGAAATGTTTCAAATTCATTTATTGAAATTTCATCATTTAATAATATTGAATTTAAATGATTTTCTTCAAGTTCAAGAAAAAATGAAGTTTTGATAAATTCTTTAAAATTTTCAGAAATAAATTGATAAGAAAAATCCAATAAATGATTTAAGTTCATTGATTCAGATAATTTAAGAATATCAACAATAGTTTCAATTTGTAAATTGTTTTTGATAAAATTTGAAGAAACTTCAATTAATTCATCAATTAAATATTTTGATGAAAAAAGTAAAATTTGAATTGCATTTTCTAAATTAATTTCAATTTTTCCTGAATAAAAATAATTCAAAATTGGGAATAAGATTGAACTTGAAACATCTTTTAGAATCATTTTATTTTCTTGGAATTCTTTCATTTTTGAATTAAAAAGAGATTTAAAATATTGACTTCTTGAAGAAAGAATTGATTTATGAGTTTTAAATGAAATTTGATTTTGTTCACAAATTATTTCAAAATCAAAATAATTTTCTTCTTCTTTTTGATTTTGAAATAAATTTTTTAAATCATTTGAAAGTTTTTCTAAATTTGAATAAGTTTCCATTTTTATTAAAAAAATTTTGAAAAAAATGAAAAAAATGAAAATAAAATTTTTGAATTTTAATTTAATTTAATTTAATTTAATTTAATTTAATTTAATTTAATTTCTGAGTTTTTCTTGTTTTTATTTTTGTTTTTGCTTTTGGTTTTCGTATCTCTCTTCCTTTTAATTTTGGTTTTGGTTTTACTTTTGGTTTTGGTTTTACTTTTAATTTTGGCTTTTCTTTTACTTTTGGATTTGGATTTGGATTTGGATTTGGAAGGAATTTTGAATTGAGATTGAAATTTTAATTATTAAATTTCCTAATTAATAAATCAAATAAATTTGGATTTGTTTGATTTAATTGAAAATAATCAATTCCAATTTTAATTTCATCAATAATTTCTTGTGTAATTTCGATTCCTTCTTTAAGTTGATTTGAATAAATCCAATATTCAAATATTTCAAATGATTTATTACTTAATTCACTATAATCTGTAACTTTATTAGATTTATCTTCTGTTACAGATAAAAACATTCCTCGATATAACCCACTTCTCATTATTAATATTAATTTAGGAAATTTATATTGTTTTTCTTTTCTTTCAATTATAAAATCTTTTTCTTTTTCATATTCGATTAATTCTTTCATTAATTCTTCAATTGATCCAAATAAATTAAAATCAATTTCAATTTCAGAATATAATTTTGGATTTATTTTGGAATTGTTTGAATAAATTATTTCAAATATTTGATTTGCTTCTTTAATTGATTTTTTTGAAATAATTTCTTTAAGTTTTTCAATTTGATTTTCATCTTGTCCAATTATTGTTTGTAATATTAATTTATGAACTCCAATTATTTCTCCATTTTTGGTTTTAAATGAAATATCACAAAATTCTTTTCTTCGAAATAAATTGATCAAATCTTCTTCAATATTGGAAAAAGAAGGAGAATAATAATAAAGAAATGAACTCCAAGCTCCACAAGAAACATGATAATTAGAAATATCATCATTAAATCTTAATTTAGGAAGTTCAATTTGAATTGGAATTGATTGATAATTTGTATTTCCATTTCCTAATTGACCATATAAATTTCTTCCAAATGAGATAACTTTTCCATTTGAAGTTAAAACCAAACTATGATCATATCCAACAGAAAAATCAAGAATATTATCATTTTCAAATAAAGATGATTTGATTTCAGTAAATTCATAAGTATTTTCATTATTTTTGTTAAGTCCATTAAATAGATTCCATCCACATGAATAAAGTTTTCTTTTTGAATTTTCATTTTCATTTTCAATCAGCATTATTGAATGAAATCCTCCACATTGAATATCAATTATTTTGCCTTTTGGGATATTTTGTATTTTGGTTAATTTTTGGATTTTTTTTTGCGCTTTTTTTGATTCTCCTAATCCAAGTTGACCGTATCTATTATATCCGCATCCAAATAATTCTTGATTTGAATTTAAAAGAAAAACAGAAAGTGAAGAATTTCCTGAAAATATTTTAGAAACATTTTTCATCATTAAAATTGGTTTTTTTGTTGTTTCAAATATTTCGGGATCAAAACCAAGTTGACCAAAATCATTTGAACCAATTCCATAAACATTTTGATTTGAACCAATTCCATAAACATTTTGATTTGAAGTTAATAAGTAAATTGAATTTGCTCCAGAAACAATATCTTGGATTATTCTATCATTTGGATCTTGAATTAATGATGAAATATTGATAAATTCTTTTGGATTTTTTGGATTAATATTTAATCCTTTTGCAAATACATTTCCTTCTATTGTTAAAACAGCTTCATTCTGCGTACCCATGTTTATTTTTTGAATATTTTCAATTTGGATTTTTGAAGGATTTTGATTTGAATTTCTTAAGTATTCTATTGCTTTTCCATTTTCAAAAAGGAAAACTATTGAAAATTTGCCTGAAGAAATTTGTTTAATTTGATTTTCATTTTCATTTTCATTTTCATTTTCAAATTTAAATTGAATTGGTTTTGTTATTTTATTTGGTTTATTTTTGATAAGTTTTGGTTTTTCATTTGAACCAAAAAATAAACAATCATTCATTTTTAAAAAGAAAAAAATGAAAAAAATGAAAAATAATTTTTTTGAATTTTAAAAAATTTTAAATGAAAAAGGTCTCAAGTTCATCAATTTTCCATGATCTAAAAGAACCAGCTAAATAATTTTTAGATTTATTTGTATTGAAAGTTAATCCTTTAGGAAGAGTGTATCTACAACCAAAATTTGTATAACCTTGTAGATTTTCATAAAGCCAAATATCATCATGAAGATAATCTGTAGAATACCCAAAAATTGGACCATAATCAAAATGATACATAATTGCATTTTGTGATTCTTCTTTTCGAACTGGAAATTTTTGAGGAGAATAATTCTTTGGATTTTTGATACTGAACATAAATGCATTTGGATCTTCAATACAACCTTTTGAAGTAGAATATTCCACACTCCATTTTGTTTTATCATTTGTAAATCCAACTTTTGTAAATCCTCCAAAAATATAATTATCTTTTGTTTTGATAATAACTAATGTTTTTCCTTTGTTATCAACTTTTTCATGCCAATTTTTAGCTGAAAATCCATCTTTTGTTGCTGAAAATCCTTTTTTCATTTTAGAAAAGAATTTATTATCATTTATCCATTCTTTTAATTTTTCAATATGTTCTTTTTCTTGAATAATTTCTGATTCAAAATGAAATCTTGGTTTGAAAATTAATGAATTTTCTTTTTCAATAAGTTGATTTAATTCTTTTTCTTTTTTTTGATTTTTTTCAAGTTTTTGGAATTGAATTAATTTTTGTGAAATTTGATTTGGAATTAAATTTTCTTTTAGAGTATCTTTAAGTTCTTTTTTTGAGAAATCAATAAATCTGATTTTATCAATAATATTTGAAATTTGATTTTGTAATTTTTCTTTTTCTTCTTTTTCAAGTTTTTGATTTTTTTTTTCTTGATTAATTTTTGATTTATATTTTCCCCATTTTATTATTGATTGAAATGTTTCAAATTCATTTATTGAAATTTCATCATTTAATAATATTGAATTTAAATGATTTTCTTCAAGTTCAAGAAAAAATGAAGTTTTGATAAATTCTTTAAAATTTTCAGAAATAAATTGATAAGAAAAATCCAATAAATGATTTAAGTTCATTGATTCAGATAATTTAAGAATATCAACAATAGTTTCAATTTGTAAATTGTTTTTGATAAAATTTGAAGAAACTTCAATTAATTCATCAATTAAATATTTTGATGAAAAAAGTAAAATTTGAATTGCATTTTCTAAATTAATTTCAATTTTTCCTGAATAAAAATAATTCAAAATTGGGAATAGAATTGAACTTGAAACATCTTTTAGAATCATTTTATTTTCTTGGAATTCTTTCATTTTTGAATTAAAAAGAGATTTAAAATATTGACTCCTTGAAGAAAGAATTGATTTATGAGTTTTAAATGAAATTTGATTTTGTTCACAAATTATTTCAAAATCAAAATAATTTTCTTCTTCTTTTTGATTTTGAAATAAATTTTTTAAATCATTTGAAAGTTTTTCTAAATTTGAATAAGTTTCCATTTTTATTAAAAAAATTTTAAAAAAATGAAAAAAATGAAAATAAAATTTTTTAATTTGAATTTTAATTTAATTTAATTTAATTTAATTTAATTTAATTTGAATTTTAATTTAATTTAATTTAATTTAATTTAATTTCTGAGTTTTTCTTGTTTTTATTTTTGTTTTTGCTTTTGGTTTTCGTATCTCTCTTCCTTTTAATTTTGGTTTTGGTTTTACTTTTGGTTTTGGTTTTACTTTTGTTTTTGGCTTTTCTTTTACTTTTGGTTTTGGATTTGGATTTGGAAGGAATTTTGAATTGAGATTGAAATTTTGATTATTAAATTTGTTAATTAATAAATCAAATAAATTTGGATGAGTTTGATTTAATTGAAAATAATCAATTCCAATTTTAATTTCATCAATAATTTCTTGTGTAATTTCGATTCCTTCTTTAAGTTGATTTGAATAAATCCAATATTCAAATATTTCAAATGATTTATTACTTAATTCACTATAATCTGTAACTTTATTAGATTTATCATCTGTTACAGATAAAAACATTCCTCGATATAACCCACTTCTCATTATTAATATTAATTTAGGAAATTTATATTGTTTTTCTTTTCTTTCAATTATAAAATCTTTTTCTTTTTCATATTCAATTAATTCTTTCATTTTTTCTTCAATTGATCCAAATAAATTAAAATCAATTTCAATTTCAGAATATAATTTTGGATTTATTTTGGATTTGTTTGAATAAATTATTTCAAATATTTGATTTGCTTCTTTAATTGATTTTTTTGAAATAATTTCTTTAAGTTGTTCAATTTGATTTTCATCTTGTCCAATTATTGTTTGTAATATTAATTTATGAACTCCAATTATTTCTCCATTTTGTGTTTTAAATGAAATATCACAAAATTCTTTTCTTCGAAATAAATTGATCAAATCTTCTTCAATATTGGAAAAAGAAAGAAAAGGAGAATAATAAAGAAATGAACTCCAAGCTCCACAAGAAACATGATAATTAGAAATATCATCATTAAATCGTAATTTAGGAAGTTCAATTTGAATTGGAATTGATTGATGATTTGTATTTCCATTTCCTAATTGACCATATAAATTTCTTCCAAATGAGATAACTTTTCCATTTGAAGTTAAAATCAAATTATGATCATATCCAACAGAAAAATCAACAATATTATCATTTTCAAATAAAGATGATTTGATTTCAGTAAATTCATAAGTATTTTCATTTTTGCCAAGTCCAATGTAATCATATTTTCCACATGAATAAAGTTTTCTTTTTGGATTTTCATCTTCATCTTCAATCAGCATTATTGAATAATTAAATCCACATTGAATATCAATTATTTTGCCTTTTGGAATATTTTGGATTTTGATTAATTTATCGATTTCTGTTTCTTGTATTGATTCTCCTAATCCAAGTTGACCATGATTATTTTTACCGCATCCAAATAATTCTTGATTTGAATTTAAAAGAAAAACAGATCTTGAAGAATTTCCTGAAAATATTTTAGAAACATTTTTCATCATTAAAACTGGTTTTTCTGTTGTTTCAAATATTTCGGGATCAAAACCAAGTTGACCAAAATCATTTGAACCAATTCCATAAACATTTTGATTTGAAGTTAATAAGTAAATTGAATTTGCTCCAGAAACGATATCTTGGATTATTCTATCATTTGGATCTTGAATTAATGATGAAATATTGATAAATTCTTTTGGATTTTTTGGATTAATATTTAATCCTTTTGCAAATACATTTCCTTCTATTGTTAAAACAGCTTCATTCTGCGTACCCATGTTTATTTTTTGAATATTTTCAATTTGGATTTTTGAAGGATTTTGATTTGAATTTCTTAAGTATTCTATTGCTTTTCCATTTTTAAGAAGGAAAACTATTGAAAATTTGCCTGAAGAAATTTGTTTAATTTGATTTTCATTTTCATTTTCATTTTCATTTTCATTTTCAAATTTAAATTGAATTGGTTTTGTTATTTTATTTGGTTTATTTTTGATAAGTTTTGGTTTTTCATTTGAACCAAAAAATAAACAATCATTCATTTTTAAAAAGAAAAAAAATGAAAAAAAATGAAAAAATGAAATTTAAAATAAAAAGAGGAAAAAAGCAAAAAATTTGTTTTTAATTTTTATTCCACTTTTTTAAATGATTTTGATTTTAATTTTGATTTTGATTTTAATTTTAATTTTAATTTTAATTTTAATTTTAATTTTAATTTTAATTTTAATTTTAATTTTAATTTTAATTTTAATTTTAATTTTGATTTTAATTTTGATTTTGATTTTATAAATGAATTTTAATTTTAATTTTGATTTTGATTTTGATTTTAATTTTAATTATAATTTTGATTATTAAATTTGTTAATTAATAAATCAAATAAATTTGGATGAGTTTGATTTAATTGAAAATAATCAATTCCTCTTTTAATTTCATTAATTATTTCTTGTGTAATTTCAATTTCTTCTTTAACTTGATTTGAATAAATCCAATATTCAAATATTTCAAATGATTTATTACTTAATTCACTATAATCTGTAAATTTAGTAGAATCACCTTCAGTTACAGATAAGAATTTTTCTCGATATAATTCACTTCTCATTATTAATATTAATTTGGGAAATTTATATTGTTTTTCTTTTCTTTCAATTATAATATCTTTTTCTTTTTCAAAATCAATTAATTCTTTCATTAATTCTTCTATTGATTCAAATAAATTAAATTCAATTTCAATTTCTTCATATAATTTTGGATTTATTGTGGATTTGTTTGAATAAATCATTTCAAATATTTGATTTGCTTCTTTAGTTGATTTTTTTGAAATAATTTGTTTAAGTTGTTCAATTTGATTTTCATCTTGTCCAATTATTGTTTGTAATATTAATTTATGAGCTTCAATTATTTCTCCATTTTGTGTTTTAAATGAAATATCACAAAATTCTTTTCTTCTAAATAATTTTATCAAATCTTCTTCAAGATTGGAAAAATAAAGAAAAGGAGAATAATAAAGAAATGAATTTTCATTTCCACAAAGAATATGATAACTGTAAATATCTTCATTAAATCTTAATTTAGGAAGTTCAATTTGAATTGGAATTAATTGCCCTTCTCTGTTACCAGTTCCTAATTGACCATATTCATTATTCCCAAATCCAATAAGTTTTGGTTTTGAAGTTAAAATCAAAGTATGAGAATTTCCAACAGAAAAATCAATAATATCATCATTTTCAAATAAAGATGATTTGATTTCAGTAAATTCATAAGTATTTTCAGTTTGGCCAAGTCCATTATATAAAGAAATTCCACATGAATAAAGTTTTCTTTTTGGATTTTCATTTTCATTTTCATCTTCAATCAACATTACTGAATTAGATCCACATTGAATATCAATTATTTTGCCTTTTGGAATATTTTGGATTTTGGTTAATTTATCGGTTTCTTCTTCTTTTCTTGATTCTCCTAATCCAAGTTGACCATGATCATTATTTCCGCATCCAAATAATTCTTGATTTGAATTTAAAAGAAAAACATGATTTGAAGAATTTCCTGAAAATATTTTAGAAACATTTTTCATCATTAAAATTGGTTTTTCTGTTTTTGGAAGTGTTTTAGAATCAAAACCAAGTTGACCATATTGATTTGAACAAATTCCATAAGCATTTTGATTTGAAGTTAATAAGTAAATTGAATTATTTCCAGAAACAATATCTTGAATTATTCTATCATTTGAATCTTCAATTAATAATGAAATATTCATAAATTCTTTTGGATTATTTTCTGGATTAATATTTTTTCCTTTTGCAAATACATTTCCTTCTATTGTTAAAATAGCTTCATTTTGAAAACCAACAGTTACTTTTTGAATATTTTCAATTTGGATTTTTTGAGGATTTCTTTTTGAATTTCTTTCATTTAAATATTCTATTGCTTTTCCATTTTTAAAAAGGAAAATTGTTGCAAAATAGCCTGTTGAAATTTGTTTAATTTGATTTTCATTTTCATTTTCATTTTCAAATTTAAATTGAATTGGTTTTGTTATTGCATTCAGTTCATTTTTTAAAAGTTTTGGATGATTATTTGAACCAAAAAATAAACAATCATTCATTTTTAAAAAGAAAAAAAATGAAAAAAAATGAAAAAATGAAATTTAAAATAAAAAGAGGAAAAAAGCAAAAAATTTTTGTTTTTAATTTTTATTCCTCTTTTTTAAATGATTTTAATTTTAATTTTTATTCCTCTTTTTTAAATGATTTGAATTTTAATTTTGATTTTTATTTTAATTTTTGATTTTAATTTTAATTTTGATTATTAAATTTGTTAATTAATAAATCAAATAAATTTGGATGAGTTTGATTTAATTGAAAATAATCAATTCCTTTTTTAATTTCATTAATAATTTCTTGTGTAATTTCAATTTCTTCTTTAAGTTGATTTGAATAAATCCAATATTCTAATATTTCAAATGCTTCATCACTTAATTCACTATCATAATTAAATTGATTGAATTTATCATCTTTGTTTGATAAAAACATTCCTCGAAATAATTTACTTCTCATTATTAATATTAATTTAGGGAATTTATATTGTTTTTCTTTTCTTTGAATAATAAAATCTTTTTCATTTTCAAATTCAATTAATTCTTTCATTTTTTCTTCAATTGATCCAAATAAATTAAATTCAATTTCAATTTCTTCATATAATTTTGGATTCACTTTGGAATTGTTTGAATAAATTATTTCAAATATTTGATTTGATTCTTGAATTGATTTTTTTGAAATAATTTGTTGAAGTTTTTCAATTTGATTTTCATCTTGTCCAATTATTGTTTGTAATATTAATTTATGAGCTTCAATTATCTCTCCATTTTGTGTTTTAAATGAAATATTACAAAATTCTTTTCTTCGAAATAAATTTATCAAATCTTCTTCAAGATTGGAAAAATAAAGAGGAGAATAATAAAGAAATGATTTGTTAAATCCACAAGAAATATGATAATTGGGAATATCTTCATTAAATCTTAATTCAGGAAGTTCAATTTCGATTGGAGTTAATTGTTCTTCTCTGTTACCAGTTCCTAATTGACCATATTCATTATTCCCAAATCCAATAAGTTTTTGATTTGAAGTTAAAATCAAAGTATGATCATGTCCAACAGAAAAATCAAGAATATTATCATTTTCAAATAAAGATGATTTGATTTCAGTAAATTCGTAAGTATCTTCAATTTTGCCAAGTCCATTAATTTTATAATATCCACATGAATAAAGTTTTCTTTTTGGATTTTCATTTTCATTTTCATCTTCAATCAACATTATTGAATGATCAATTCCACATTGAATATCAATTATTTTGCCTTTTGGAATATTTTGGATTTTGATTAATTTATCGGTTTCTTCTTCTTTTCTTGATTCTCCTAATCCAAGTTGGCCAGAATTATTCCAACCGCATCCAAATAATTCTTGATTTGAATTTAAAAGAAAAACATGAATTGAAGAATTTCCTGAAAATATTTTAGAAACATTTTTCATCATTAAAATTGGTTTTTCTGTTGTTTCAAGTGTTTTAGAATCAAAACCAAGTTGGCCATAAAAATTAGAACCAACTCCATAAGCATTTTGATTTGAAGTTAATAAGTAAATTGAATTAGAACCAGAAACAATATCTTCAATTACTTTATCATTTGCATCTTCAATTAATAATGAAATATTCATAAATTCATCTGTTTGCTCCATCACTGTTGATATGAGAATGTCTGTATTTGAATTTTCCATCAAATCTCGAATATCTGCCGATTTGTTTTGATCTTCAATTAATTCCGAAATGTTGATCAATTCATTTGGATCTTCTTTTGATTCTGGAATATCGACAATTTGGTTTTCATCATTTAATCCTGGAATAATTATCAATTCATTTGGATCTTCTTTTGATTCTGGAATATCGACAATTTGGTTTTCATCATTTAATCCTGGAATAATTATCAATTCATTTGGATCTTGAGGCAACTCTGAAATATTGAGAAATGAATGGTCATCATTCATAAATCCGGAGTATCTCAATAATTGATTTGGATTATTTGGATCGATATCTCTTCCTTTTGCAAATACTTCTCCTTCTTTTGTTAGTATTGCTTCATTCCAAGAGCCAACACTTACTTTTTGAATATTTTCTTTAATTTGGATTTTTTGAGGATTGAGATTTGAGAAGTTTAAATATTCTATTGCTTTTCCATTTTCAAAAAGGAAAATTGTTGAAAATTCTCCTGTTGAAATTTGTTTAATTTCTTGCTTATTTTCATTTTCATTTTCATTTTCATTTTCATTTTCATTTTCATTTTCAAATTTAAATTCAATTGGTTTTGTTATTTCATCTTCTTCATTAGAGAAAAGTTTTGCGTTTTTATTTAAACCAAAAAATAAAATTTGGTTATTTTCATCTGTTGCCATTCCTATTTTTTTGAAAGAAAAAAATGAAAAAATAAAATTTAAAATAAAAAGAGGAAAAAAGCAAAAATTTTTTAAATAAAAAAGAGGAAAAAAGCAAAAATTTGTTTTTAATTTTTATTCCACTTTTTTAAATGATTTTAATTTTAATTTTAATTTTGATTTTTATTTTGATTATTAAATTTTTTAATTAATAAATCAAATAAATTTGGATTTGTTTGATTTAATTGAAAATAATCAATTCCTCTTTTAATTTCATCAATAATTTCTTGTGTAATTTGAATTTCATCTTTAATTTGATTTGAATAAATCCAATATTCAAATATTTGAAATGATTCATTACTTAATTCACTATAATCTGTAACTTTATTAGAAGTATCTTCAGTTACAGATAAAAACATTCCTCGATATAATTCACTTCTCATTATTAATATTAATTTAGGAAATTTATATTGTTTTTCTTTTCTTTCAATTATAAAATCTTTTTCTTTTTCATTTTCAATTAATTCTTTCATTAATTCTTCTATTGATCCAAATAAATTAAAATCAATTTCAATTTCTTCATATAATTTTGGATTTATTGTGGATTTGTTTGAATAAATCATTTCGAATATTTGATTTGATTCTTTAATTGATTTTTTTGAAATAATTTCTTGAAGTTGTTCAATTTGATTTTCATCTTGTCCAATTATTGTTTGTAATATTAATTTATGAGCTTCAATTATTTCTCCATTTTTGGTTTTAAATGAAATATCACAAAATTCTTTTCTTTCAAATAATTTTATCAAATCTTCTTCAAGATTGGAAAAAGAAGTAAGAGAAGGAGAATAATAAAGAAATGAATTGTAATATCCACAAGAAATATGATAATTGGAAATATTTTCATTAAATCTTAATTTAGGAAGTTCGATTTGAATTGGAGTTAATTCTTCTTCTGAATTTCCAGTTCCTAATTGACAATATTCATTATTCCCAAATCCTATTAATTTTGAATTAGAAGTTAAAATCAAAGTATGATAATCTCCAACAGAAAAATCAAGAATATTATCATTTTCAAATAAAGGTGATTTGATTTCAGTAAATTCATAAGTATCTTCTTCTTTTTCAAGTCCATTAAATTCCCAACTTCCACATGAATAAAGTTTTCTTTTTGGATTTTGATTTTCATCTTCAATCAACATTATTGAATGAGAATAAGAACATTGAATATCAATTATTTTACCTTTTGGAATATTTTGGATTTGGGTTAATTTTTGGATTATTTTTTTTCTTCTTGATTTTCCTAATCCAAGTTGACCAGAATAATTATCACCGAATCCAAATAATTCTTGATTTGAATTTAAAAGAAAAACAAAATCTGAATTATTTCCTGAAAATATTTTAGAAACATTTTTCATCATTAAAATTGGTTTTTTGTTGTTTTCAAGTGTTTTAGAATCAAAACCAAGTTGACCATCTTCATTTGAACCAATTCCATAAGCATTTTGATTTGAAGTTAATAGATAAATTGAATACTCTCCAGAAACAATATCTTCAATTATTCTATCATTTTTATCTTCAATTAATGATGAAATATTGATAAATTGATTTGGATTTTCTGAATTAATATCTTTTCCTTTTGCAAATACATTTCCTTCTTTTGTTAAAATAGCTTCAATATAAGCGCCAACAGATACTTTTTGAATATTTTCTTCAATTTGGATTTTTGAAGGATTTTGATTTGAATCATTTTCATTTAAATATTCTATTGCTTTTCCATTTTCAAAAAGGAAAATTGTTGAAAATAAACTTGATGAAATTTGTTTAATTTGTTTTTCATTTTCATTTTCATTTTCATTTTCATTTTCATTTTCAAATTTAAATTGAATTGGTTTTTTTATTTTTTTTGGTTTATTTTTGATAAGTTTTGGATTTTCATTTGAACCAAAAAATAAAATTTCATTCATTTTTGAAAAGAAAAAAAATGAAAAAAATGAAAAATAATTTTAATTTCAATTTTGATTTTGATTTTGATTTTGATTTTGATTATTAAATTTGTTAATTAATAAATCAAATAAATTTGGATTTGTTTGATTTAATTGAAAATAATCAATTCCAATTTCAATTTCATTAATGATTTCTTGTGTAATTTGAATTTCATCTTTAATTTGATTTGAATAAATCCAATATTCAAATATTTGAAATGATTTATTACTTAATTCACTATAATCTGTAACCTTATTAGAAGTATCTTCTGTTACAGATAAAAACATTCCTCGATATAATTCACTTCTCATTATTAATATTAATTTAGGAAATTTATATTGTTTTTCTTTTCTTTCAATAATAAAATCTTTTTCATTTTCATTTTCATTTTCATTTAAATAAATTCTTTTAATTGTTTCTTCAATTTTTTCATTGGAATTTATAATTTCTTTAATTTCAGAATATAATTTTGGATTTATTATTCTGTTTGAATAAATCATTTCAAATATTTGATTTGATTCTTTAATTGATTTATTTGAAATAATTTCTTGAAGTTTTTCAATTTGATTTTCATTTTGATTTAATCTATATTTCAATATTAATTTATGAGCTTCAATTATTTCTCCATTTTTGGTTTTAAATGAAATATTACAAAATTCTTTTCTTCTAAATAATTTTATCAAATCTTCTTCAAGATTGGAAAAAGAAAGAGGAGGATAATAAATAAATGTTCTTTGATATCCACAAGAAATATGATAATTGGAAATATTTTCATTAAATCTTAATTCAGGAAGTTTAATTTGAATTGGAATTTTTTGATATTTTGTATCTCCAGTTCCTAATTGGCCATATGAATTACTTCCAAATCCAATCAGTTTTTGATTTGAAGTTAAAATCAAAGTATGATAATCTCCAACAGAAAAATCAAGAATACTATCATCATTTTCAAATAAAGATGATTTGATTTCAGTAAATTCATAAGTTTCTTCATCTTTGCCAAGTCCATTAACTTCCCAACTTCCACATGAATAAAGTTTTCTTTTTGGATTTTGATTTTCATTTTCAATCAACATTATTGAATGAGAATAAGAACATTGAATATCAATTATTTTACCTTTTGGAATATTTTGGATTTGGGTTAATTTTTGGATTTTTATTTCTTCTTTTCTTGATTCTCCTAATCCAAGTTGACCATGATCATTATATCCGCATCCAAATAATTCTTGATTTGAATTTAAAAGAAAAACATGATTTGAAGAATTTCCTGTAAATATTTTAGAAACATTTTTCATCATTAAAATTGGTTTTTCTGTTATATCAACTAAATATAAACCAAGTTGACCAGAATAATTTGAACCAATTCCATAAACATTATGATTTGAAGTTAATAAGTAAATTGAATTAGATCCAGAAACAATATCTTCAATTATTCTATCATTTGCATCTTCAATTAATGATGAAATATTGATAAATTGATTTGGATTTTCTGAATTAATATATCTTCCTTTTGCAAATACATTTCCTTCTTTTGTTAAAATAGCTTCAATATAAGCGCCAACAGTTACTTTTTGAATATTTTCTTCAATTTGTATTTTTTCAGGATTTTGTTTTGAATCTTTTTCTCGTAAGTATTCTATTGCTTTTCCATTTTTAAAAAGGAAAATTGTTGAAAAATAACCTGTTGAAATTTGTTTAATTTGTTTTTCATTTTCATTTTCGTTTTCATTTTCATTTTCATTTTCAAATTTAAATTGAATTGGTTTTTTTATTTCATTTGGTTTATTTTTTATAAGTTTTGGATTTTCATTTGAACCAAAAAATAAAATTTCATTCATTTTTGAAAAGAAAAAAAATGAAAAAAATGAAAAAAATAATTTTAATTTTGATTTTAATTTTAATTTTAATTTTAATTATTAAATTTGTTAATTAATAAATCAAATAAATTTGGATTTGTTTGATTTAATTGAAAATAATCAATTCCAATTTCAATTTCATTAATTATTTCTTGTGTAATTTCAATTTCATCTTTAATTTGATTTGAATAAATCCAATATTCAATTATTTGAAATGATTTATTACTTAATTCACTATAATCTGTAACCTTATTAGAAGTATCTTCAGTTACAGATAAAAACATTCCTCGATATAATTCACTTCTCATTATTAATATTAATTTAGGAAATTTATATTGTTTTTCTTTTCTTTCAATTATAAAATCTTTTTCATTTTCATTTTCATTTAAATAAATTCTTTTCATTGTTTCTTCAATTTTTTCATTGGAATTTATAATTTCTTTAATTTCAGAATATAATATTGGATTTATTATTCTGTTTGAATAAATCATTTCAAATATTTGATTTGATTCTTTAATTGATTTTTTTGAAATAATTTCTTGAAGTTTTTCAATTTGATTTTCATTTTGATTTAATCTATATTTCAATATTAATTTATGAGCTTCAATTATTTCTCCATTTTCGGTTTTAAATGAAATGTTACAAAATTCTTTTCTTCTAAATAATTTTATCAGATCTTCTTCAAGATTGGAAAAAGGAGAAGGAGAATAATAAAGAAATGATTTGAAATCTCCACAAGAAATATGATAATTGGAAATATTTTCATTAAATCTTAATTTAGGAAGTTCAATTTGAATTGGAATTTTTTGATATTTTGTATCTCCAGTTCCTAATTGACCATATTCATTATTACCAAATACAATTAGTTTTTGATTGGAAGTTAAAATCAAAGTATGTTGATTTCCAACAGAAAAATCAAGAATATTATCATCATTTTCAAATAAAGGTGATTTGATTTCAGTAAATTCATAAGTATCTTCATCTTTGCCAAGTCCATTAACTTCCCAACTTCCACATGAATAAAGTTTTCTTTTTTGATTTTCATTTTCATCTTCAATTAACATTATTGAATGAGAATATCCAGATTGAATATCAATTATTTTACCTTTTGGAATATTTTGGATTTTGGTTAATTTATGGATTTTTATTTCAGTTTTTCTTGATTCTCCTAATCCAAGTTGTCTAGAGCTATTATCACCACATCCAAATAATTCTTGATTTGAATTTAAAAGAAAAATTGAAGTGGAAGGATTTCCTGAAAATATTTTAGAAACATTTTTCATCATTAAAATTGGTTTTTCTGTTATATCAACTAAATATAAACCAAGTTGACTAGAATAATTTGAACCAATTCCATAAACATTATGATTTGAAGTTAATAAGTAAATTGTTGCAGATCCAGAAACAATATCTTCAATTATTCTATCATTTATATCTTCAATTAATGATGAAATATTGATAAATTCATTTGGATTTTTTGAATTAATAACATATCCTTTTGCAAATACATTTCCTTCTATTGTTAAAATAGCTTCAATATAAGCGCCAACAGATAGTTTTTGAATATTTTCAATTTGGATTTTTTCAGGATTTTGCTTTGAATCATTTTCTCGTAAGTATTCTATTGCTTTTCCATTTTTAAAAAGGAAGATTGTTGAAGAATAACCCGTTGAAATTTGTTTAATTTGATTTTCATTTTCATTTTCATTTTCATTTTCATTTTCATTTTCATTTTCATTTTCAAATTTAAATTGAATTGGTTTTGTTATTTGATTTGGTTTATTTTTGATAAGTTTTGGATTTTCATTTGAACCAAAAAATAAAATTTCATTCATTTTTGAAAAGAAAAAAAATGAAAAAAAATGAAAAATAATTTTAATTTCAATTTTGATTTTGATTTTGATTTTGATTTTGATTATTAAATTTCTTAATTAATAAATCAAATAAATTTGGATTTGTTTGATTTAATTGAAAATAATCAATTCCAATTTTAATTTCATCAATGATTTCTTGTGTAATTTCAATTCCTTCTTTAAGTTGATTTGAATAAATCCAATATTCAATTATTTCAAATGATTCATCACTTAATTCACTATAATCTGTAAATTTAGTAGAATCACCTTCTGTTACAGATAAGAATTTTTCTCGATATAAGTTACTTCTCGTTATTAATATTAATTTGGGAAATTTATATTGTTTTTCTTTTCTTTGAATAATAATATCTTTTTCATCTTCAAAATCAATTAATTCTTTCATTGTTTCTTCAATTAATCCAAATAAATTAAAATCAATTTCAATTTCTTCATATAATTCTGGATTTATTCGATAATTTTTTGAATAAATCATTTCAAATATTTGATTTGCTTCTTTAATTGATTTGTTTGAAATAATTTCTTTAAGTTGTTCAATTTGATTTTCATCTTGTCCAATTATTGTTTGTAATATCAATTTATGAGCTCCAATTATTTCTCCATTTTTGGTTTGAAATGAAATATTGCAAAATTCTTTTCTTCGAAATAAATTTATCAAATCTTCTTCAAGATTGGAAAAAGAAGGAGGAGAATAATAAAGAAATGATTTGTTATATCCACAAGAAAGATGATAATTAGAAATATTTTCATTAAGTCTTAATTCAGGAAGTTCAATTTGAATTGGAATTTTTTGATATTTTGTATCTCCAGTTCCTAATTGACCATATTCATTATTACCAAATCCAATAAGTTTTTGATTGGAAGTTAAAATCAAATTATGATCATATCCAACAGAAAAATCAAGAATATCATCATCATTTTCAAATAAAGATGATTTGATTTCAGTAAATTCATTTGTTCTTTTGCCAAGTCCATTAAATTTCCAAATTCCACATGAATAAAGTTTTCTTTTTGAATTTTCATTTTCATTTTCAATCAACATTATTGAATAATTAAATCCGCATTGAATATCAATTATTTCACCTTTTGGAATATTTTGGATTTTGGTTAATTTTTGGATTTTTGTTTCTTTTCTTGATTCTCCTAATCCAAGTCCAGAATAAAAATTCTCACCGCATCCAAATAATTCTTGATTTGAATTTAAAAGAAAAACAGAATATGAAGAATTTCCTGTAAATATTTTAGAAACATTTTTCATCATTAAAATTGGTTTTTCTGTTTTTTGAAGTGTTTCAGAATCAAAACCAATTTGACCAGTTCTATTATCACCAATTCCATAAGCATTTTGATTTGAAGTTAATAAATAAATTGTTTCAGATGAGCATAAAACATCTTCAATTATTCTATCATTTGGATTTTCAATTAATGATGAAATATTGATAAATTGATTTGGATTTTCTGGATTAATATTATTTCCTTTTGCAAATACATTTCCTTCTGTTGTTAAAATTGCTTCATTTACTCCTCCAACAGTTACTTTTTGAATATTTTCTTCAATTTGGATTTCTTCAGGATTTTGTTCTGAATCTTTTAAATATTCTATTGCTTTTCCATTTTTAAAAAGAAAAATTGTTGAAAATATGCCTGTTGAAATTTGTTTAATTTGTTTTTCATTTTCAAATTTAAATTGAATTGGATTTATTATTTTTTCTGTTTCATTTTCGATAAGTTTTGGTCTTTCATTTAAACCAAAAAATAAAATTTCATTCATTTTTAAAAAAAAAAAAAAGAAAGAAAAAATGAATTTAATTTTAATTTTATTTTATTTTTGAATAAGAAAATTAATTCAAAAATTGAATTGTTTTTTGAACTTATTTCAACTTAAACTTAAACTTAAACTTAAAAAAAAAAAGAAAGAGAAAGAAAAAAAAAGAATAATTTGAAAAGAAAAGAAAAGAAAAGATTTACAACTTTTAAAAAAAACAACTGGGAATTTTTAAAAGTTGAAAAACAACAAAAACAAAAAAATATTAAAAAAAAATAAACCTTTTACATAATTTCACTTGTTTCTTGTTTCCTTGATTCCAACCATTCTGAATATTGGTATTTTTCCAATAAATCTCTTCTTCTGAATTTTTTCTTAAGATTTCTCCATTTATCTTTTAAATCATGAGGTTTTCTTTTCATATGAAATTGGAGTGAAGAATCTGAAAGAATAACTGACCATCTTCCAACTCCATATTTTTTAACTCCAAAAATCAAGAATCTAGTTTCTTCATCTGTCCAGAATACTCTTTTTCCTTTTGAGTTTTTGTTTTGATTGTCTTCGGTTATAATTGGTTGATTTATTTTTTCAATTTGGATTTCATTTGGATTTTCAATTTGGATTTCATTTGGATTTTCAATTTGGATTTCATTTGAGATTTCATTTGAGATTTCTTTTAAAATTTCTTTTTCGGTTGTTTTTGATTTGTATTTCCTTGTTCTTTGTCTTTTCGTTATGTAATCTGGATCAATTATTGGTGGATTGTTTTTTATTAAGAGTGATAAGGATTCTGGATGAATTGCTGAAATTGTTTCTTGAAATTTTATTTCTTCAAGGTTAGATAATTTAAATAAATCATTTGCAGTAAATATATTTTCCTTTTCCTAAATAATATAAATATTTGATTTAAATATTAATTTAAATAATATTGATTTAAATATTGATATAATTATTGATTTAAATATTAATTTAAATATTAATTTAAATATTGATTTAAATATTTTATTTAAATAATATTGATTTAAATATTGATTTAAATATTGATTTAAATATTGATTTAAATATTGATTTAAATATTGATTTAAATATTATTGATTTAAATATTATTGATTTAAATATTTGATTTAAATATTGATTTAAATATTGATTTAAATATTGATTTAAATATTGATTTAAATATTATTGATTTAAATATTAATTTAAATATTGATTTAAATATTTTATTTAAATATTGATTTTAAATATTATTGATTTAAATATTGATTTAAATATTATTGATTTAAATATTGATTTAAATATTATTGATTTAAATATTGATTTAAATATTGATTTAAATATTTGATTTTAAATATTTTATTTAAATATTGATTTAAATATTATTGATTTAAATATTATTGATTTTAAATATTGATATATTATTGATTTAAATATTATTGATTTAAATATTATTGATTTAAATATTATTGATTTTAAATATTGATTTAAATATTATTGATTTAAATATTGATTTAAATATTATTGATTTAAATATTATTGATTTAAATATTATTGATTTAAATATTATTGATTTAAATATTATTGATTTAAATATTATTGATTTAAATATTGATATAAATATTGATTTTAAATATTGATTTAAATATTATTGATTTAAATATTGATTTTAAATATTGATTTAAATATTATTGATTTTAAATATTGATTTAAATATTGATTTAAATATTATTGATTTAAATATTTGATTTAAATATTTGATTTAAATATTGATTTAAATATTGATTTAAATATTGATTTAAATATTGATTTAAATATTATTGATTTAAATATTAATTTAAATATTGATTTAAATATTTTATTTAAATATTGATTTAAATATTATTGATTTAAATATTGATTTAAATATTGATATAATTATTGATTTAAAATATTGATTTAAATATTGATTTTAAATATTATTGATTTAAATATTTGATTTAAATATTGATTTTAAATATTGATTTAAATATTATTGATTTAAATATTGATTTTAATTATTAATTTTTAAATATTATTGATTTAAATATTATTGATTTAAATATTGATTTAAATATTTTATTTAATTATTGATTTAAATATTTTTATTTAAATATTGATTTAAATATTATTGATTTAAATATTGATTTAAATATTTGATTTAAATATTGATTTAAATATTGATTTAAATATTGATTTTAAATAATATTGATTTAAATATTGATTTAAATATTGATTTAAATATTGATTTAAATATTGTTGATTTAAATATTGATTTAAATATTGATTTAAATATTGATTTAAATATTGTTGATTTTAAATATTGATTTTAAATATTGTTGAAAAATATTGATTTAAATATTGATTTAAAATTGATTTAAATATTGATTTAAATATTGATTTAAATATTGATTTAAATATTAATTTAAAATATTGATTTAAATATTGATTTAAAATATTGATTTAAATATTGATTTAAATATTGATTTAAATATTAATTTAAATATTGATTTAAATATTGATTTAAATATTGATTTAAATATTAATTTAAATATTATTGATTTAAATATTAATTTAAATATTGATTTAAATATTAATTTTAAATATTAATTTAAATATTGATTTAAATATTATTGATTTAAATATTGATATATTATTGATTTAAATATTATTGATTTAAATATTATTGATTTAAATATTATTGATTTAAATATTGATTTAAATATTTTATTTACAAATTCAGTTCGTTTTGAATCATAAGATTTTAATTTTTTCTCAATATATTCGTGAAATTCTTCTAAAAGTTTTGTGTAATTCCTTTGATTTAATAACTGAACTAATTTTAATTTGTATTCTTGATTATTTAAATCTTTTTCAATCATGAAAATTGTATTATAAATTGAATCAAGAAATTGATAACTTTCTTTTTCAATTTGAAATTGAAATTGATATTGATTTGAATTTTTTGGAAAGAATTGATTTAAAGTTTGCTTGAAATGATTAGATCCTTTTCGAATCATTGAAAGAACAATCTATTTTATTTTATTAATTTAATTTATTTTATTAATTTATTTTATTTTATTAATTTATTTTTATTTTTATTTTTATTTTATTTTTTAATTTATGGGGTTTTTGATTTTTATTTCGTGTTTTTTTTTTAATTTAATTTTAAAATGAGATAATTTCAAATTTCAATAAAATTGATCATATTAAAAAAAGTTCAATTTTAAATTAATAAATATAAAAATAAGAATGAAAATTAAAAAAAAAAAACTGACAATCAGCAAAATAATAAATAAAATAATAAATAAAAAATTAAATAAAATAATAAATAAAATATTAAATAAAAATTAATTAAAAATTAAATAAAAAATTAAATAAAAAATTAATTGTTCTCTAAAAAAAGTATTCCATTTTGGTTCATCAATCAAGGAAATCAATTCAACATTTTCAATAAATTGGTTCGATTGTTTAATTTGAAGTAATTTATATAAACCATATATAGTTTTAGTTTTTTCTGGAAGTAAAACATTAAATTGATTCTTTTTATCTTTTGCCATTATTTTTTTTACTAATTGATCGATTTTATTCAAACAAGCAAATTCAAGAAAAAAAGTTAAAGGAAAAGAAATTGAATTCATTAAAAATAAAATAAAAATAAAATAAAAAAAAAAAGAAAATAAAATAAAAAATAAAAAAGAAAAAATAATTTTTGTTTTTTTTAATTTTTTTTCTTTTATTTTTTTTCTTGACCCTTTCAATAAAATATTTTTTTTTTGATCAATTTTTATTTTCTTTTCTTTTCTAAAATTAAAAATAAAAATTAAAAATAAAATTATTTGGCAAAATAAAATAAAACAAAAATAATAATTTTTTTTTCCTTCTTTTTATTTTAATTATTATTTAAATTTTGAAGCAAATTAAAAAAGAAAGAAAATTGCTTTTTGTTTTGAAAAAAAACCCAAATTTAAATTGGAATTGGAATAAGGAATATAATTAGAAATTCAATTATAAATTTCAATTATAAAAATTAGATCAAAATTCTTTTTAAAAATTATTAAAATAGATAAAATAAATTAAATTAAAATTAAATTAGATCAAAATTTTCTTTTGAAATAAATTGAATTAAAATTAAATTGGATCAAAATTTCCTTTTAAAATAAATTGAATTAAAATTAAAATGTTAAATTGATGATTAAAAAAAATTTTTAAAATCAATGAAATTTAAATTAAATTAAATTAAATTGAAAAATTAAATTGAAATTAAAATTTAAAATTAAAATTTTTAAAATTCTTTTAAATTGAAATTAAAATTAAAATTAAATTTAAAATTAAAATTGAAATTGAAATTGAAGAAATCTCCTTAAATAACCAAATAAGATCAAAAAAACTTAATTAAAATTAATCCATGTCATCAAATGATGAATCATTAAATCCAAAAAATTTTTTTCATAATTTTCAATAGAAATTAAAATTGAAATTAAAATTGAAATTGAAATTAAAATTAAAATTAAAATTGAAATTGAAATTGAAATTGAAATTAAAATTAAAATTGAAATTAAAATTGAAATTGAAATTAAAATTGATTTTGAAATTAAAATTGAAATTAAAATTGAAATTAAAATTGAAATTGAAATTAAAATTGAAATAGAAATTAAAATTGAAATTAAAATTGAAATTAAAATTGAAATTGAAATTGAAATTGAAATTGAAATTGAAATTGAAATTGAAATTAAAATTAAATTTGGGTTGGAATCAAATTTCAAAATTAATTATTAAGAACGAAATCAAGAACCCCATTAACAACAGATTCATCTGAAGGTGACCATTGATGTTCACAATCAAAAGTAGAAGTAGTAATAGCTTGTTGTTGTTGAGTAGACCAAAGAGTAGCAATTTTTCTAACAATAGAAGAAGCGCAAGTATTATCACCATCAACTTCAATAATTGAATAATCATCACCACCAAGTTTGTCATGATAAACAACACCAACTGGAGTTTTTTTAGAAGTTCCATAGAAAATATGTGTTTGAACATTTGGTGCTGAAACTACTTCAGATGCTCCTGCTACTAAATCTAATATTGAATGTGTGTTTTCTGGGAGATTTAAATCATTTAAAAGTTGGTGAAGATCTGTCATAGAACTTGTGTAAGTTTTTGTTGGTGTTTGAACTATAGGACTATCTCCATATACTACTTGTTTCGGTAGGAAGAAATAAATTGCTGGTAATGTTCGTTCAAGTATTTGGCATTCTTTTGCACTTAATAATAAATCGGGAATTCCGAATGTGTATCCAATTAACTTTTTTTTTAATAAAATTATTTAATTTTTTCTTTTTCTTTTTTTTTGTTGAATTTTTGGATTATTTACTAATGCAACAACAGCTTGTCCTACGCCACCCCAAGGTGGAGAAATTGCCATCCATCCTTTAATATATTGTTCTTTCCAAGCTTTTATTTTTGAATAAATATTAAATAAATATTAAATAAATATTAAATAATAAATAAATATTAAATATTAAATATTAAATATTAATTATTAAATATTAAATAAATATTAAATATTAAATATTAAATAATAAATAAATATTAAATATTAAATATTAATTAAATATTAAATAAATATTAAATAAATATTAAATAAATATTAAATAAATATTAAATAAATATTAAATATTAAATATTAAATAAATATTAAATAAATATTAAATATTAAATAAATATTAAATATTAAATATTAAATAAATAATAAAAAAATATAAAAAATATAAATATTAAAATTAAATAATTATTAAATATAAATAAAATTAAATATTAAAATAAATATTAAATAAATTATTAAATATTAAATATTAAAATAAATATTAAATAAATATTAAATAAATATTAAATAATTAAATAAAAATAAATATAAAATTAAATATTAAATATTAAATAAATATAAATAAATATTAAATAAATTATTAAATAAATATTAAATAAATATTAAATACAAATAAAATATTAAATAAATAAAAAAATAAAAATATTAAATAAAATTAAATATTAAATATTAAATAAATATTAAATAAATATTAAATAAATATTAAATAAATATTAAATAAATAATAAAATAAATATTAAATATTAAATAAATATTAAATAAATATTAAATAAATATTAAATAAATATTAAATAAATATTAAATAAATATTAAATAAATATTAAATAAATATTAAATATTAAATAAATATTAATTAAATATTTTAAATTAAATATTAATTAAAAAATTACCATCATCAACTGAGTTTAATAAATCTAAAAATAAACAACATCCCATTGAATGAGTAACAACTGTTACTTTTTTCCCACCATTAAGATTATAAGCATATTCAATAGTAGTTTTAATATTTTGAACAAACTCAGTTAAACCAAGACCTGGAGCCCATCTCCAATCATAAGGAAGACCAAAAATAGACAATCCTTCTTGATATCCATGATCTTTAAATTTATTAATCATATCCTTAAAATAACCCATAAAAATCAACTCAGGATCCAAATTTGAAATTGCTTCAAGTCCATTTTGTGTTTTTACTGCTACTCCTTCAGGATCTGACCAGGTGTTTGTTTGTTCATCATAAACAATTGAAAGTCTTTCAGCAAAACAATCAACAACTTCAGGAAGCATTTCACTTGCTGAAACCCAAATTCGATACCAATCTGCATTTGTTCTACACCACCAATAATCCGATTTTGCGTTATCAAGTTTAATATCCAATTTTGTTCCTCCAAGTCCTTTTATTTATTTATTTATTTATTTATTTATTTTTATTTTTTATTTATTTATTTATTTATTTATTTATTTATTTATTTATTTATTTATTTATTTATTTATTTATTTATTTATTTATTTATTTATTTATTTATTTCTTTATTTATTTATTTATTTATTTATTTATTTATTTTTATTTATTTATTTTTATTGATTATTTTTTATATTTTTATATTTATTTACCTGGTATAATTACAACAGGATCTAAATGCTAAATATTTTATAAAATTTTAAATAAAATAAATTTAAATTTTTATTATTAATTTTTTTCATTTCGTTTCATGAGTTTTTGTTTTTTTTTGTTTTTGCTTTTTGTTTTTACTTCTTGAACTTGTTCTTGTGTTTGAGTTAAAATTAAAATTAAAATGAAAAAAATAAAAAAAACTTTCATTTCTTTTTTATTATTTTTTTGGTTTGGCTTTTTTAAAAAAAGAAAAAAAATGAAAAAAAAAAATTTTAATTTTTAATTTTTATTTTTAATTTTGATCTTCCAGAAAACAAAAAAACAAAAAAATAAAAATAATTTCAGTTTTAATTTTAATTTTCATTTTTATTTTTGTTTTTTTTTATTGTTTTAAAAAAAGAAAATGAATCAAAAAAAGTGGAACGAAAATGATCCAAAAATAAAAGAAAATTTTCCAAAATTTACTTTAAAAAAACCTTTTCCTTTTCCACAAGAAAGAGTAACTGAATTATTTCAAAAATCAACAAAGAAAAAAGAAGAAGAAAATAGAAAAAGAGAAATAGAATCAAAAATTCAAGCCAAAATGAAAGAAGTTGAAGAAATGATCTGTCCAAAAAAATCAAAAGAAAAATAAGATGAAAAAAAGAAAAAATATAAATTTTATTTTTTAAGAAAAAGAAAAAATAAAAATTGTTTTAATTATATTTATCAGGCAAAGAAGTAAATTTTGTGAGAGGCTTTTTTGGGAAATCTGGAAGATTTGTTGGAGATTTTCTAATATTAGGTTTTGGAGGTCGAGGTCTATTTAAAGCTTTTATTCTTGGTGGAAGAGGAAGTTTATCAGGAGAAGGACCTTTTTTTTGGATCACAAATTCTAAGCCATCTTTCTTTTGAATTGGATGAGGTTGGGGATAAGGACGCGGAGGTTTTTTGAGAGATTTTGGCGTTTTTGGTGCTGTGTTTTGATCTTGAGATTCGAGAGTAGGGGATTTTCTTTGTGAGTAAGAAGGAGGAAGCGGCGGCTTTCTTGTGGGACGTTTTATCCCATCGTCTTCTCTTTCGCTTGTGTATGAATCAGAATCACTTGTTGTGTGATCCAACTTAGAAAGAGCTGAACGTTTTTGAGTTTGTATTTTCCCATCATTTGGCAAATATGCTCCACCATCTATTTTTGTTTCTGGTCTTGGTGGTGGTTTTCTTTTTGGCATTGTTGATTCGGGAAGAAGTTTTTTGCTTATATTTTTGCGTCTTTGATTTTCTGCGTTTGGAGATGATTTGCTTTCCTTATTCATTGGTTTATTCGCGCTTTTATCTGTGAAAATGAACGAGTGTTTCTCTTTCATTTCGTTCAAAATATTCAAGCATTCATAATATTGTTGATTCTTTGCGAGTTCGAGAGCGGAAACAAAGCTTTCATGATAGAGTTGAGGATTACTAGGATATAAATCTGCGCCGTAATGAAGAAGTCTTTTGAGAGCTATAACATTATTATTTAAAACTGCAGAATGCATTGGGGTGAATCGAGTTCCATTAACAACATTGATGTCAACAAAGGTATTAAGGAGAAGTAATTCGAGTATTTTTTCTTGTGAACCAAGAGCTGCAATATGAAGGGGAGTGTTGTCGTAATCGTTCGGGTTTTTCCAGTCCACTTGAGCTCCATGAACCAAGCATTGGAACAGATCTTCAATGTTTTCTTCCTTAACTGCCTTGTAGCATTTCAAGTTCAATAATTGCTGTTTTTTTTCTGGGTCTTTTTCTTCCTTATCCACAAAGTCATTTCTAACAAACTCCCGTTTTTCATATTTCCTCTCAATGAATTTTTTTTTGATTTGTGGATCGTCATTTGGATTCGGTCGATTTTCATTGATATTTGCTTCCAAAATTCCATTAAGTTTATTGTTTCCCAAAATTTTCATGATTTCAACAACTTGCGGTTCCCATTTGTCAAGAAGTAAAGAGCGAACCCGCATTGGTTGCTTTTGCAAGCTTCTCATTATTCCTGCACATTCAATACATACAATATTCCCGAAATTTATTGATGACCATTCGGGATTTTCAGCTCCACATTCAGAGCATTTATTATTTCCAGGTATTTTTTTTAATTCTTCAATGATTTCTTCGTTTTCATTGTTTTTTTGTTTTCCCTCGTTTTCGGAATAATTTGATATTACTGCTGATATATTATTTTGTACAATTTCTATCCATTTTTTGGCTTCTGCTTCTGATTCTGCTTGAAGGTTATAAGTTTTTTGAGGTGAAATGATTTCGAAGCAATTTCTATTATAATTTCAAATTTCATTATAAATTTCATTATAAATTTAATTATAAATTTAATTATAAATTTCATTATAAATTTCATTTTAAATTTCATTATAAATTTCATTATAAATTTCATTATGAATTTCATTTTAAATTTAATTATAAATTTAATTATAAATTTAATTATAAATTTAATTATAAATTTCATTTTAAATTTCATTATAAATTTCATTATAAATTTCATTATGAATTTCATTATAAATTTCATTTTAAATTTAATTATAAATTTCATTATAAATTTCATTTTAAATTTCATTATAAATTTCATTTTAAATTTAATTATAAATTTTATTATAAATTTCATTTTAAATTTAATTATAAATTTTATTATAAATTTAATTATAATTTCATTATAAATTTCATTATAAATTTAATTATAAATTTCATTTTAAATTTAATTATGAATTTAATTATAAATTTAATTATAAATTTAATTATAAATTTAATTATAAATTTCATTTTAAATTTAATTATAAATTTTATTATAAATTTCATTTTGAATTTAATTATAAATTTCATTATAAATTTAATTATGAATTTCATTATAAATTTCATTATAAATTTAATTATAAATTTCATTTTAAATTTCATTATAAATTTCATTTATGAATTTCATTATGAATTTCATTTTAAATTTCATTTTAAATTTAATTATAAATTTCATTATAAATTTCATTTTAAATTTCATTATAAATTTAATTATAAATTTAATTATAAATTTCATTATAAATTTCATTTTAAATTTCATTATAAATTTCATTATAAATTTCATTATGAATTTAATTTTAAATTTCATTTTAAATTTAATTATAAATTTAATTATAAATTTAATTTTAAATTTCATTATAAATTTCATTTTAAATTTCATTATAAATTTCATTATAAATTTCATTATAAATTTCATTTTTTAAATTGGTTAAATTTCATTTTTAAATTTAATTATAAATTTAATTATAAATTTCATTTTTAAATTTCCTTTTTATAAATTTCATTTTAAAAATAAATTTTTTCAAATTTTTAAAATTTAATTATAAATTTAATTATAAATTTCATTTTAAATTTAATTATAAATTTGATAAATTTTTTATAAATTTCATTATAAATTTAATTTAAACATTTTAAATTTAATTATAAATTTAATTTTAAAAGATTATAAATTTCCTTTTTAAATTTCATTTTAAATTTAATTATAAATTTGTTTATAAATTTCATTTTAAATTTTTATAAATTTGATTATAAATTTCATTTTTAAATTTCATTATAAATTTCATTATAAATTTCATTTTAAATTTCATTATAAATTTCATTTTAAATTTAATTATAAATTTAATTATAAATTTCATTTTAAATTTCATTATAAATTTCATTTTAAATTTCATTATAAATTTCATTTTAAATTTCATTATAAATTTCATTTTAAATTTCATTTTAAATTTCATTTTAAATTTCATTTTAAATTTCATTTTAAATTTCATTTTAAATTTAATTATAAATTTAATTATAAATTTAATTATAAATTTCATTATAAATACCTTCGATTTCTATCAACTCTTGGTTTAATTGAACAAAGAGTTAAATTTACAATTCCTACTTTTGAAAGATCCTTTTTTTAATAGAGAATAAAAATAAATATTTTCAAATTTTAAAAAAATAATTGTTGATTAATTACTTTCCAATCACGATAATAATATATTTGATGATTTTTAACAACAAAAAATCTTCTTTGCCAAACTTTAACACCTGAACTTGAAAGTTTAAAAAGATATCCTGCCTTTTCTAAATCACTTTTATTTTTTGGTTGAATTACATCTTGTTTAGAAAGTAACTATTTTTAAATTTGATTATAAATTTCATTTTAAATTTCATTATAAATTTAATTATAAATTTCATTTTAAATTTCATTATAAATTTAATTATAAATTTCATTTTAAATTTAATTATAAATTTAATTTTAAATTTAATTATAAATTTAATTTTAAATTTAATTATAAATTTAATTATAAATTTAATTATAAATTTAATTATAAATTTAATTTTAAATTTAATTATAAATTTCATTTTGAATTCCAAATACTTTTTTTAATTTTTGTCTTTTTTCATCTTTTTTTTGACTAAATAAATCAGATGTTTTTTTGACATCTTCAAGATTTGTAGTTAAATTATCAAGAAAAGATTTTTTTTCATTTAACAAATCATGACCTTGATGAAAATAAGCAATTTGTAAATACATTAAAGAACAAATTCTTTCAAGAAATTCAAATTTTTGTTTTTGTTCAATTTGTCTTAAAATAGATTCTAAATCAAAATTAGCAAGAATATATTTTTCTTGAATTCTACGATATTCTTTTTTAATTTCATTTTGTTTTTTGGAATCTTTTTTGCTTGACATAGAAATATATTTTGCAAGAATTGCATCTCTTTCAGCTGAAATTTTATCTAAATTTTTTCTTGATTCTTTCGCTGAATTAAAATCAAGATCTAAAAATTCTTGTAAAGGATGTGAAAAGGCTTGTTCGAATTGAGAATACTAATAAATTTTTAAATATATATTATTTTTGAAATATTTAATGAATATTTATTTATTAATATATATTTAATAATATTTATTTAATAATATTTATTTAATAATATTTATTTAATAATATTTATTTAATAATATTTATTTAATAATATTTATTTAATGAATATTTATTTAATAGTATTTATTTAATAATATTTATTTAATAATATTTATTTAATAATATTTATTTAATGATATTTTATTTAATAATATTTATTTAAATAATATTTATTTAAATATTTATTTTTAATATTTATTTAATTATATTTATTTAATGATATTTATTTAATAATATTTATTTATTTAATATTTAATTTATTTATTTAATAATATTTATTTAATAATATTTATTTAATAATATTTATTTAATAATATTTATTTAATTATATTTATTTAATGAATATTTATTTAATAATATTTATTTAATAATATTTATTTAATAATATTTATTTAATAATATTTATTTATTAATATATATTTAATAATATTTATTTAATTATATTTATTTAATAATATTTATTTAATGAATATTTATTTAATTAATATTTATTTAATAATATTTATTTAATGATTTGATGAAATATTTTGTGAATTGTTCAAATTTTCTAAATTCTCTTAATTTAAAGAAACTTCTCTTTTCTTTCATTTCTTTTCTTTTGATTTTTTACATTTAAATTTAATGATTCACTAATCATATGAATCATACTTCCGAACCAAGTAAATTGTTTAACTAAATTATTAAAAATTATTTCCAATAAAAATTTTAATTTAAAAACAAAAAAGAAATAAAAAAATTTTTTACCAAAAGCAGGATCTGCATTTGAAGCAAAACTATATCTATGATAAGAACTAATTTCATCAGCAAATTGTCTTGAATAATTACTCATTACTTATTATTTTTATTTTTATTTTTTTATTTAAATTTTTATATTTAAATTTTTATATTTTAATTTTTATATATTTAAATACCTTTTGCTGCTTGTGAAATTTGTGTAGAAAGTTTAACAATTCTTGATAAAAATGTATGAAGATCTTTTGTTTGATTTTCAAGTTGTCGAATTTCAGCTTGAAAATGAGGACTATCTTGAACAATTCGATTTAAATTAATTTTCATTCACTTTTTATTTTAATTTTAATTTGAAAAAAAAAATGAAAAAATGAAAAAATTTTTTTCCAAATAAAAATAAATTTAATTTTAAATTTCATTTTAAATTTGATTATAAATTTAATTTTAAATTTAATTTTAAATTTTGTTTTAAATTTAATTTTTATAAATTTTTCATTTATAAAATTTCATTTTAAATTTTTATAAATTTTGAAAATTTTGGGGAGTTTATCAGTTTAATTATTAAATTTAAATTTTAAATTTAATTATATTAAATTTAATTATAAACTTTCTTCAAATTATAAATCTTTTAATGAATAAATGGAAGATTTTGTTAGAAAATTTTAATTATAATTTTTTTTTATATTATTTTGTTATAAATTCGTTTTAATTATGTGAAAATTTAATTATAAATTTAATTATAAATTTTGTTATAAATTGTTATAAATTTAATTATAAATTTAATTATAAATTTAATTATAAATTTAATTATAAATTTAATTATAAATTTAATTATAAATTTAATTATAATTCTAATTTAAAAAGTAAATCGTTTCCATTTTGAATTTTCCATTTTTTTTATTTTTTCCAAAAAGAAAAAATTTTAAAAAATTTATAACAAATTCATTTCGTGAAGTTTTTTATCACGTTCTTGAAAATATTGAGGGAGTTTATCAGTTCTAACAGAACGATTAACACCACCTTTTCTTGGATCCCATAAAACCAATAGATTATAATATAAATTAATACATTCATCACTTTCTTCAACTTTTTCATTAATAATATCTTCTCTAAAAGGTGAATATTCAATTGGAAGATCAAAATCATAAGAAAATCTTGAATCCATTGATCTATTTTTTATATCTATTTTGTGATCAGGAAATAATTCGTTTATGTTCTCTGTTGTGTGAAATCCACTGTTTGTTGTTTCTCTTCCTCTTTCAATTCCTACTTTATTTCGTGGTATATTTCGTTCTATTGTTTCGTGTCTTTGTTCATCTTCCAAATTGAATGATGTAAAAATATTCTGTTGAAATGAATCAAACTATTTTTTTCCATTTTTATATTAATTATAAATTTTGTTTTATATTAATTATAAATTTTATTTTAAATTTTAATTATAAATTTAATTATAAATTTAATTATAAATTTCATTATAAATTTAATTTTAAATTTAATTATAAATTTTGTTTTAAATTTTGTTTTAAATTTAATTATAAATTTTGTTTTAAATTTAATTATAAATTTTGTTTTAAATTTAATTATAAATTTTGTTATAAATTTTGTTTTAAATTTAATTATAAATTTAATTATAAATTTAATTATAAATTTAATTATAAATTTAATTATAAATTTTAATTATAAATTTAATTATAAATTTAATTATAAATTTAATTATAAATTTAATTATAAATTTAATTATAAATTTAATTATAAATTTAATTATAAATTTAATTAAATTTAATTATAAATTTTTATAAATTTTGTTATAGATTTAGTTATAAATTTTGTTTTTAAATTTTGTTATAAATTTTGTTATAAAATTCTGTTTAAAATTTTTCTTAATTTAATTATAAATTTAATTTATAAATTTAATTATAAAATTTAATTATAAATTTTGTTTTAAATTTAATTATAAATTTTGTTTTAAATTTAATTATAAATTTAATTATAAATTTTGTTTTAAATTTAATTATAAATTTAATTATAAATTTAATTATAAATTTTGTTATAAATTTAATTATAAATTTTATAAATTTAATTATAAATTTTGTTTTTAAATTTAATTATAAATTTAATTATAAATATAATTATAAATATAATTACAAATATAATTATAAATTTAATTATAAATTTAATTATAAATATAATTATAAATTTAATTATAAATTTAATTATAAATTTTATTATAAATATAATTATAAATATAATTACAAATATAATTATAAATTTAATTATAAATTTTAATTATAAATTTAATTATAAATTTAATTATAAATTTAATTATTATAAATTTAATTTATAAAATTTAATTATAAATATAATTATAAATATAATTACAAATATAATTATAAATTTAATTATAAATTTAATTATAAATTTAATTATAAATTTAATTATAAATTTTGTTATAAATTTAATTATAAATTTAATTATAAATATAATTACAAATATAATTACAAATATAATTATAAATATAATTATAAATTTAATTATAAATTTAATTATAAATTTAATTATAAATTTAATTTTAAATTTCATTTTAATTATGAATTTAATTATAAATTTAATTATAAATTTAATTTTTATAAATTTAATTATAAATTTAATTATAAATTTAATTATAAATTTAATTATAAATTTAATTTTTAAATTTAATTTTGAATTTAATTATAAATTTAATTATAAATTTAATTTTAAATTTAATTATAAATTTAATTATAAATTTTGTTATAAATTTTTGTTATAAATTTTAATTATAAATTTAATTATAAATTTAATTATAAATTTAATTATAAATTTTGATATAAATTTTGTTATAAATTTTGTTATAAATTTAATTATAAATTTTATTATAAATTTAATTATAAATATAAATATAAATTTAATTATAAATTTAATTATAAATTTTATTATAAATTTAATTATAAATTTAATTATAAATTTAATTATAAATTTAATTATAAATTTAATTATAAATTTCATTATAAATTTAATTATAAATTTAATTATAAATATAATTATAAATATAAATATAAATTTTAATTATAAATTTAATTATAAATTTAATTATAAATTTTATTATAAATTTAATTATAAATTTAATTATAAATTTTGTTATAAATTTAATTATAAATTTAATTATAAATTTTTTTTTAATTTTAAATTTAATTATAAATTTTGTTTTAAATTTAATTATAAATTTTGTTTTTAAATTTAATTATAAATTTAATTATAAATTTAATTATAAATTTTTAATTATAAATTTAATTATAAATTTAATTATAAATTTAATTATAAATTTAATTATAAATTTTATTATAAATTTAATTATAAATTTAATTATAAATTTTGTTATAAATTTTGTTATAAATTTTGTTATAAATTTTGTTATAAAATTCTGTTTAAAATTTTTCTTAATTTAATTACGACAAAATCATCACTAACTGTTAAAAAATAAATATAAAAATAAAAATAAAAAGAACAAAAATAAATTTTTTTTTGTTTTAATTAGATAAAAAGAATAAAGATTTTTACAATTTTTTGGGTTATGATGATTTTCTTCTTGTTTTCGATTAGATGGATTTGAATCCATATTTTTTTGCATTATTAACAAAAAAAAAATAAAAATAATTAATAATAAAAAAATAAAAAATAAAAAATAAAAAAATGAAAAAAAAAATAAAAAAAAAATTTTCATTTTTTTCATTTTCTTTTTTAATTTTTAAAAAAACCAAAAAAAATGAATTTAGAACAAATAAGTAAAAAACAAGTTGAACCAGCTGAAATAAAAAGAGATTGGGAATATTATATTGAGCATAAATGTTCTTGGGAAAAACTACCAAATTCTGTTCAATTAAAACTTGGAAGTAATAAACTTGTTTATGAAAATTATATAAGACAATATAGTATTGAACATCAATTAAGATGGAGTGATAATTTAATATCAAAAATTGGTCCAAATGAAGAAACTTATTATAATTCCCTTATAGAATATTCAATTGCTCATTATATGGTTTATATTATAAATTTAAAATTCATTTATAAATTTAAAATTAATTTATAATTAAAATTCATTTATAAAATTAAAATTCATTTATAAATTTAAAATTCATTTATAAATTTAAAATTAAAATTAAAATTCATTTATAAATTTAAATTCATTTATAATTTAAAATTCATTTATAAATTAAAATTCATTTATAAATTAAAATTCATTTATAAATTAAAAATTCATTTATAAATTTAAAATTCATTTATAAATTTAAAATTCATTTATAAATTTAAAATTCATTTATAAATTTAAAATTCATTTATAAATTTAAAATTCATTTATAAATTTAAAATTCATTTATAAAATTCATTTATAAAATAAATGTTTTTTGTTAATTTAGTTGTATCCTTATCATATAAGTGATGTTTTAATTGGTGGATTTAGAATTACTCCATTTAAATATTATCATAGAATGATGTGGAAAGTTATGGCTTCAGGTTTTTTTCTTTTTTTTCTTTTTTTTTTTTTTTTCTTTCCTTTCTTGTTATTGAAAATTTTTTATTTTATTTTATTTTATTAAATAGAAAAACCTTATGATAGCATTCCAAATTTTACAGCTTCAGATTGTATAATTATATTATAATTTTATTTTATTATTTAAATTTTATTAATTTTATTTAATTTTAAGGTGTTAGAATTCTTGGAATTGGAAGAAATCAATTTATTGAAATTATGAATCAATGTAGAGGAAGAAGTATTTGGCCTTTTAAAAAGAAAAATTCTCAAATTAAAGGTTTATTACCATCAGTTCCTTCTCGTCCAAGTTCAGAAGCTGAACCTTGGTGGATTGTTCATTTGAGTTCAATAACAGATGAAAATTTAAAAGTAAAATTTTTAATCAAAAAAAATTTTATAATTAAATTTATAATTTTATTTTTTAATTAAAAAAAAAAAAAAAAAAGAATTCATCTCCTAATGAAAAAAAAACTCTCGAAATTTTATCAACAAATGGTCCTCAATTAGCAAAAAATATTGATTTTGAATTATTACATATTCTTTATTCAAAAGGTCTTGTTTACTTCCAAGTTCCAATTATTGAAACTGATTATATAACAAGTGATTTTCAATTTGAATCCCAAAAAAAAACAAAAATAATTTTAATCTTTCTTTCTTTTTTTCTTTTAAAAAAAAAAGTTCCTCCTCTTAAAAATTTTGTTATGAACAGAATCTCAAATGATTATTTTGAAAAACTTTTATATAAAATATTTATTGCTTATGATGAACGTTTAAATGTTAGACAAATTGCTGATCTTCTTGGAATTGATGAAAATATTGTTAAAGTAAAAAAAAATATATCAAATTATTTTTTTGTTTTCTAATTTTAATATATTTTTTATGTTAAATAGAACGCAATATCAATTTATTGTAGATTACATTTTGCAAAGAAGAAAAATCCTTTTAATGAAGTATTTATATTTTTTAAATTTTAATTTTAATTTAAATTTAAATTTTAATTTTAATTTTAATTTTAATTTTAATTTTAATTTTAAAGAAAAATCTCACAAAATTCCATAAAAGTTGGTCTTTAAAGTAATTATTATAAAACATGTCTTTTTTTTTAAAAAAGAAGAATATCAAAATTTTTATATCATTTCAAAAACAAAATAGAATGAAGAAAATTATGAAAAAATCAAAAAGTTCAAAAATAACACAAGATTCAGAAAATGAAAATGAAAATACAAATACAAATACAAATACAAATAAAGAGAATAACGAAAATGTAAATGAAACAAATAGTAATAATGAAAATGATGTATTCATAAAACAATCAGAATCCGAACAAAGTATTGCTGAAAAATCAGATGTAGATTCAAAACAACAAATAACATCAAAAAGAATAGCAATTTTTTTTGATTCTTCTTTACCTGCCTTTTTAATGGGAAATTTAACTCAAGGGTAAAAAAAAAAAGAAATGAAAAAAAAAAAGAACAATTTTTTTTCCATTAACATGAAAAATTTGTAAATAGATTAAAAAGTCATGCAGTTACTTTATTTGAAGTTGGAAAAATCACAAATGATCAAATTGATCTTTTTTTAAATGAACTTGACAAAGTTGATTCAGCAATGGAAGGAGAAGCTAAACAATATTTTGAACATGCAATTACTTTAAGGGAAACATTGAGATTTTTTAGAAACATGAACATTTCTTTCCAAAATGAAGATAAAACAACCACAATCAATGGTTTAGATTTAATTCGTTCAGAAAGTGTTGCATGTCTTGAATCAGATGTTCTTTATAAATTTTTAAATCGAAATTATGGAGTTGTATTTTCTATTATTCCATTAACATTTGAAATTGGAACAACAATTTCTTTATCAAATCCTATTCATTTTGGAGCACCAATTCCTGAAGTATAAAAAAATAAAAATATAAATATAAAAATAAATTTAAAAATATTTAAATTTTTTTGCTTCATTTTATTATATATAGATTAATTCACCTTGGTTCCGTTTATTTCTTTATAGCCGTGCTTGTTCAGGTCCTCCATCGTTATTTCTTATTAAAGGAACTCGATTAAAAAAACTTCCCAAAATTTTATCTGTATTATTAAATATTATTTAAATTTATATATCTATATTTATATATTTTATTTTAGGGTTATACAAAAATATCAATTATGGGATTCAATAGAGAAGTCTTAACATTCACATCAGGAAATATTCTTCCTCATATTAATGATAACTTAGTTGCATCCCCAATCCTTGTTCAAGCACTAGAATCAGAAACATCACAATACAAAGAATTAGCTGTTCCATTCCCACTAAAAGAACCAACAGAAGAAGAAATGAAAATGGAAATTAAAGAAAGTGAATATAATGAATCAAATATGCATTTACATCCAGTTCTAAGAAAAGTCCAGGAAGAATTGAGCTTGGAAAAAAGTTTGGGAATCATTATTATGATTTATGTGCCAAAACTTCATGTAGTTGAAAATTTCGATGAAAATCAAAATTTGAATCAAAAACAAGGCCAAAAAAATCAACAAAAAGAATTCCATTGGGTTCCTCTTGATATTCAATTTGGAATCCCCATTTTTAACACAAAACATAATGCTATCATCACCCAAAAAATGAAAGATACTAATTTTCTTTCACAAGAAAACTTACAATTACATTTAAGAAATATGAGAATATTGTGCTTAAGATTTTTGAAGTTCATTTCCTCATTTTGTGAACCAGAATCTCCTTTCAATTTTTCACCTAAAAAACAAAAAGAACAAGAAAACATTCCTGAATCTGTTTCTATTCTTGGCAAAATTATCCCATTACCTTCAAAACATGTTTTATTTTCAAAAAACAAAATTACATCTTTTTCACAATCAGAAACACTTAGGATGATTTAATTAATTTAAACACAAAAACTTTTTTCTTCATTTTCTTCATTTTTTTCTTTTTTTCCAAACATTTTTTTTTCAAATTCCAATTTTAATTTTTTTCATTTTTTTCCTTTCACAAGAAAAGAAAACAAAACAAAACAAAATAAAACAAAACTTTTTTCTTCATTTCCTTTCTCTTTTTATTTATAAGTTCTAAAAATAAAAATTTAAATGAAAAAAAGACAAACAAAACATTCATTAATTGATCTATCAGAATTAATCCAAAAAAATCAAAAAGAAAAAACAGAAAATAACAAAAACAAGAAAAAAACAAAAGAATCAAAAGCAATAAAACCAATAACAATATATCATCATTCACCAAAATGTGAATATGATAAAGAAACTATGAAAACACTTTTTGAATTCATTTCAAAAACAAAAAGAGATCAACAAAATTTTTCAATATTTCAAAAAGCAAATTCAAATACTTGTTCAAATTGCAACACTCCATTCACAACCTTTTATAGAAAAAACATCTGCAATATTTGTTCAGAATCGTTTTGCAGCGATTGTTTAAAATTTGTGCCTTATTTCAGCTCAAAATTGCATGTTTGTTCAAAATGTGAAATTAAATGGAATAATTTTCTTCTTCAAAAATCAAGTGAAAATAATCAAAACATTTCCACAACCCCAAAAAATCATCACAAAAAACCCAAGAAAAGCAAAAATTCCCACAAAGGAAACAATCAAGACAATTATTCCGAAAAGGATTCAACTTTTCAATGCACACTTTATCATCGTTTACAGAAAAAAAAAGAAGAAAAAAAAAAGAACGGAAAACATCAACAAGATATGAAACTTCAAAAGGCTTACAGTCAAGCCCTAATCACAAATGAATCATCTCAAAATGACTTTGTAAATGTTCAGCCTCTTAGATATGAAGAAAAGTTTACGCCAACAACATTAATTATTCAATCAGCAAAAATTTCCCGTATAATTTAAATTTTAAATTTTAAATTTTAAATTTTTAATTTAATTTTTAATTTTTTAATTTCTTTAAAGCAAACTTTAAATACCCATCTTTCTCAGAAGTTCGCAATCTATTCCTTGAAAATTATGGTGAAAAAGACTCAAATCAACAAACATCAAACAAAAAATTTAGTAAAATGGATCCAATTTCAAAAATGCATTTTGATGCAATTTTGCAAGCTCACAAAAATCATTTCAACAGAATTTTAAACCATCTTTTTAAATCGCATGGAATTGATCCAAAGAAATGGCTTACTCCTGTTCTCTTTTTTGCCAAAGAATCTAATTTATGTCTAAATAAATACTTATATTCAAATACTATAAAATGCATTCAAGAAAATCAAGAGAAATTAGCACATCATAAATCTTCCAAAAAATCAATATCAATCATTGATCAAAATAGGGATAAAATACCACAATTCTCAATGGATATCCGAGATTTTGTGAAAATTAAAAAAATCCCAGGATTTAACAATGCAGACCATTCTCAATTTCTTACAGGTCTTGCATTTTCCAAAAATGTTCTTCATAAAGAAATGAAAATGTTCTTCAAAAAACCCAAAATTCTTTTATTGAAAGGATCTTTAGATTTCTGTTATAATTTATATTACGAAACTAAAAAACGGAGAAAAAATATGATCAATATATCAGACAATACTTATCATATTTACTCCACAGAACAAGCTCTGCTTTCTGAAAATCGCCAACTTACCAAGATATTAAATTTGATAATTGCACTTAATCCAAATGTTGTTATTGTGGAGGATTCCATTTGCGAATTCGCAAGAACATTTTTGGCAAATCACAAAATCACCATCTTTGCAAATGTTAAGAGAAAAATTATGAAATGGATTTCAGATGTGACTGATGGTGAAATTGTTCGCATTTCAAAAGCAAGATTAAAAACTGCAAATTTAGGAATTTGTGATGAACTTCGTGTAGTTAATTTCACAGTTTTTAAAGAGGAAAATGATATAAATTTTAATGGAATTTTTAATGGAAATTTTAATGGGAATTTTACAGATAGTGATTCCCACATCCAAGCAAATCAACAACAAAAACAAAATAATCATGAAATCACTCCCATATTTACATCAAATCCACCAAATTGCAAAATTAAATCAATTCTTTATATCCATAATTTAAATCAGCATCAATCGAAAAGATGCACAATTTTATTGCAAGGAGGAAATTGTAATGAACTTAAAAATGTTAAAGAAGTATTAAAATTTGCAATATATACTTATCGAAATTTACTTCTTGAATCACAATCATTATTCGATTTCCATGGAACAGTTATTCATTTGCAGAATTTTGCAGAACATTATCCAGAAAATAGGAAATCAAAAATTTCATCAATTTCTCCATTCATTTCATTTCAAAATCCAAATGAACCCAAATTAAGCCCAGATAAACGCCATCATCATCACCATCGCCATCAGAAAAAAATCAACAAAGAAAGTGATTCTGAGAAAAATACAAATACTAAAAGTGATTCTGAGAAAAATACAAATACTTAAAAGTGATTCAACAGTGACTGAATCTGAACAAGAGGAACAAAATAAAATTTCAACAGAAAGTCCAGTTATAGAAATTAAATCAAATAACAACATCAATATTGAAAATTCACCCAAAAATTGGAAAACACCAAGAATATCCAAAACAAAAATCACAGTTTCAAATTTGTTGGAAAATCAGAACATTGTTACTCTTGTCGCAGATTTTAAAAATCCCCAAAACAAAACAAAAGAACTTGAAATCAAAAAGATCAACTACTATTCTGAAAACGACATGACTCTTGGACAATTCCTGGAAAACGAATGTTTGTCAAAAGAACAAGAAGAAAAGCTTTCTCAACAAAAGGAAGAGAGTCAACATTTCTGGGAAGCTGCAAAAGGTCTTCTTCCCTCTCGTTACAAAAACTCAAATTTTGGTGATCAAGAAAGAAGAGCTCTTTCTGATTTTTTCCGAAGCTATCTCCACAACGAAAGCTGTTTAACAATATTTGTACAGAAGCAAGGCATCAAAAAATTAATTCCTGACTCGGAAAATCGAGTCCAAATATGGAGCTATTGTCCCATTTGTCATGAACCAACAAAAACAATTCCAATTTCAAGAAAAACTTGGTTATTTTCTTTTGGAAAATTTTTGGAGCTCGCATTTTATGAAAATCAAGCAAAAACTCGTAACGATAAAGCCCCAAAATGCAAATGTAAGCATTCGCTTTATCAAGAACAGATACGATGTTTTGCTTATCGAAATATGATAGCTCAATTTGAACACAAAAAAATAACAATCTTCAAAATTCGTTTCCAACAACATAGAACAAATTATTCAGACATCATAACAAAATATTTCCTCAATTACAATTTCAGACTCTTTGCTCGAATGGCCATCAATTCATACTTATTCATTTCATATTGTTTGAACCAATATATGAATTATATTGAAAATAATTGTTTATCAATAAAACTTTTCCAAGATGAGCAAATATCAGATATCGATCAACAAAAACTTCAAGAACTTGCAAATAAACCAAAACTAAATATTGTTTTGAAAGAAGATTCTTCAATTAAGGAAGAAAATAAGTCGTCAATAATTCTTTTTATTCAATCACTAGTTCAACATTTATTGAAATTACAATTTGATTTAAACAAAGAATTTGTTAAATTTTTGCAACTTTTACTTAAAATGAAAAATGAAGCCCATAATATTTTTGATATTAACTTGATAAAGCAAAATCTAATGAATAGCATCTTGACTTGGACAAGGATTTTACCAAATATTGTTCGAAAAATTCAGAATTATCGCAATCCAGAAGAAGCTGAAAAGTTATCAAACGAAGATTCATTAAATTCTAAAAAATTTTCTCGACAAACCAGTTTTTTATGGATGTCTCAAAATCGAAAAATTAATTTGTTTGTTGAGGAATTATTTCGTCAAGATGTTTCCAAAATTCTTGAAGAGTTTTCTTCTAAAGAGAATCCTTTCGAATCATTATTAAAAAAAATTAATGAACAAATTAATGAATTTCCTGAAAAGGATAATATAAAAAAGGATAATATAAAAAAGGATAATATAAAAAAGGATAATATAAAAAAGAATAATGAAAAAAAATCAAATCAAGGTTATGAAATGGATAGAGATGATAGTAATATTAAGAAGAAGATAAGAAATACAAAGAGGAAGAAGCTAAAGAAGAAAGATATAGATATAAATATAAATGAAATTGAAATTCAAAATCAAAATCAAAATCAAAATCAAAATCAAAATCAAAATCAAAATCAAAATCAAAATCAAAATCAAAATCAAAATCAAAATCAAAATCAAAATCAAAATCAATATCAAAATCAAAATCAAAATCAAAATCAAAATCAAAATCAAAACCAAAATCAAAATCAAAATCAAAATCAAAATCAAAATCAAAATCAAAATCAAAATCAATATCAAAATCAAAACCAAAATCAAAACAAAAATCAAAATCAATATAAAAATAAAAATAAAGAAAATTTAAGAATTTGGACCGATCCAATATTTAAATCACCAGATTTCCTTCCTTTAGATTCTATCACAGGATTATCTTTTCCAGAATTCATTCCACTAAGCACACCCACACCAAATGAAGAAATTAACAGAAATAAATTTGAAGAAATTAACAGAAATAATTTTGAAGAAAAATTTGAAGAAAATAAATTTGAAGAAAATAAATTTAAAGAAAAATCTGAAGAAAACAAATCTGAAGAAGATAAATCTGAAGAAAATACAAACAAAACAGCAAATGAACCAATAGAAAAAGAAGAAAATATAGATCTTGAAAGTGAAATTTCAAGTGATGAAGAAAATCTACTTGACGAAACCAAAAAAACAGAAAGATCATCACATTTTGACGAATATTGCCTCGAAGAAATTCAAACAATATTAACTCAAGAATCAGAATCATTTATCATCAACGAATGCCATCGAAATGAAAGAATTATTCCAATTTATCCACTTGAACCAACAAGTTTGATAGCATATGTTTTATCTTCAAAGGATTATCATAAACAACTAAAAAATTTAGGAGAACCAATTCTTAATATTGATGAACCAAATGCACCCGAACTTATACAGAAAATACTTGTTTCAGAAGAAAAAGAGTCTGTTTCTTGCACTAATATCAATCCCGAAACCAACAGGAAATTTGAGTGCATTTGTTACTTTGCAAAATCTTTTGAGGCTTTAAGAAGATATTGTTGCATCGATAATTCCAATTCGGATGACAATTTTATTCAATCTTTATCAAGATGCAAAGTTTGGAAATCCTCAGGCGGGAAATCAGGATCATCTTTCTGGAAAACTTTTGACCAACGCTTTGTTCTTAAAAGCATATCTGGAGTTGAATTTAATTCATTTATCCAATTTGGAACAAAATATTTCAAATACATATCACAAAGTTTATTTGAAAAATACCCGACCGCATTGGTGAAAACACTAGGATTATATAGCATTACTGTGTATCAAGATTCGTCAAAAGTTTCCTCAAAGTTTTTTATTTTGATGGAGAATTTATTTTATGGTCACAAAATTTGGAAAGTTTTTGATCTTAAAGGATCAACTCGAAGTCGATATATTAACCCAAACAAAAAAGACCCAAATAGCCCGATCCCAAGCACAACAGGAAACCAATTAGCTCACAGCAACTCAATGAGCAATAATCACTCGCAATTTTTTACTTCGCAAAGTCCTGTTTTACTGGATATTAATTTGATTGATTTTATTTATGGATCGCCTTTATTTTGTAACGAAAAAGATAAATCAATTCTCATGGTTTATATTTTGAATGATTCTTTGTTTTTATCAAGAAGAAATATTATGGATTATTCTTTATTAGTTGGGATCGACCAAGAAACTGGGGAATTAGTTTGTGGAATTATTGATTATCTTAGAAAATTTACTTGGGATAAACATTTGGAATCATGGGTTAAAAAATCTACTTTAATTGGCAAAAAAGGAACTCCAACTATAATTTCCCCTGAACAATATAAAAATCGTTTTAGAGAAGCAATGAAAAAATATTTTGTTGCTGTTCCTTCTAAGTTTGATTTTCCAAAAAAGAAGAATTTGAAATGATTTTGAAAATTTCAATTAAATTGAATTAAATTAAATTAAAATTTTATTTAATTTTTAAATTAATTTATTTTCAAATGGATTTGAATTAATATTATAATAAACAATCGTTGAATTTTCATCAATAATTGATAAAATAATTTCTTCTTGATTGTTTTCAAAAAATTTAATTTTTTCCCATAAATCATTAAAACTAAAATTTTGATTTGTTTCAAAAGGAATGAATTTTTTAATTGAATCCTAAATTATATTTTTTGTTTTTTAATTTAAATTTAAAATGAATTAAATTTTGTTATTTTTTTTTTTGATTTTCAAATGATTTTTTTTATACTTTGATTGTTTTCCTTCCTTTTAAATAATATAATTTGATATTTTCTTCAAAACAAATTTGAATATGTTCCCAAAATTTTAAATATTTTAAATCTTGCCAAATATGAAATAAAGGTATAGCTTGAGAAGGATAATTTTTATGAATTGAAATGAATAAATCTTTTTCAAGAATTGATTTTGTGAATTTAAAGCATTCTTTCAAAAAATTTGAATTATTTTCTAATTGATTTTGTAAATTATTCTTTAATTCATTAATAAATTCAAGTAATTCAGAAAATTTTATTGTTTTTGTTTTTATTTGATTATCAAAATTATTTGTTTTATAATTTATTTCAATTAATTTTGTTGATATATCCTCAATTTTATCATCTAAATTCTCTAAAAATTTCAATTTAAAAATAATTTTAAATAAATTTTCATTTTGATTTTCATTTTGAATTTGATTTAAATTTTGATTTTGATTTTGATTTTGATTTTGATTTTGATTTTCATTTTTATTTTTATTTTGATTTTGATTTTTATTTTTATTTTGATTTTGATTTTGATTTTGATTTTGATTTTGATTTTGATTTTGATTTTGATTTTGATTTTGATTTTGATTTTGATTTTGATTTTGATTTTGATTTTGATTTTGATTTTGATTTTGAATTTGATTTTGATTTTGATTTTGATTTTGAATTTGATTTTGAATTTGATTTTGAATTTGATTTTGGTTTTGATTTAAATTTTGATTTTGAATTTGATTTTGATTTTGATTTTGAATTTGAATTTGATTTTGAATTTGATTTTCAAATTGATTTTGATTTTGATTTTGATTTTGGTTTTGATTTTGATTTTGATTTTGATTTTCAAATTGATTTTGATTTTGATTTAAATTTAAATTTTGATTTTCAATTTCAATTTGATTTTCATTTTGATTTTGATTTTGATTTTCATTTTGATTTTGATTTTGATTTAAATTTTCATTATCAATTTGAATTTGAATTTCCCAAAAATCTTGAACTTGTTTAAATTGTAGTTTTTCATTTTTAAATTTTAAATTAAAGTTTTGTTGAAATTTTAGAAGGAAAGAAAACATTTTTATAATTAATTTGAAAAGAAGAAAAAAAATGAAAAAAAAATAAAAAATATTTTTTCATTTTTTTTATTTTCATTTTTTTAAATTAAATATAAAAAAAAAAATAATAAAACAGAAAATGATGAATAAAAATAAGATGACGAGTCTGATTTTGGCAAGGAATTTGATTGTTTTAATTAAATTTCCTATTTCATCTGATGTAATGAGTGTTTCTGATTCTGTTTTATTTATTATTATAAAATAAAAAAAATTTTTTTTTAAAATTAAAATTTTTTTTTTAATTATAAAATTTTGAATTAAAAAATCAAATTGAAAAAATTGAATAAAAAATTAAAAAAAAAAAAAAAAAAGAAAATCAAATAAAAATCAATTAAAGTAATCTGCTTCTTCTTTCATAAACTTCTTTTCTTAATTTTCTTAAATGATATAAATTTCTTAATCTTCTAAATTCTTTCAAAAATGTTTCAAGATTAATTTCATCTGATTTAAATTTACTTGCAAGTTCTTCAGATTCAGAATTTGCAATTTCTTTTGCTTCTTCTAATTTTTCAATATAAAATTCAGGTTTTTTACTTTCTTTCAATGTGTTTCTTATTTCAACTTTTTGTTGATAATTTGTTCTTAAATCTCTTAAAATTTGTTGTTGTTTTTTCAATTCATTTTCATATTGAATTTTTTCATTCTTAATTTTTTCAATTTCAAAACTAACTTGAGCAATTTGATTATTTAAACCTTCTTTAATTTCAATTTTTTGTTTTTTTGTTTGTGAATTGTCAAAAAATTCTTTGTATTTTTTTGGATCTTTAAGAATCATTTTTAATTGTTTTTTATCAAGTAAATCTAATTCATCATCTAATGAATTAATTTGTGGTTTTGTTTCATTTGTTTCAATATTTGTTTCAATATTTGTTTCAACATTTGCTGTTATATTTGGGTTTATTGGAAGTGGATCTAAATTCTCTTCTTTTTCTTGTGGATTAAAAGAAGGATCTTCTAATTGATTTAAATTTATTTCGTTTTCTTGTGGATTAAAAGAAGGTTTTAAAGGACTTGTTGATTGATTTAAATTCATATCTTTTTCTTGTGGATTAAAAGAAGGTTTTGAAGGACTTGTTGATTGATTTCCATATTGATTTCCAAATTGATTTTCAAATTGATTTAGTGATTGATCTCCAAATTTATTTCCATATTGATTTCCATATTGGTTTCCATATTGATTTCCAAATTGTGGAGGTGATTGATTTTGAAATTGTTTTGAAAACTCATTTAAATTGCTTTCGGTTTCTTGCGAATGAAAATATGGATTTGTTGGGCTTATTGATGGGTTTTTATATTGAGGTACTTGAATGTTCGTACTTTTTGTATTTAAATATGGATTCATTCCGATTCCTGTTTGTTTGATTTCTCTTGAAATTGGTGGTGAATCTGCTTCTAATTTTTTTACTAATTCTGATATGAAATCTCCTACATCTGTGTGAATACTCCAGTTTATTAACTTTGTATGATTTCTTATTGATCCATCTTCTTTATCAACAAATGGATGTAGAATTTTTGGTTCTACTTTAAGTTGTGGTGGTTTTTCTGGGAATCTTTCAGGAAGAGTTCTATTTTTTTTTTTGGATTTATTAATAAATAAATTTATATTTATATTTATATTTATATTTATATTTATATTTATATTTATATTTATATTTATATTTATATTTATATTTATATTTATATTTATATTTATATTTATATTTATATTTATATTTATATTTATATTTATATTTATATTTATATTTATATTTATATTTATATTTATATTTATATTTATATTTATATTTATATTTATATTTATATTTATATTTATATTTATATTTATATTTATATTTATATTTATATTTATATTTATATTTATATTTATATTTATATTTATATTTATATTTATATTTATATTTATATTTATATTTATATTTATATTTATATTTATATTTATATTTATATTTATATTTTTATATTTTATATTTATATTTATATTTATATATTTATATTTTATTTTATATATTTATATTTTATTTTTATATTTATATTTATATTTATATTTATATTTATATTTATATTTATATTTATATTTATATTTATATTTATTTATATTTATATTTATATTTATATTTATATTTATATTTATATTTATATTTATATTTATATTTATAATTTATATTTATATTTATATTTTATATTTATAATTATTTATATTTATATTTATATTTATATTTATATTTATATTTATATTTATATTTATATTTATATTTTATATTTTATATTTATATTTATGTTTATATTTTTTATATTTATATTTATATTTATATTTATATTTATATTTATATTTATATTTAGATATTTATATTTATATTTATATTTATGTATTTATATTTATATTTTATATTTATTTATATTTTATGTTTTTATTTATATTTATATTTATATTTATATTTATATTTATATTTATATTTATATTTATATTTATATTTATATTTATATTTATATTTTATATTTATATTTTAGTATTTATGTTTATATTTATATTTATATTTATATTTATATTTATATTTATATTTATATTTATATTTATATTTATATTTATATTTATATTTATATTTATATTTATATTTATATTTATATTTATGTTTATATTTATATATTTATGTTTATATTTATTTTATATTTTATTTATTTTATATTTTTTATTTTTATATATTTATATTTATATTTATATTTTATATTTATATTTTATATTTATATTTATATTTATATTTATATTTATATTTATATTTATATTTATATTTATATTTATATTTATATTTATATTTATATTTATATTTATATTTATATTTATATTTATATTTATATTTATATTTATATTTATATTTATATTTATATTTATATTTATTTTAAATTTTAGAATTTATATTTATATTTTATATTTATATTTATATTTATATTTATATAAGGAAAAATTTAAAAATTTTAATTTTATATTTATATTTATATTTTTATATTTATATTTATATTTTATATTTATATTTATATTTTTATATTTTAAAATTTATATTTATATTTATATTTATATTTATATTTATATTTATATTTAAATTAAATTTCGTATTATTTACATTTCAAGGAACACTTTCCCATCTCTTAAATTTACAGGAATTTTCATAAAGTTTAAATCATGACCATATTCAAGACTTTGATTTTTAGAAAGTAAAGAACTAATTTGTTTGTCTCTGTGTTCTAAAAAATTTGTCATATAAAAAAATGAAAAAAATGAAAAAAAAAAATGAAAAATAAAAGGAGAAAAAAATTAATTTAAAAAGGAAAAAAATTAAAAAAAAAAAGGAGAAAAATAAATTTTTTTTTACAACAAAACATTTCATTTTTTCCTTTTTAAATTAATTTAAATCCAATCAGGAAAATCAATTTTGAATTTTAAAATTAAAATGAATTACGGAAGAAAATTCAATTTTTCACCTGGGTTTGTTATTAAAAAATTAATTTCAAATCTTTAAAAAAAAAAATTTTTTTTTTCTCAATTTAAAATCAATAAAAATAAAACTGATTGAAATTTTTTTTTAAAATAAAATACAAATAAAAAAGACCAGCAATTATGCCTGAATCTGTTTTAAAAAAAGCAGCTGATGAAATGCTTAATTATCAAGGAACAGGTTTGAATTAATCTTTTTTTTAAAAAAAAAATTATTCAAAATTAATATTTGCTTTTTTTTTTTGTTTTATAATTATTTTTTAGGAATTAGTGTAATGGAAATGAGTCACAGAAGTAAAGAATTTGAAGCAATTCTTAAAGGAGCAGATGATAATCTTAGAAAGTTATTAAATATCCCTGATACATATGCTATTCTTTATCTTCAAGGTTTTACATTAAATTTTACATTAAATTTTAATTTTAATTTTAATTTTAATTCTAATTTTAATTTCCAAATCAAATTTAATTATAATTTCCAAATCAAATTTAAGGTGGTGCTCATTACCAATTTAGTGCAATTCCATTGAATCTTCTTGGTGATAAAAAAAAGGCAGATTATATTATTACAGGATCATGGTCAGAACGAGCAGCCAAAGAAGCAGAAAAATATTGCGAAGTTAATGTTGTCACAAAACCCACAAAATTCAATACAATTCCAGATAAAAAAGAATGGAAATTATCACCTGATGCTGCTTATGTTTACATGTAAAGATAAATTTTAATATAAATTTTAATATAAATTTTAATATAAATATTAATTTTAATTTAAATATAAATTTTAATATAAATTTTAATATAAATTTTAATATAAATTTTAATATAAATTTAAATATTAATTTAGGTGCGATAATGAAACCATTTTTGGAGTTGAATTTCCAGATATTCCAGATACTGGTGATATTCCTCTTGTTGCTGATATGTCTTCCAACTTTCTTTCAAGACCTTTTGATATTACTAAATTCGGACTTGTTTATGCATGTGCTCAAAAGAATTTTGGAATGGCGTAAGAAAACTAACTTTAGTTTTATAAATATAAATATAGATATAATTATTTAAAATATAATTATAAAATTGATGAAAAATAGTGGATTAACAATTGTGGTTGTCAGAAAAGATCTTATTGGAAACGCAAGAAAAGATACACCAATGTTAATGGACTATAAATTACAATTTGATAGCAGAAGTCTTTATAACACTCCTTCAACTTATTGCATTTATATTGCTGCTTTAATTTTTGATTGGATGGTTGAACAAGGAGGTCTTGAAGCATTCGATAAACTTAACAAGGAAAAAAGTAAAACCATTTATGATGCAATTGAAAACTCTAATGGATTCTTTTATTCTCCTGTTGATGCTAAATGCAGATCAAGAATGAATATCCCATTCTTAGCTAAAGATACTTCATTGGAAAAATTATTTATGGAAGAAGCTGGAAAATTAGATTTGATTGGTCTTCAAGGGCACAGATCTGTTGGTGCTTTCAGAGCTAGGTTTGTTTTTTATTTTTTATATTATTTATATTTATTTATTTTTGTTTTTGTTTTTGTTTTTGTTTTTAGTATTTACAATGCTTTCCCACTTGAAGGTTGCAAGAAATTAGCTACATTTATGAAGGATTTCCAAGAAAAACATGAAAAGAAATGAAGATTTTTCTAAATCATTTTTTTTTTCATTCCACTTTTTTCCATTCCACTTTTTTTTTCAATTAGTCAAATCAAAAAGATTTTTTTTTCTTTTCTTTTTTCTTTTTCTTTTTCTTTTTCTTTTAGCTCATAAAAAAAAGCTTTCAAGTTCCTTTTTCTTTTCCCTTTTTTTTAGATTTTGAATATTAATTTTTAGAAAAAAAAATCAATATTTTTCTTTAAAACTAAATCATAAACTTTTGGATTTTTTGGAGTTTCTAAAGAATCAAGTAAATTACAAATTATTATTCCTTTTTCATTTTGATTTTCCATTTTGATTTTCATTAGAAATAGTTTGATTCATTAATTCCATAAAAATAGATTCTCCAATTGATCTAATTTCTTGATTTTCTTGTTCTTCATGAAGACAAAAAAGAAAAATAGATTGATAGATTTGAATTGTGAAACCAGAAGAATTAATTTTAGAAATTTTTTGAAGTTTAGATAGTATTTCCAAAGATAAAATTCTAGTTCGAAGATCTTTATCTCTAATTTTGATTACTAAAATTGGAATTGATTCAATCAAAATTGAAGACAAGAATTGATCGTTTTGTTCCATTTCTTCAATTATTTTATCTAAACCTAAAACAATTTCTCTTCTTACAGTTGCTGTTGGATCTAATTTTAAAGATTGAAATAAGCAATGAATAGTTTGACTTTTTGGAATTACAATTTTTTTCAATTGTTTTTGTTTAAATTTGGATTGATTTTTGATTTGATTAAGAAAATGAAAATGAGTAAAAAGAATTTTAACAGCTTGAACTCTCATTTCAAAAGAGGGATCTGTTGATAAGATCATTTGAGAAATTTGAAATTTTTTTTTAGGGAAAATTTCTTTTAAAAGAATAAAAGCAGATAATCTTTCTTTATGATTAACAAAGTAATTTTGAGTTTCTTCTAAAAGAATTCTGTAAATTTTTTCTATAAATGGATGTTTCAAATTATTTTGATTATTTAGATTATTTTGATTATTTTGATTATTTTGATTATTTTGATTATTTAAATTATTTTGATTATTTTGATTATTTTGATTATATTTAAATTATTTTGATTATTTTAAATTATTTAAATTATTTTGATTATTTTGATTATTTTGATTATTTTGATTATTTAAATTATTTTGATTATTTTAAATGATTATTTTGATTATTTAAATTATTTAAATTATTTATTTAGATTATTTTGATTATTTAAATTATTTAAATTATTTAAATTATTTAAATTATTTAGATATTTAAATTATTTAAATTATTTAAATTATTTTGATTATTTAAATTATTTAGATTATTTTGATTATTTTGATTATTTAAATTATTTAAATTATTTTGATTATTTTGATTATTTAAATTATTTAGATTATTTAGATTATTTAGATTATTTTGATTATTTAAATTATTTTTGATTATTTTTATTCTGTCCATTTAATTTTTCACAAATTAAATTGAAAAATGGATAATTATTTGATTATTTTGAATTCAATTTTTCAAAATAAAAAGGATTTTTCCACATTTTGATATAATTAATCAAAAATGATAAATAAATTTTATTTAGATTATTTGTTCATCTTCTTCAAGAATTTTAAAATTAAATTTGAATTGAAAAATAATTGAAAAGATTTAGATGATTTAATTTTTGAATTGATTTAAAATTATTTTTATTCTGTCCATTTAATTTTTCACAAATTAAATTTAAAAAAGAGAATGATAAATAACTTTTTGATCAATTTTATTCTTTTAAATGTAAAAACAATTGACATTTATTTTTGTTCTAAAAATTATTTTTAATTGATTTTAAATTTTTGTTTAAAAAAGAATAAAAATAACTTTTTGATTAATTTTATTCTTTTAAATAAAAAAAAAATTTTGTTCCACTTTTTAAAAATTGAAAAAATAAAAATTAAAAATTGAAAAATAAAAAATAAAAGAAAAATTAAAGAAAAAATAAAGAAAAAAAACAATAAATTTCCATTATTTTGTTTGTAAAATAAAAAATAAATGCCGGATTTTTCAAATTTATGGAATTTTGATTTCATTTTTTTTTTGTAGAAAATTTGAATCCAGAATAAAATGTGAACAAAAATTGATTTAAATTTTATTTGTTGAATCAAGACCTAATTCATCTTGACTTACTAAAGAATCAGGATCTCTTGGTTTTAAAAATGCATTTATATCTTCAGATTCAGCTAAATCATTATCTTGTAATAAATGATTTAAATATTTCTCAAGATCTTGTTTTCTTTGTTCTATAAATTTCTCTTTCATATTTCCAATAACTTTTTTTGCTGGTAATTTACTATCTTTCATTTCAACTGGAAAATTCTTTTTTAACTTTTGATTTTAAATTTTAATTTTAATTTTAATTTAAATTTAAATTTTGATTTTGATTTTGATTTTGATTTTAATTTTGATTTTAATTTTGATTTTAATTTAGATTTTGATTTTAATTTTATAAATGAATTTTGATTTTGATTTAGATTTTGATTTTAATTTTGATTTTAATTTTGATTTTGATTTTAATTTTGATTTTAATTTTGATTTTAATTTTAATTTTGATTTTGATTTTAATTTTAATTTTAATTTTGATTTTAATTTTAATTTTAATTTTAATTTTGATTTAAATTTTGATTTAAATTTTGATTTTGATTTTGATTTAGATTTTAATTTTGGTTTTGATTTTAATTTTATAAATGAATTTTGATTTAGATTTTGATTTTAATTTTATAAATGAATTTTGATTTTGATTTTAGTTTTGATTTTAATTTTGGTTTAAATTTTAATTTTGATTTTGATTTTAATTTAGATTTCGATTTTAATTTTATAAATGAATTTTGGTTTCGATTTTAATTTTGATTTTAATTTTAATCTTGATTTTAAATTTGATTTAGATTTTGATTTTAATTTTGATTTTATAAATGAATTTTGATTTTAATTTTGATTTTGATTTTAATTTTATAAATGAATTTTGATTTTGATTTAGATTTTGATTTTGATTTTGATTTTAATTTTAATTTTGATTTTAATTTTGAAAAAAAAATTTTTTCTTATTTAAAATCAAAAAAAAAAAGTATTTATTTTACAGTTTTATGTAAAGTAACAAATTCAGAGTATCTTTTCCAAACACCCCAAAGTTGAGTTCCTTGTCTAACTGCAACTAAATATTCAATATGTCCATCAGTTTTTCTGGATTTTGTAAATTTTACAACCAATTCTTGTGACATTTAAAAAGAAAAAAGAAAAAATGAAAAATGAAAAAAGAAAAACGAAAAATGAAAAATGAAAATTTTTTTCTGAAAGAATTTTAAAAAAAAAAAAGCGAATTCGAGAAAAAAGAAAAGAAAAAAAAAGAAAAGAAATGATTATAAAAGAGATTAAAAGGAGGAATTAATTATTTACATCCAATAAAATTTTTGGAATTTCTTTTTATCATTCTTAAATATAATCCAATAGAATAAACAATAAATCCAACACAAAGTGAAAAACTAAAATAATATAATCCATATGATGTTTTTTTAGTTGATGAAACAAATGGAATAATTCCTCCAATTCCCCAATTTGATTGTGGTATTTTAAGACTTGAAATAATTGTAAGAAGTGTTAACGATAATGTTTGAATATTATTTGCTCGAATTGAAATGAATGGTTTTAAAATAAGATGTGTAATCAAGAAAACAATACAAAATATTGTTGAAATTGTTGCATTTGTTATTGGAGTTGTTATATAAGCTTGAAATATCAAAAGAAGAACTTTCCAAATCATCATTAAAATTCCAAACCAATAAAATTTAGATCTAAATGGATTGTAAAAAATATTCAAAACACATATTTTATGAACAACTCTTTTGTATCTAAAAAGAATATAAAATAACACGAATGGGAAGAAGAGAAAGAACAACTGCAAGAAAAATGAGGAATTTTTGAATTGGATTATAACAAACTAATTCAGGATAAAGAAATAATCTTTTTTGATTTGTGTTTGGAGGAATTCCAAGAACTAAACAAGATGTTAAATTAAAAACAACATCAAGAACAACAGGATAAGTAAGAAAAAGAAGAGTAGCAACAGTAATATTGATTCTAGTCAAGAAAGGAATTGAAACATAACTAACACGATTAACTTCAGCAATAAAATTTGATTTTAGAAATCCAATTCGAGTTTTTTTATTAGGAGTATTATCTTCTTCAGAAATATCAGTTGGTGTTCTTATAAGAGTATCGGTAACAATAGAAGAAGAGGAAAGATCATCAGAAGTATAGATATTATGACGTTCAGCAAGATGCCATTTTGCCTTATTGAACTGCAAATGAACTACTTGTTCTTGTGATTTTTGGATAGGTATATTATTTGATGTTGTGTTTTTCATTTGAGATAAATTTGAATGATTTCGTGCATGAACATGTGAATAAGTATCCAAATTTGGGTATTGAGGTAAATTTTGAAAATGATACGAAATAACACCTTGTGTTGATTCTTTCCCCTCTTTGAAGATTATTATCTGATGTGTTTTTTCCTGAATCTTCTAGTGAAAATGCAATATCTAAATCAAAAAGTGTTAAATCATCAGGTGAGCGTTGTGCATTGGAATTATCAATATATTCTCGAAAATAGTTTTTGTAATCTTTGTAATTGTATTCTTCTTCTGAATCTGTATCTGTTGGCGTTCCAGTTATTTCAACAAATTGATTATCTTTTCGAAGCTTTTGATGCTTGAATAAAACAATAATGTAAATAAAACATGCAAGTAATATTGTTGAAAATGGTCCAATTAATCGCATTAATAATTTTTGGATTGAATTGATTGAACTTGATGATGGGCATTCTCCAAAATTGTAGAAAATAGGGAGATAAGCTTGAAGATTGAAAATATCAGAAAATGAAAGAAGAAACATCCAAAAAAAATCTTTTTTTTTAGATTCCATACTTGGTAATACAATTCGAAGAATTTGGAAAAAAAATGTAAAAATATGGAAATTTGCAGTTGATCCATGTTGAATTTTGAGGAAACTCCAAACAATCCAAATTGCTTTTGGAATTAAAAGTAAAATATAAATTCCAACTTGATCTTGGCAATCTTTTAATGGTTTGCAAACTTCTCCAGGCATTAATGTTTCAGTATAATTATCTTCACATTGAGAACATAATATTCCTTTTCGATTGTTGTAACATTCATTATAAAGTAAAAGTGTTGTGTTTTCAATACTTGGAGCTGAGCAGAAATTAGGTGGACATGGAAAAAATTTGATTATTCCATTTTCTTGTTCAATTCCATTAAATCCAAGTTTAGAATAAATTGCTGCACTTCCTTTGCATAATCCTTCTTGTGGACAATCAAAACATTGTTGAATTCCCATGTGGTTTGTTCCTTTATGGAGTGAATAAGTACCAACAGGACAAGGTAAACATTGTATTTTCATTAATTCTTTGTATTTATTAACTAGTGTTTGTGTAGATTGACTGTATTTATTATATTGGTCGCCTTGAGCACAATAAAAATCAAAATTAGTAAATATAGGAGAAGTTGGTGTTAAGAAAAAAAGAACAGTATCATGAGGTTTAGCAATACTCCATTCATTTCCTTCTAATGAAATTTGACCGATTGACATGAAGAAAATTTCAGAACCAACAGTTGCATCATTTGCTCCAAATTTTGTATTTGAAGATGAAAAACTATTGATATCTCTCAAATAGAAACCTGCTCCTTGAAGTGCTTGATTATTATCTATTGTGTTATTTTGAGTATATGCTAATATTGGTGCATGAATATAACAAGCTCCTCCATTTTCTCCAATATTATATATAAATTGATTATTCAAAATATAAAGTTGGTTTGCAATGTCTTGTCCTTCAGTCATGTATTCTAAATTGTCTAATCCAACAGCAATACCTCCACTGTATCCACTATTACCGCTAATATTGTTATTATCGAATTGTAATACTACATCATTCATAAGTCCATTAAACTTCAAACCAAATCCACCAGCTACTTCTCTTCCATGATTGTTTGTGATATAATTTGAATCAACAAGTAAATTGAGATTATTGCATTCTGAAAAATAAACCATTCCAATTCCTCCAAAAGATGATCCATTATTAATAGTGATATTGTTTTGTTTGAATTCAAAGCTTAGATTGTAGTTTTCCTCAATTGATTTAACAAGTATAGCTCCAGAAGCAGATCCAAGATTATTATAAAAATTATTTTGATTAATTTGGAACATTGTGTCATTAAAAGATTCCAAATAATATATTTCTAAACCACCAGATTCACCACTATTTCCACTTATACTATTTTGAGAAAAATCAATAAAAACAGGAGAAACAGAAACATTTCTCAAAACAATTGAGATTGCACCACCTCCGTTATTAGGATTTGTATTATTAAAAAAACTAGAATCTTGAATTAAAACATTTGGAGAATCTTCAATAAGAACAGCGCCAGCAAAAACATCACCATTAACAGCACCTAAAACAACTTGATTATAACTAAATATGCAATTTTTGATTGTAATATTTGCATTTCTAACAGTTATAGCAGGTCCTCCGTTTCCTTGAAATTCCCAAGACATTAATTTCGTGTTTCTAATTTCTATATTTTCCAAATAAACATTGCCAAGTCCATTAAAACCAAAACCGAATGTTGATCCACCACAATCAATGATAACATTTCCACCAATTCCTTTTATTGATATACTTTTGTTTGTCCACCAATTACAATTGGAAGAACTGTATTCACCACTATAAACATATATTTCATCTCCTGAAACGCATTTATTAACGGCTCTTGATATAAGATCGCATAATGCTTCTCCTTCACTATAATAGCATTGTTTGCTTTTTCCATCAACTGATACAAACATTTTTGCTGTTGAAACTTTTCCAATTAATGTTGTTATGATTATTCCAATTAATATTTGAATTAAAATATTATTTTGTATTTTTTTAAGTGTTTTTTTAATTTTAATCATTTTAAAAAATTAATAGAAATAGATTTTTTTTGTGTTTTCTTTTTTTTTTTTCTTTGTTTCTTTTTAAAAAAAAAAAATTTTGAAATACTAAGTGAAGTAAAAAAAAAAAGGAAAAATAAAAGAAAATAAGAAAAAAAATGAAGTTTAATAAAAGAAAATAATATTTTTTTTTTCTTATTAAATTTATGAGTCATCTTCCTCTTTCAAAAAGAAAAAAAAAAAAGAAAAGAAAAAAAAGAAAAGAAATGATTATAAAAGAGATTAAAAAGAGGAATTAATTATTTACATCCAATAAAATTTTTGGAATTTCTTTTTATCATTCTGAAATATAATCCAATAGAATAAACAATAAATCCAACACAAAGTGAAAAACTAAAATAATATAATCCATATGATGTTTTTTTAGTTGATGAAACAAATGGAATAATTCCTCCAATTCCCCAAATTGATTGTGGTATTTTAAGACTTGAAATAATTGTAAGAAGTGTTAACGATAATGTTTGAATATTATTTGCTCGAATTGAAATGAATGGTTTTAAAATAAGATGTGTAATCAAGAAAACAATACAAAATATTGTTGAAATTGTTGCATTTGTTATTGGATTTGTTATATAAGCTTGAAATATCAAAAGAAGAACTTTCCAAATCATCATTAAAATTCCAAACCAATAAAATTTAGATCTAAATGGATTGTAAAAAATATTCAAAACACATATTTTATGAACAACTCTTTTGGATTTAAAAAGAATATAAAATAATGCGAATGGAAGAAGAGAAAGAACAACTGCAAGAAAAATGAGGAATTTTTGAATTGGATTATAACAAACTAATTCAGGATAAAGAAATAATCTTTTTTGATTTGTGTTTGGAAGAATTCCAAGAACTAAACAAGATGTTAAATTAAAAACAACATCAAGAACAACAGGATAAGTAAGAAAAAGAAGAGTAGCAACAGTAATGTTTATTCTAGTCAAGAGAGGTCTTGAAACATAACTAACACGATTAACTTCAGCAATAAAATTTGATTTTAGAAATCCAATTCGAGTTTTTTTGATTAGGAGTATTATCTTCTTCAGAAATATCAGTTGGTGTTCTTATAAGAGTATCAGTAAGAATAGGAGAAGAAGAGATGGTTTCAGAAAGGTAAATTTCATTCTGTTCCGCAGGATGCCATTTGGCTTGATCGAACTGCAAATGAACTACTTGTTCTGTTTTTGTGCTTTTCATTTGAGATGATCCTCTGTGATTTTGGGAATTGAAATTAGCTTGTTCTTTCCCTCTTTGATGATTATTATCTGATGTGTTTTTTCCTGAATCTTCTAGTGAAAATGATTTTGCTTCATTTTCTAATAGTTTGAGTTCATCAGGTGAACTTTGTCCATTGGAATTATCAATATATTCTCGTACATAATTTTTGTAATCTTTGTAATCGTCGTCTGCTTTAGAATCTGTATTTGTATCTGAATCTGTATCTGTTGGCGTTCCAGTTATTTCAAACATATTTTGTTTTCGAAGCTTTTGATGCTTGAATAAAACAATAATGTAAATAAAACATGCAAGTAATATTGTTGAAAATGGTCCAATTAATCGCATTAATAATTTTTGAATTGAATTGATTGAACTTGATGATGGGCATTCTCCAAAATTGTAGAAAATAGGGAGATAAGCTTGAAGATTGAAAATATCAGAAAATGAAAGAAGAAACATCCAAAAAAAATCTTTTTTTTTAGATTCCATACTTGGTAATACAATTCGAAGAATTTGGAAAAAAAATGTAAAAATATGGAAATTTGCAGTTGATCCATGTTGGATTTTAAGGAAACTCCAAACAATCCAAATTGCTTTTGGAATTAAAAGTAAAATATAAATTCCAACTTGATCTTGGCAATCTTTTAATGGTTTGCAAACTTCTCCAGGCATTAATGTTTCAGTATAATTATCTTCACATTGAGAACATAATATTCCTTTTCGATTGTTGTAACATTCATTATAAAGTAAAAGTGTTGTGTTTTCAATACTTGGAGCTGAGCAGAAATTAGGTGGACATGGAAAAAATTTGATTATTCCATTTTCTTGTTCAATTCCATTAAATCCAAGTTTAGAATAAATTGCTGCACTTCCTTTGCATAATCCTTCTTGTGGACAATCAAAACATTGTTGAATTCCCATGTGATTTGTTCCTTTCTGGAGTGAATAAGTACCAACAGGACAAGGTAAACATTGTATTTTCATTAATTCTTTGTATTTATTAACTAGTGTTTGTGGAGATGTAATTGATTTGTTGTAATCATCACCTTGAGCACAATAGAAATCAAAATTAGTAAATATAGGAGAAGTTGAAGTCAAGAAAAAAAGAACAGAATCATAAGGCTTAGCAATACTCCATTCATTTCCTTCTAATGAAATTTGACCGATTGACATGAAGAAAATTTCAGAACCAACAGTTGCATCATTTGCTCCAAATTTTGTGTTTGAAGATGAAAAACTATTGATATCTCTCAAATAGAAACCTGCTCCTTGAAGTGCTTGATTATTATCTATTGTGTTATTTTGAGTATATGCTAATATTGGTGCATGAATATAACAAGCTCCTCCATTTTCTCCAATATTATATATAAATTGATTATTCAAAATATAAAGTTGGTTTGCAATGTCTTGTCCTTCAGTCATGTATTCTAAATTGTCTAATCCAATAGCAATACCTCCACTGTATCCAATATTCCCGCTAATAAAATTATTGCTAATTTGGATATATGTATTGTTGAGGAATTCATTGTATTTTGCAGCAAATCCGCCAGCTACTTCTCTTCCATGATTGTTTGTGATATAATTTGAATCAACAAGTAAATTGAGATTATTGCATTCTGAAAAATAAACCATTCCAATTCCTCCAAAAGATGATCCATCATTGGTAGTGATATTGTTTTGTTTGAATTCAAAACTTGCATTGTAGTTTTCCTCAATTGATTTAACAAGTATAGCTCCAGAAGCAGATCCAAGATTATTATAAAAATTATTTTGATTAATTTGGGATATTGTGTCATTAAAAGATTCCAAATAATATATTTCTAAACCACCAGATTCACCACTATTTCCACTTATACTATTTTGAGAAAAATCAATAAAAACAGGAGAAACAGAAACATTTCTCAAAACAATTGAGATTGCACCACCTCCGTTATTAGGATTTGTGTTATTAAAAAAACTAGAGTCTTGAATTAAAACATTTGGAGAATCTTCAATAAGAACAGCGCCAGCAAAAACATTACCATTAACAGCGCCTAAAACAACTTGATTATAACTAAATATGCAATTTTTGATTGTAATATTTGCATTTCTAACAGTTATAGCAGGTCCTCCGTTTCCTTGAAATTTGGAAGACATCAATAAACCGTTTCTAATTTCTATATTTTCCAAATAAACATCATCAAGTCCATTAAAACCAAAACCGAATGTTGATCCACCACAATCAATGATAACATTTCCACCAATTCCTTTTATTGCGATTCCTTTGTTTGTCCACCAATTACAATTGAGAAAACTGTATTCACCACTATAAACATATATTTCATCTCCTGAAACGCATTTATTAACGGCTCTTGGTATAAGATCGCATAATTTACTTCCGTCACTGAAGTCACAATCGCTACTTTTTCCATCAACTGATACAAATATTTTTGCTGTTGAAACTTTTCCAATTAATGTTGTTATGATTATTCCAATTAATATTTGAATTAAAATATTATTTTGTATTTTTTTAAGTGTTTTTTTAATTTTAATCATTTTAAAAAATTAATAGAAAAGATTTTGAAATAAGGAAAAAGAAGAAACAAAAAATGAAAAAAAAAATAATTTTTGATTTTATTAATTTTAATTTTATTTTGGTTTTGTTTTTAGGGGTTTTTTTATTTATTTTTTTTTGGTGATTTGGATAAATTTTTAATTTTTAATTTGGATATTTTTTTCATCAAAAATTTAAAAAATTTATTTTTTGATTTTTAATTTAATTTTTGAATAACAAAAAGAAAAATTTTTCTTTATTGATTTTTTGATTTAATTTAAAATTTAATTTAATTTAATTTTTAAATTTAATTTAAAATTTAATTTTTAATTTAAATATTTAATTTTAATTTAATTTAAATATTTGATTTAATTTAATTTAATTTAATTTAATTTAATTTAATTTAATTTAATTTAATTTAATTTAATTTAATTTAAATTTAATTTAATTTAATTTAATTTTAAATATTTAATTTAATTTAATTTAATTTAATTTAATTTAATTTAATTTAATTTAATTTAAATATTTAATTTAATTTAATTTAATTTAAAATATTTAATTTGATTTAATTTAATTTTTAATTTAATTTAATTTAATTTGATTTAATTTTTAAATATTTGAATTTGATTTAATTTGATTTAATTTAAATATTTGAGTTTAATTTGATTTAAATTTAATTTAATTTAATTTAATTTGATTTAATTTGATTTAATTTAAATAATTTGATTTAATTTTTAATTTAATTTAAAAATATTTGATTTAATTTAATTTAAATATTTGATTTAATTTAATTTAATTTAATTTAATTTAATTTAAATATTTGATTTAAATTAATTTAATTTAATTTAATTTGATTTAATTTAATTTAAAATAATTTAATTTAATTTAAATATTTAATTTGATTTAATTTAATTTAATTTAAATATTTGATTTGATTTAATTAATTTAATTTGAGAATTTAATTTAAATATTTAATTTGATTAATTTAATTTTAATTTATTTGATAAAATATTTGATTTAATTTAATTTAATTTAAGTTTAATTTTAAGTTTAATTTAATTTAATTTAAATATTTGATTTAATTTAATTTAAATATTTGATTTAATTTGAATATTTGATTTAATTTAATTTAAATATTTGATTTAATTTAATTTAAATATTTGATTTAATTTAATTTAAATATTTGATTTAATTTAATTTGATTTAATTTAAATTTAAATATTGATTTAAATATTTAATTTAAATATTTGATTTTAAATATTTAATTTAAATATTTGATTTGATTTAATTTAAATAATTTTAATTTAATTTAATTTGATTTAATTTAATTTAATTTGATTTAATTTAAATTTAATTTAATTTAATTTAATTTAATTTAATTTAAATATTTATTTAATTTAATTTAATTTAATTTAATTTAATTTAATTTAAATATTTAATTTGATTTAATTTAATTTAATTTGATTTAATTTAATTTAGTTTAATTTAATTTAATTTAATTTAATTTGATTTAAATATTTAATTTGATTTAATTTAAATTATTTGATTTGATTTAATTTGATTTAATTTAATTTAATTTAATTTGATTTAATTTAAATTAATTTAATTTAATTTAATTTAAATATTTTATTTGATTTGATTTAATTTAAATTTAATTTTTAAATATTTGATTTGATTTAATTTGATTTAGTTTAATTTGATTTTAAATATTTGATTTGATTTAATTTAAATATTTGATTTGATTTGATTTAGTTTGATTTAAATTTGAAAAGTAAAAAGAAAATTTTTTTAATTTTAAGTAAAAAGAAAATTTTTTAATTTTAATTTTTCATTTTTTTCTTTTTTCATTTTTTTCTTTTTTCATTTTCTTATTTAAGTAATTAAAATCAAAGTTCTAAAAATGGAATATAAAAAATTGTTTGAGTTTTGCAAAGAAAAAAATTACGAAAAAATATACAAACTTTTCAAACTAGTGAAAATAATAACAGATTTTCAAACAAATGGAATAACACCATTATATTATTCAAGTGAACAAGGATATTGTTCAATATGTGAATTATTATTAGCAAATGGAGCAGATCCAAATTCACAAAACATTGAAGAAAAAACTCCACTTCATGCTGCTTGTTTAGGAGAACAAGAACATATTGTTGATTTGCTTCTTAAATTTGGAGCTGATCCTCATAAAATTGATATTCATGGTGTTTCTCCTATTGATTTTTGTAAATCCAGTTCTTATTGGAATATTTTGAGATTGTTAGATCCAGATTATGAAAATATTCCTCAAGAAGATTCTAAAAGTTAATTTTAATTTTATAATTTGAATTTAATTTTATAATTGAATTTTATTTTATAATTGAATTTTAATTTTATTTTAATTTTATAAATTGAATTTAATTTTATAATTGAATTTTATTTTATAATTGAATTTTAATTTTATAAATTGAATTTAATTTTATAAATTTAATTTTAATTTTATAAATTAATTTTATAATTTGAATTGAATTTTAAATTAAAATTTTTTTCCGATTTTAATTTTGATTCTAATTTTGATTCTAATTTTAATAATTTCAAAAAAAAAAAAAAAGTACGCAAACAAAAACAGGAGGAAATCTTCAAAGAAATCATTTCCAATAACGTATCAGCTATTCGGAAAATGATAAAAAACAAAGAAATGCGAAGATTAATGCACAAACAAGATTCAATAAACGGAATCACTCCGCTCATAGCAGCAGTGCAAACGGAGGGGAAAGAAATAGTGAAGACACTAATAGAAATAGGGGTGAATCTGAATCAAGAAACAACAGACGGACAATTAGCTATTTTCGAGGCTTTGAAACTGAAAAAAACAGCAATAGCAGAATTACTTATAACAAATGGAAGCAAAATGGACTTAATGGGAAATGAGGGCGATTTTCCGCTCCACACAGCAATCAAGTTAGATAAATACAAGCTGATCAAACTCATGGTCGAACACGGAGCCGATCCGACGAAACAGAACAGAGACGGATTGACTCCGATCCACATCTGTGTTGAGAAAAAATCTACGAAAATGCTCGAATTGCTCCATAATTTAAAAGCAAAAATGGGGGTCCAGGACAGCAAAAGAAGAACGGCGCTGATGTACCACATTCAGCGATGGATCCAGCGAATGGAAACACAGGGCAGGAATGCAAAGGAGGAGCAGCACGATCAAGCAATAATGAAGTGGCTTGTGGATCATGTTGATCCAAATATCCCCGACGAGGACAACAGCACAGTACTGCATGCCCTGGTGAAAAGCGCGCAGACAAGCATCCTCAGCGATTTCCTGCGCGCAGTCAAGCAAGCGCACAAACACGTCAAGATAGAATCGTGGAACGAAATACCTCTTTTGCATCTAGCTGTCTTGTATTCCGGCGGTGTTGACATGATTGAGCTGTTAATGTCGCACAATGTATCCGCAGAACAACGCGACATTGACGGCAATGACCTTCTACATGTGGCAGTGAAAAAAAGCAACATTGACGTTATCCGCTATTGCATCGAAAAACTTCAGCTAGATCCACTGAGAGTCAACGAAAACAAGGACACAACACTCCATTCAGCAATGGAAAAAGGGGATCCTGTTGTTTTGGCTGAACTTGTCAAATATCACACTGACGTTAACAAGGCGAACAAAAGTGGCATTCTCCCCATTCATTTGGCTGCTGCACGGGGATACATGCTCTGCCTTCAGTATCTTCTTGATCTGGGCGCAAGCATCAACGCGGTAACACAAGACAAGCAGACCCCGCTTGAGCTTGCCTTGGCCAACGGGCACAGAAAAACAGCTGCGCTTCTCGTTGAAAGGGGCGCACCTTCAAGACTGCATTTTCTAATAGCAATCAACCGCGAAAATCTTATAAAAGAGTGTCTAGACGCAGGGTTCTACGGAGAAATCTTCGACCACAATTGCGTTTCTGCTCTCCATTTCGCTGTACAAAAAGCAAATCCAAATATCGTTGATCTTGTTGCAAAATCTTGTTTTTCGGTGGATTTCAATTATGTCCGCTCACAAGAAATCATGCGAAATGCAATTGCGGACATTTTTAACACTCTCAAAACAGCCGTTGAGTTTTCAGACAAGACAGAAATTCTAATGACACAGCCACAGGCAGGGATATACACCCCATTGCAATACGCCGCCGAGCTTGGCAACATCGAGATTTGCCGCGTGCTTCTGGATAACCAAGCGCGGATTATTGATTTCCCGCCGTGCGAAAACCCGTACGAAATTGCCGAGCGCGCGGGTCACGAGGATTGCGCACGTTTTCTGCAAGGAGAGTTCAAGCGACGCACTGCCGCGCAAGAGCTTCTTGATACAGAGATAAAGTACCAGAAGATCCTTTTCGCATTGCTTCAGTTTATTGTCATGCCTGTCAATTCCCGGCGACTCATCTCGAAAACCGAAATGTCCCGAATTTTCCTGAATTTGGATCGTCTTTATGCTTCCTCAGTGCATTTTCTGAAGCTTCTTAAACAGGATATTTCCGCATGGAAAATAACCACAGGAATCGGTACCGCTGTCTCGGCGCTCCCGAATCTCCTCCATCCCTACAAGGAATACACTGTAGAACTCTCATCCGCACTCGAATTTCTCCAGGAAAAAATGAACACTGTCCCGCCCTTTGCAAATGTTGTCGAGGCTGGTCTCAAGGACCCAGACTTCCGCAGCTTGGATATCCGTTCTGTTCTCCAGCAGCCAATGTCCCGCATGGCTCAATACTCCCTTCTTCTCAAAGCCTGTCTGAAACGCACATCTTCTGCTCACTCAGATCATCAGCCTCTTCTCGACGCCCTTGAAAAAGTCATGAACTTCAACTCCAGAGTCAACACAGAGAAACACACCCACGATGCCCGCTCAACACTCGAGAAGATCGATTCTGAGATGTCATGTTTTGGTCTATCTCCCTCCCATTTGCGTGAGCTCGTGTTCAAAGACCAACTCTTCGTCTCCATTCTTCCTTCCTCAAAAATTTCACATCTACATGACACCATCTCTTGTGTAGACAATCCCTTCCTCGGTCTCTCCTTCCAATCCCCGATCAGCTTCGATGAGCCCTTTCCCTTTCTCTCTGCAAACTTCGATCTCATCAACTCCCTCACAAACACCCCCTCTCAGTCCAAAGTCATCATGGTTTTCAACGACATCCTCCTCATATGCTCGCTTGTCGACTCCCAAATCTCAATAGAATTCTCTTTTCCAATACCATCCGTCTTTGTTGATATCTTGCCCCCGAATGATGCTCAACAACTCTTCCCAAATCTCAAGCCCCACAAATATTCCTTCAAGCTCATCACTCCAATCGCCATCTTTCTTATCAGTTCAGACCACATGTCTGCTTGCCCCCAATTGATCATAAAAGAAACTACCAAGTTCCAGGACTTCTTCGTCCTCTCTTCCCGATATTCTGAAGAGAAATACTTCCGCGAGATCAGCTCCCGTTTTACAAACCAAAAGCACTTCTCTCATTCCCGCAAGGCTCTCAGAATAGATACAGAGGACTTGCTTCTCAACTTCAACCCAAAAGATTCCCTCAATCTCGATGACGAACTACAACTTTACCAAGTTATATGCTTTGTTCGTCTTGATGATACTGTTCTCAAACTCAAATTCATCTCAATTAACTCCTCTTCCTTTCGTCTCCAAAAAGATATTGCAATCCAATTGTCTGTTATTTTTGATTCCACAATCCCAAAAGAGAACTACAGAATTATTATGCGTCCTTTTGATATTTTAGGATCTGGTCTTGAAATATTGGATTTACAAAACTATTGAAATGATTCATTTAATAAATAAATAAAAAAAAAATTTTTTTTTAATAATAAATTTTCTTTATTTAAAGAAAAGATAAAAAAGATTTGATGATAAAAAAAAAAAAAAAAATCTCTTGTTGTTCAATTTTGATCGTTTGATTTCTCTTTCTTGGATGATTCGCTATCAATCTCAATAGTATTATAACTATCAACATCACTATTATTTTTTTCTTCAAAAGATATATCGTCATTTATTCCATCAGAATCAACAAGCAAATCAATTCCATCACTTGAATCTATATTAACTTTTTTTGCTTTTTCTTTTTCTTTCTCTTTCTTTAATTCTCTTTCATATTCAGATTTAGTCACTTCCATATCAATCTCAAATAAATAAGTGTATCCAGATTTAAATGTAGTCAACCAATATTCATGTTCATGATTCAATGATTCTCGATCTCCAAACATTTCCACATAATGCATATTAGAAGGTAGATTTGGCGGATTTGAATATAAAATGACATAAATCTTTAAAATCAAAAATTAAAATCTAAATCAATAAAATCAAAAAATTTAATAATAATATTTACAACAATGGGAAATATTAAATCTGCTCCAATTTCTGTAATCCCATTAAACTCCAAAATATTGAAAATAATCTTCGCGCAATGTGCAAGAACCAAAATTTTCAAAGATGGTGTCTTGTAATGGTTCAATGTTTTCAATTCTTCAAATTCATTAAAAAAAAAAATATAAATAAAAATAATAATTTCAATTTGTTTGCAAAAAATACCTTCAATTGCTAAAGACCACATATCAGTACTCCAAAATTGTTCTGGAATATGAAGAATTGTTGGTGTTAAATACTTTTTCACTTTATTGATTTTATTACTGAATAAAATATCCTCTTTTTCATAAGAATTTTTTAAACATTTTGGATAAAATATTCTAATTAAATTAAATTAAATTGAATTGAATTAAATTAAATTAAATATTTTTTATAATAAAAATGTAATGTACTCGTCATAAATATCTACAAAAACATGATTTTCAATTGAAATTGAAAGAATATTATAAGCATTCGAAAAAATTGTAAAACTTAAATCCGCTCTTAAACATTTTTGGATCGTATCAAAGAAATCTGCAATTTTTTTTATTAAGTCTTGTTTGCTATAAGCATTTTGAAGTTTTTCAGATTCGTTTTTCAATCTTTCATTATATTTGATAACAAACGATCGACTTGCCCAAGATTGAATAAATTGTTCAAAAAAATTCATTCTCATTTCTGATTGCTCAACTAACTCTCTTAATCGATTAGCAATTCCCAAGTGTCTATTTTTTTCCTTATTCATCTTTTCCAATTTGGTTAATCTTTCTGTATAATTCTGATAAATAAATAAATAAATAAATATTTAGATAAATAAATAAATAAATAGATAAATATTTAATTACTTGTTTTAAAAGAACAAGAAAAAAATTGTAAATGTTTTCGTTTTCTTGTTGTGGTCTTTTTTTGATTGTTCGAATTGTTGAATCTAACAAACAAAATACTTCATATGAACTACGACCTAAACTTTTCTAAATATTCATTCCAAATCAAAAAACAAAAATAATTATGATTAAATGTATCAAAAAAATTTTTCTTTCTTGTTTTTGATTTTTTTGATTCAAACTTCTTTTTCAATCTCTAAAATTTCAAGTAATGATTTCTCTTTGTATTCGTTTAAATTTTCAAATTGAATTAAACACAATGTCTGTCTTAATTTTTTCTCAATTTGCTCATGCAGAACTGATAATTCAACATCTGTTTTGTTAAAAGAAACAGGATTCACAAGATATAAAGGTCGATAATTGCTTGATCTCGAAAAAAAAGATTTTCCTCTGAATTCTGTTTTTTCTTTGAATAATTTCATGTTTGGGACTTGAGGCAAAAAAGATTCAAAAGAAAATTCAAAATATTTGTTCTGTTTTGCTGGTATTAATTCTGGAGGTTTTCCAATCTGGAAAATATGTTTAATAGCTGGAAATGCTAAATGAGAATGATTTTTAATATTGTTTTGTAAAGTAGTTCCGTAATCAAATAATAGTTTATGAAGAGCAAATAAATCATTAGGTGTCACTAATGATGATTTCAATATTGGTTTTGTTTCAAAAAAGAAATCATCCTATTCATTTTAAATTTTGCAAATTTTTTAAATTTTTTATAAAAAAATGGAAGTGTTTCTTTTTCATGTTTTCATACTTTTTCTCCATCATTTTCTTCAGTGTCATGTTGTTTCAATTTATCAATAACATTCCCAACAAGAACAAAAAATTTTGAAAGAGAAAGACCTAAATTAGTGAGTTCGGGAAACATTTTTTGAATAGAACTTCTTGGATCGTTTTTTGTTGAGCATAAACTAAGAAGAATTTTTGCAATCTTATCAAATCAAATAAGAAAAATATTTTTTGGAATTTTTGATAAATTAATTAATAAACTAATATTACTTGTTGAAAAATGGCTCTATGATTTTCCATAATTGGAATATCATCAATAATTCCATAACGTTCTATAAAAAAATTAAAATTAAAATTGAAATTAAAATTAAAATGAAAATTACAAACTATTTTTTTTGAAAATTAATATTTTATTAATTTTTCTTTTCTTTAATATTTTGTAATACCCTGGAGTAATCAAAGCAGGATTAATTAATCTAACAAGTAAAAAACCTGAAATAATTTTATCTTGATCCTTTTCTCTTTTAAATTTATGGCAATAACTTTTCAAAAATGATTAAGAAAAACAAATTTTTTTTTTCAATAAATTTTTCTTATAATTTTTTCTTATAATTTTCTCAATAATTTTTATATAATTTTTTCAATAATTTTCTCAATAATTTTTTCTATAATTTTTTCAATAATTTTTTATATAATTTTTTATATAATTTTTTCTATAATTTTTTCAATAATTTTTTCTATAATTTTTATATAATTTTTATATAATTTTCTCAATAATTTTTTCTATAATTTTTTTAATAATTTTTTCAATAATTTTTTACCTAATAATTTTCTTGGTAATAAATCTAATTCCATAAGGTAATAATGGTACTTTTTTTTCTAAAGATTGAAGTAAAGATGTTGTAATTGAAATTATTTTATCATTAACTAAATTATAATATGATTAACATAAAAATATCAAAATAAATTATCCAAAAAAACAATGATTAAGAAAAGTAATATTTTCATTTTTAATTTACCTTCTTTTGATATTTCACTTGAGTGATTTGTCTAATTAATTATTTAAAAATTGAAGTGTAAATTAGTTATTAATTTTCTTTTTTTTTGGATAAATTATTTTTTTACAATTAAAAATATAGGATCTTGAAGAATAGAAAGAATTGGATTTCTTAATGATGATAATAAAAAGAGACTTGTGTGTGTATTTTTTGTGTATGCTGATATTAATCTACTTAATAGTTTATTTGAAATAAGTAATTCTCTTGGATCTGGTACTAATTTTAGTTGTTCTTCAAAGCAAACCTTTAATTTTGGATTTAATTTTGATTTTGATTTTAATTTTGATTTTAATTTTGATTTTAATTTATATTTTGATTTTAATTTTAATTTTAATTTTGATATTAATTTTAATTTTGAATTTAATTTTGATTTTGATTTTAATTTTAATTTTGAATTTAATTTTAATATTGAATTTAATTTTTTAATTTTAATTTTGATTTTAATTTTAATTTTAATTTTGATTTTAATTTAGATTTTGAATTTGATATTGATTTTGATTTTAATTTTAATTTTGATTTTGATTTTAATTTTAATTTTAATTTTGATATTGATTTTGAATTTGATATTGATTTTGATTTTGAATTTTGATTTTGATTTTGATTTTGATTTTGATATTGATTTTAATTTTGATTTTGATTTTGATTTTGAATTTGGATTTTGATTTTAATTTTGATTTTGATTTTAATTTTAATTTTAATTTTAATTTTAATTTTAATTTTAATTTTGATTTTAATTTTGATTTTAATTTTAATTTTAATTTTGATTTTGATTTTAATATTGATTTTAAATGATTTCTATACTTCAATTAACTTGATTGAGCATTTTAAATTCTTCATGATCATTACAAAGATGACCAAGTAAAGAAGGAATAGCAGAATGAGATAAAATTTCTGTATATTCTCTTTTCATTCCTGGAGTAACAATAATTGCTCTTCCTAAAACTTCCAAATTTTGTCTTAAAAGTGTAATCATTTTTTGATAATCCTTTTTAAATTTTAAATTTTAATTTTATAAATGAATTTTAATTTTAATTTTAATTTAAATTTAATTTTACACTTGTTTGTAAATTTGATAAAGGTAAATCAACAAAATCATAAAATTCAACTTTCCATTCATTCATTTTTTTTTGCTCATAATGTAAACTAAAGTCAACTTGTGATTCAGTTAAACTTTCACTGAATTTGCTCAAATTAATAAATTCAACAAGATTTACTTGAAGTTGTCGTGTTAATTTTTGTATTTCTTTTTTGCAATTTGTAATTATTTTTTGCTCTTTTTTATTTTTATTTTTATTTTTATTTAAAAAATTTCAATAAAAAAAATATTTGGATTATTTTTTTCCTTTTGATTTTTCATTCCTTCAATTTTTTTACCTGCTGATTCACTTGTTTTTTCTTTTTTTAATAATTTTTGAATTTTTACAAGTTCAGCAAAGCTCGATTTATCATCAAAATCAAACATAGAAAAAAAATTATATTTGTTTTCAAAAAATTTTTTATTGTTAAAAAACAAAAAAGAAGAAGAAAAAAAATGGAAAATAAAAAACCAAAAAAAAAAATCCACAAAAAAAAAAATTTTTTAAAAAACAAATTTAATTCAAAATTTAATTGAAAATTAAAATAAAAATTGATTTAAAAATTAAAATAAAAACTGAAACAAATTAATAAATCAATTCTAAATAAAAAATTTAATTGAAAATTAAAATAAAAATTAAAATAAAAATTGAAATAAAAACTGAAACAAATTAATAAATCAATTCTAATCAAAAATTAAAATAAAAATTAAAATAAAAAGTGGAACAAATTAATAAATCAATTCTAATCAAAAATTAAATTAAAAATTAAATTAAAAATTGAAATAAAAACTGAAACAAATTAATAAATCAATTCTAATCAAAAATTAAATTGAAAATTGAAATAAAAAGTGAAACAAATTAATAAATTAATTCTAATCAAAAATTAAAATAAAAATTAAAATAAAAAGTGGAACAAATTAATAAATTAATTCTAATCAAAAATTAAATTAAAAATTAAAATAAAAAGTGGAACAAATTAATAAATTAATTCTAATCAAAAATTGAAATAAAAAGTGGAACAAATTAATAAATCAATTCTAATCAATTCTAATCAAAAATTAAAATAAAATTAATAAATTAATAAATTAATTCTAATCAAAAATTAAAATAAAAATTGTAAAATAAAAAGTGGAACAAATTAATAAATCAATTCTAATCAATTCTAATCAAAAATTAAATTAAAAATTAAAATAAAAATTAAAATAAAAAGTGGAACAAATTAATAAATTAATTGAAATAAAAATTGGAACAAATTAATAAATTAATTCTAATTAAAAATTAAAATAAAAATTAAAATAAAAACTGAAACAAATTAATAAATCAATTCTAATCAAAAATTAAAATAAAAATTAAAATAAAAAGTGGAATAAATTAATAAATCAATTCTAATCAATTCTAATCAAAAATTAAAATAAAAAGTGGAACAAATTAATAAATTAATTCTAATCAAAAATTAAAATAAAAATTAAAATAAAAAGTGGAACAAATTAATAAATCAATTCTAATCAAAAATTTAAATAAAAATTAAAATAAAAAGTGGAATAAATTAATAAATTAATTCTAATCAAAAATTAAAATAAATTTAAATAAAAACTGAAACAAATTAATAAATCAATTCTAATCAAAAATTAAAATAAAAATTAAAATAAAAAGTGGAACAAATTAATAAATCAATTCTAATTAAAAATTAAAATAAATTTAAATAAAAATTGGAACAAATTAATAAATTAATTCTAATCAAAAATTAAAATAAATTTAAATAAAAACTGAAACAAATTAATAAATTAATTCTAATCAAAAATTAAAATAAAAATTAAAATAAAAAGTGGAACAAATTAATAAATTAATTCTAATCAAAAATTAAAATAAAAATTAAAATAAAAAGTGGAACAAATTAATAAATTAATTCTAATCAAAAATTAAAATAAAAATTAAAATAAAAAGTGGAACAAATTAATAAATCAATTCTAATCAAAAATTAAAATAAAAATTAAAATAAAAAGTGGAATAAATTAATAAATTAATTCTAATCAAAAATTAAAATAAAAATTAAAATAAAAAGTGGAACAAATTAATAAATTAATTCTAATCAAAAATTAAAATAAATTTAAATAAAAACTGAAACAAATTAATAAATTAATTCTAATCAAAAATTTAATTGAAAATTGAAATAAAATTGAAATAAAAATTAAAATAAAAAGTGGAACAAATTAAAATGAAAAGGGAAAATAAAAAAAATTAAAAAAGGAGAAATTTTTGTTTTTCATTTTTTTTTTCTTTAATTTAAAAAAACAACACATAAAAAAAAGAAAAATGAAAGGACTTTGGAAGCATAAAGGCAAAAAAAAGATTAAAGGAGCATTAGCTTTTTCTATAATTTCAATATCTCGATTAGCAACACAAACAGGAACAGTTTTTGTTAAATGGAAAAGAGGGGGTCATACAGGCACAACTAAAAAATCACTTGTAAATGAACATGGTGAAGCTCAATGGAATGAAGAGTTTAAATCCCCTGTTACTATGTTTCAAGATTCTAAAACAAAAGAGTTTGATGTTAAAGCTATTCATTTCTCAATTAAACTTGTAAAAGATCTTTTTTTATTATTTTTAAAAGAGATCTCAAACTAAAACTAATTTATAAAATTAAAACCAAAATTAATTTATAAAATTAAAATTAAAATTAAAATTAAAATTAAAATTAAAATTAAAATTAAAATTAAAATTAAAATTAAAATTAAAATTAAAATTAAAATTAAAATTAAAATTAAAATTAAAATTAAAATTTAAAATTAAAATTAAAATTCATTTATAAAATTAAAATTAAAATTAAAATTAAAATTAAAATCAAAAATTAAAATTAAAATTAAAATTAAAATTAAAATTAAAATTAAAATTAAAATTAAAATCAAAATTAAAATTAAAATTAAAATTAAAATTAAAATTAAAAACTAAAATTAAAATTAAAATTAAAATTAAAATTAAAATTAAAATTAAAAATTAAAATTAAAATTAAAATTAAAATTAAAATTAAAATTAAAATTAAAATTAAAATTAAAATTAAAATTAAAATTAAAATTAAAATTAAAACTAAAATTAAAACTAAAATTAAAATTAAAATTAAAATTCATTTATAAAATTAAAATTAAAATTTAAATTAAAATTTATAAAATTAAAATTAAATTTAATATCAAAAATATAAAAGAATCGCCAAAACAAACGTACTGCAGTAACAGTTGGAAAAGTTAAAATCAACGTTACAAAATCAATCAATGAACCAAATCCAGTTATTAAAGAATTTTATATTTCAATCCAAAACCCATCCAAACATAAGCATAAACCAATTCTCTTAGTTTGTTACCGCTTAGTTCTCGATATAAAAATCGATCAAATGGAACCTTTACTTTTCATTCCATTTGTTCAAGAAAAAATTGCTCAAATTGAAAAAGGAAGAACAAAATCAACCAAACCAATTGTTTCAGAAGAAGAATACTCATCTTTTACAGATAACACAAGTATTGCCACAGATTCCGAAGTTGATAGCACAGATGAAATTGATCGGCAAACAGAAATGGAATTTAAAGTAAATTTTTTTAAAAAAAAAAAGTAAAAATAAAAAATAAAAAAAGGTGAATTAACACGTGTCATTTTTTTGTGACACTTTTTTTTTCTTAAAAGACAACTGCAG
>JAPDFW010000111.1:0-186594 GCA_028826165.1 Anaeramoeba ignava
TTTATTTTACCGACTTTCGACAAATTTACCTACCATTTTTAACATTTCACCTACCACTTTGACGCAATTTGAAATGACGAATCAACAATGCAATTTTACAGACGGGATTTTATCAAATTTTACCAATTTTCAATACTACTATTTTACTTTTACCTCTTACCTACCCCTACCATTTTACCAATTTTAAATTTTACTTTTACCACTTAACTTTTACCACATTTCAAATTTTTACCAATTTTACCACTACCTTAACTTTTACTCTTACCAATTTTCAAAAATGTCATTTTCTTTCTTTTTCTTCAAATTTTATTTGGACACAAATTTGTTATCAAATCAAACAAATTTGGACGGTTTGATTTACCAGCCAATCACCCAAATTTTAATTTCATCAATTATTTTTGTGTAATTTGAATTTCTTCTCTATGATTTGATTTGAATAAATCCAATATTCTAATATTTGAAATGATTTATTACTTAATTCATATAATCTGTAACTTTTATTTGATTTATCTTCTGTTACAGATAAAAACATTCCTCGATATAATTCTCATTATTAATATTAATTTAGGAATTTATATTGTTTTTCTTTCTTTCAATAATAAAATCTTTTTCATTTTCATTTAAATAAATTCTTTTCATTATTTCTTCAATTTTTCATTTAAATTTATAATTTCTTTAATTTCTGAATATAATTTTGGATTTATAATTCTGTTTGAATAAATCATTTCAAATATTTGATTTGATTCTTTAATTGATTTATTTGAAATAGTCTTGAAGTTTTTCCAATTTCATTTTTCATTTTGATTTAATCTATATTTCAATATTAATTTATGAGCTTCAATTATTTCTCCATTTTCTGTTTTAAAATGAAATATCACAAAATTCTTTTTTTCTTCTAAATAATTTTATCAAATCTTCTTCAAGATTGGAAAAAGAAGAAGGAGGATAATAAAGAAATGAATTGTTATATCCACAAGAAATATGATAATTAGAAATATTTTCCATTAAATCTTAATTTCAGTCTAAATCTGGAATTGGAATTCATCTTTTGTTTTATTTCAGTTCCTAATTGACTATATAAATTTACTTTCAAATCAATTGATTTTTGAATTGGATGTTAAAATCAAAGTATGAGATCTTCAACAGAAAAATCCAAGAATATTATTATCATTTTCAAATAAAGATGATTTGATTTCTAGTGCAAATTCATAAGTATTTTCATTTTGCCAAGTCCATTAAATATATAATATCCACATGAATAAAAGTTTTCTTTTTGGATTTTTTTCATTTTCAATCAACATTGAATGAGAATATCCACATTTAATATCAATTATTTTTGCCTTTTTGGAATATTTGGGATTTGGGTTGGATTTTCGATCATTTTTATAGATTTTCCTAATCCAAGTTGACCATTAAGATTAAACTGCATGAAAATAATTCTTGATTTGAATTTAAAAAGAAAGGGGAAGAAAAACAAGTATTTCTTGAAAATATTTTAGAAAAACATTTTTCATCATTAAAAATTGTTTTTGTGTTTTCTTGAATTTTCGAGAATTATTAATAACTAGATTCCTGAAAAAGAGTAAGATTCTCATTTTAGTTAATAAGTAAATTGAATTTCTTCCTGAAAACAATATCTTCAATTATTCTATCATTTATATCTTCAATTAATGATGAAATATTGATAAATTGATTTGATTATTTTTATTAATATATCCCCTTTGGCAAATATATTTCCTTCTTTTGTTAAAATAGTTTCGTTTTCATAAACCAACAGATACTTTTTGAATATTTTCTTCAATTTGTATTTTTGAGGATTTTGTTTTTGAATCATTTTCATTTAAATATTCTATTGTTTTTCCATTTTTAAAAAGGAAAATTGTTGAAAATAAACTCGATGAAAATTGTTTAATTTGTTTTTCATTTTCATTTTCATTTTCAAATTTAAATTGAATTGGTTTGTTATTATATTTGATTCATTTTTGATAAAGTTTTGGTGAATTATTTGAACCAAAAAATATAATTTCATTCATTTGAAAAAGAAAAATGAAAAATGAAAAATGAAAAATTTTTGATTTTTAATTTGATTTTGAATTGTAAAACTTTTCAAAAACAAAATTTGAATGATATTTGGAAAAAGAAACAAAAACAAATTTTTGATTTTTAATTTTAATTTGATTTTGATTTTTAATTTTAATTTTAATTTTGATTTTAATTTTAATTTTAATTTTAATTTTAATTTTGATTTTGGATTTTAATTTGATTTTAATTTTAATTTGATTTTAATTTTAATTTTAATTTTAATTTTAATTTTAATTTTAATTTTAATTTTAATTTTAATTTTAATTTTAATTTTAATTTTAATTTTAATTTTAATTTTAATTTTGAATTTGATTTTTAATTTTATCCGATTTTTATTTTAATTTTAATTTTAATTTTGATTTTAATTTTATAAATGATTTTTAATTTGAATTTTAATTTTTAATTTTAATTTTAATTTTAATTTTTAATTTTGATTTTGATTTTAATTTGAATTTTAATTTTTTTAATTTCAATTTTAATTTTAATTTTAATTTTTGATTTTAGTTTTAATTTTAATTTTAATTTTAATTTTAATTTTGTTTTTGATTTTAATTTTAATTTTAATTTTGATTTAATTTTAATTTTAATTTTAATTTTAATTATAATTTTAATTTTAATTTTAATTTTAATTTTAATTTCTTTTTAAAATTAAACATTTTTCTTTCTTTTTCTTTTCCAATTTGATTTTTGATTATTAAATTTGTTAATTAATAAATCAAATAAATTTGGATTTGTTTGATTTAATTGAAAATAATCAATTCCAATTTTAATTTCATCAATTATTTCTTGTGTAATTTGAATTTCTTCTATGATTTGATTTGAATAAATCAATATTCTAATATTTGAAATGATTTATTACTTGAATTCACTATAATCTGTAACTTTATTTGATTTATCTTCTGTTACAGATAAAAACATTCTCGATATAATTCACTTCTCATTATTAATATTATTTAGGGAATTTATATTGTTTTTCTTTTCTTTCAATAATAAAATCTTTTTCATTTTTCATTTTAAATAAATTCTTTTCGTTTGTTTCTTCAATTTTTCATTTAAATTTATAATTTCTTTAATTTCAGAATATAATTTTGGATTTATTATTCTGTTTGAATAAATCATTTCAAATATTTGATTTGATTCTTTAATTGATTTATTTGAAATAATTTCTTGAAGTTTTTCAATTTCATTTTCATTTTGATTTAATCTATATTTCAATTAATTTATGAGCTTCAATTATTTCTCCATTTTCTGTTTTAAAAAATATCACAAAATTCTTTTCTTCTAAATATTTTTATCAAATCTTCTTCAAGATTGGAAAAAGAAGAAGGAGAATAATAAAGAAATGGTCTCCATCACCACAAAGAACATGATAATTAGAAATATTTTCATTAAATCTTAATTTAGAGTTCAATTTGAATTGGAATTAATTGATATTGTATTTCCAGTTCCTAATTGACCATAATCATTATATCAAATCAATTAATTTTGAATTGGATGTTAAAATCAAAAATGAGAATGACCAACAGAAATTTCAAGAATATTATCATCATTTTTCAAATAAAGATGATTTGATTTTCAGTAAATTCATAAGTTTTTCATCTTGGCCAAGTCCATTAGATAGATAATTTCCACATGAATAAAGTTTTCTTTTTGGATTTTCATTTTCATTTTCAATCAACATTATTGAATGAGATAATCCACATTGAATATCAATTATTTTGCCTTTTGGAATATTTTTGATTTTGGTTAATTTTTGGATTTCTGTTTCTTCTTTTCTTGATTCTCCTAATCCAACTTGACCAGAATTATTCCAACCGCATCCAAATAATTCTTGATTTGGATTTAAAAGAAAAACAAATTCTGAAGAATTTCCTGAAAATATTTTAGAAACATTTTTCATCATTAAAATTGGTTTTTCTGTTTTTTTAAGTCTTTCAGAATCAAAACCAAGTTGGTTAGAATAATTTGAACCAATTCCATAAGCATTTTGGTTTGAAGTTAATAAGTAAATTGAGTGAATTCCAGAAACAATATCTTCAATTATTCTATCATTTGCATCTTTAATTAATGATGAAATATTGATAAATTCTTTTGAATTATTTGGATTAATATAATATCCTTTGGCAAATACATTTCCTTCTTTTGTTAAAATAGCTACATTATCATAACCAACAGATACTTTTTGAATATTTTCTTCAATTTGTATTTTTTGAGGATTTTGTTTTGAATCATTTTCATTTAAATATTCTATTGCTTTTCCATTTTTAAAAAGGAAAATTGTTCCAAAATCTCCTGTTGAAATTTGTTTAATTTGTTTTTCATTTTCATTTTCATTTTCATTTTCATTTTTAATTTTAAATTGAATTGGTTTTGTGATTAGATATGATTTATTTTTGATAAGTTTTGGTGATTATTTGAACCAAAAAATATAATTTCATTCATTTTTTAAAAAGAAAAAAAATAAAAAAATGAAAAAATGAAAAATTTTTGATTTTGTTTAATTTGATTTTGAATTGTAAAAACTTTCCAAAAAAAACAAAATTTGAATGATATTTGGAAAAAAAAAAGAAACAAAAAACAAATTTTAATTTTGAATTTGATTTTGATTTTAATTTTGATTTTAATTTTGATTTTAATTTTAATTTTAATTTTAATTTGAATTTTAATTTTAATTTTAATTTTAATTTTAATTTTGATTTTAATTTTAATTTTAGTTTTGATTTTAATTTTAATTTTAATTTTAATTTCTTTTTAAAAAATTAAACATTTTTTCTTCATCTTTTCTTCTTTTTCTTCCTCTTTTTCTTCCTCTTTTTCTTCCTCTTTTTCTTCCTCTTTTTCTTCCTCTTTTTCTTCCTCTTTTTCTTCCTCTTTTTCTTTTTCTTTTTCTTTCTCTTCTTTTAATTTTAATTGTAAATTTTGATTATTAAATTTGTTAATTAATAAATCAAATAAATTTGGATTTGTTTGATTTAATTGGAAATAATCAATTCCAATTTGAATTTCATCAATGATTTCTTGAGTAATTTGGATTTCTTCTTTGATTTGATTTGAATAAATCCAATATTCAAATATTTGAAATGATTTATTACTTAATTCACTATAATCTGTAACTTTATTTGATTTATCATTTGTTACAGATAAAAACATTCCTCGATATAATTCACTTCTCATTATTAATATTAATTTTGGGAATTTATATTGTTTTTCTTTTCTTTCAATTATAAAATCTTTTTCATTTTCATTTAAATAAATTTTTTTCATTATTTCTTCAATTTTTTCATTTAAATTTATAATTTCTTTAATTTCTGAATATAATTTTGGATTTATAATTCTGTTTGAATAAATCATTTCAAATATTTGATTTGATTCTTTAATTGATTTATTTGAAATAATTTCTTGAAGTTTTTCAATTTCATTTTCATTTCGATTTAATCTATATTTCAATATTAATTTATGAGCTTTGATTATTTCTCCATTTTCTGTTTTAAATGAAATATCACAAAATTCTTTTCTTCTAAATAGTTTTATCAAATCTTCTTCAAGATTGGAAAAAGAAAGAGAATAATAAAGAAATGATTTGTCAGAACCACAAGAAATATGATAACTGGAAATATCTTCATTAAATCTTAATTTAGGAAGTTCAATTTGAATTGGAATTTTTTGATCTATTGTATTTCCAGTTCCTAATTGACCATAATCGTTATTCCCAAATCCTATTAATTTTGATTTGGAAGTTAAAATCAAAGTATGAGAATGACCAACAGAAATTTCAAGAATATTATCATCATTTTCAAATAAAGATGATTTGATTTCAGTAAATTCATAAGTATTTCGAAATACATTTTCGCCAAGTCCATTTAATCCAGAATATCCACATGAATAAAGTTTTCTTTTTGAATTTTCATTTTCATTTTCAATTAACATTATTGAATGAAAATATCCACATTTAATATCAATTATTTTGCCTTTTGGAATATTTTGGATTTTGGTTAATTTATGGATTTTTCTTTCTATTGTTGATTCTCCTAATCCAAGTTGACCATATAAATTATCACCACATCCAAATAATTCTTGATTTGAATTTAAAAGAAAAACATAACTTGAAGAATTTCCTGAAAATATTTTAGAAACATTTTTCATCATTAAAATTGGTTTTTCTGTTTTTTTAAGTGTTTTATAATCAAAACCAAGTTGACCATTATCATTTAAACCAATTCCATAAACATTTTGATTTGAAGTTAATAAGTAAATTGAACCTCTTCCTGAAACAATATCTTGAATTATTCTATCATTTATATCTTCAATTAATGATGAAATATTGATAAATTCTTTTGAATTATTTGGATTAATATCTTTTCCTTTGGCAAATACATTTCCTTCTTTTGTTAAAATAGCTTCATTTTCATAACCAACAGTTACTTTTTGAATATTTTCTTCAATTTGTATTTTTTGAGGTTTTTGTTTTGAATCATTTTCATATAAATATTCTATTGCTTTTCCATTTTCAAAAAGGAAAATTGTTCCAAAATCTCCTGATGAAATTTGTTTAATTTGTTTTTCATTTTCATTTTCATTTTCATTTTCATTTTCATTTTCATTTTCATTTTCATTTTCATTTTCATTTTCATTTTCATTTTCATTTTCAAATTTAAATTGAATTGGTTTTGTTATTATTTTTGGTTCATTTTTGATAAGTTTTGGTGAATTATTTAAACCAAAAAATATAATTTCATTCATTTTTGAAAAAGAAAAAAAATGAAAAAATGAAAAAAATGAAAAATTTTTGATTTTGTTTAATTTGATTTTGAATTGTAAAAACTTTCCAAAAAAAACAAAATTTGAATGATATTTGGAAAAAAAAAAGAAACAAAAAACAAATTTTAAATTTGATTTTGATTTAAATTTGATTTTAATTTTGATTTTTAATTTGATTTTAATTTTAATTTTAATTTTAATTTAAATTTTAATTTTCATTTTCATTTTCATTTTAATTTTTTAATTTGATTTTAATTTTGAATTTGATTTTTAATTTTGATTTTTTAATTTTAATTTTAATTTTAATTTTTAATTTTAATTTTAATTTTAATTTTAATTTTAATTTTAATTTTAATTTTGATTTTAATTTTGATTTTAATTTTGATTTTAATTTTCATTTTAATTTTCATTTTCATTTTCATTTTAATTTTTATTTTAATTTTAATTTTAATTTTAATTTGATTTAATTTTAATTTTAATTTTAATTTTGATTTTAATTTGATTTGATTTTAATTTTGATTTTAATTTTTAATTTTAATTTTTGATTTTAATTTAATTTTTAAATTTAATTTTAATTTTGTTTTGATTTTAATTTTAATTTTAATTTTAATTTTAATTTTAATTTTAATTTTAATTTTAATTTTAATTTTAATTTTAATTTTGTTTTGATTTTAATTTTAATTTTAATTTTAATTTTAATTTTAATTTTAATTTTAATTTTAATTTTAATTTCTTTTTAAAAAATTAAACATTTTTCTTTCTTTTTTTTTTTTCCAATTTGATTTTGATTATTAAATTTGTTAATTAATAAATCAAATAAATTTGGATTTGTTTGATTTAATTGGAAATAATCAATTCCAATTTTAATTTCATCAATGATTTCTTGTGTAATTTGAATTTCTTCTATGATTTGATTTGAATAAATCCAATATTCAAATATTTGAAATGATTTATTACTTAATTCACTATAATCTGTAACTTTATTTGATTTATCTTCTGTTACAGATAAAAACATTCCTCGATATAATTCACTTCTCATTATTAATATTAATTTAGGAAATTTATATTGTTTTTCTTTTCTTTCAATAATAAAATATTTTTCATTTTCATTTAAATAAATTCTTTTCATTGTTTCTTCAATTTTTTCATTTAAATTTATAATTTCTTTAATTTCAGAATATAATTTTGGATTTATTATTCTGTTTGAATAAATCATTTCAAATATTTGATTTGATTCTTTAATTGATTTATTTGAAATAATTTCTTGAAGTTTTTCAATTTCATTTTGATTTTGATTTAATCTATATTTCAATATTAATTTATGAGCTTTGATTATTTCTCCATTTTCTGTTTTAAATGAAATATCACAAAATTCTTTTCTTCTAAATAGTTTTATCAAATCTTCTTCAAGATTGGAAAAAGAAAGAGAATAATAAAGAAATGATTTGTCAGAACCACAAGAAAGATGATAACTGGAAATATCTTCATTAAATCTTAATTCAGGAAGTTCAATTTGAATTGGAGTTAATTTTTCATTTGTATTTCCAGTTCCTAATTGACCATAATCATTATATCCAAATCCAATTAATTTTGAATTGGAAGTTAAAATCAAAGTATGAGAATGACCAACAGAAATTTCAAGAATATTATCATCATTTTCAAATAAAGATGATTTGATTTCAGTAAATTCATAAGTATTTTGAAATAAATTTTTGCCAAGTCCATTATATCTATAATCTCCACATGAATAAAGTTTTCTTTTTGGATTTTCATTTTCATTTTCAATCATCATTATTGAATGAAGATATCCACATTTAATATCAATTATTTTGCCTTTTGGAATATTTTGGATTTTGGTTAATTTTTGGATTTTTCTTTCTATTCTTGATTCTCCTAATCCAAGTTGACCATATATATTATTTCCGCATACAAATAATTTTTGATTTGAATTTAAAAGAAAAACATGATCTGAAGAATTTCCTGAAAATATTTTAGAAACATTTTTCATCATTAAAATTGGTTTTTCTGTTTTTTTAAGTGTTTTAGAATCATAAACCAAGTTGACCATATCATTTGAACCAATTCCATAAACATTATGATTTGAAGTTAATAAATAAATTGAACTGTATCCTGAAACAATATCTTCAATTATTCTATCATTTGTATCTTCAATTAATGATGAAATATTGATAAATTCTTTTGAATTATTTGGATTAATATCTTTTCCTTTGGCAAATACACTTCCTTCTTTTGTTAAAATAGTTTCATTTTCATAACCAACAGATACTTTTTGAATATTTTCTTCAATTTGGATTTTTTGAGGATTTTGATTTGAATTTCTTGAATATTCTATTGCTTTTCCATTTTTAAAAAGGAAAATTGTTGAAAATAAACTTGATGAAATTTGTTTAATTTGTTTAATTTGTTTTTCATTTTCATTTTCATTTTCATTTTCATTTTCAAATTTAAATTGAATTGGTTTTGTTATTATATTTGGTTCATTTTTGATAAGTTTTGGTAATAGATTTCTTCCAAAAAATAAACAATCATTCATTTTTGAAAAGAAAAAAATGAAAAAAATGAAAAAATGAAAAAAATGAAAAATTTTTGATTTTGTTTAATTTGAATTTAATTTTAATTTTAATTTTAATTTTTAATTTTAATTTTAATTTTAATTTTGATTTTTAATTTGATTTTGATTTTAATTTTAATTTTAATTTTGATTTTGATTTTAATTTTAATTTTAATTTTAATTTTAATTTTGATTTTGAATTTGATTTTGATTTTTAATTTTAATTTTAATTTTGATTTTGATTTTAATTTTAATTTTAATTTTAATTTTAATTTTGATTTTGAATTTGATTTTGAATTTGAATTTGAATTTTAATTTTAATTTTAATTTTAATTTTGATTTTTAATTTGATTTTGATTTTAAATTTTAATTTTAATTTTGATTTTTAATTTGATTTTGATTTTAATTTGATTTTAATTTTAATTTTGATTTTAATTTTAATTTTAATTTTGAATTCGAATTTTGAATTTTAATTTTAAATTTGATTTTGATTTTAATTTTAATTTTAATTTTGATTTTAATTTTGATTTTAATTTTAAATTTGATTTTAATTTTGATTTTAATTTTAATTTTAATTTTAATTTTAATTTTAATTTCTTTTTAAAAAATTAAACATTTTTTCTTCATCTTTTCTTCTTTTTCTTCCTCTTTTTCTTCCTCTTTTTCTTCCTCTTTTTCTTCCTCTTTTTCTTCCTCTTTTTCTTTTTCTTTTTCTTTCTCTTCTTTTAATTTTAATTGTAAATTTTGAATATTAAATTTATTAATTAATAAATCAAATAAATTTGGATTTGTTTGATTTAATTGGAAATAATCAATTCCAATTTGAATTTCATCAATGATTTCTTGAGTAATTTGGATTTCTTCTTTAATTTGATTTGAATAAATCCAATATTCAAATATTTGAAATGATTTATTACTTAATTCACTATAATCTGTAACTTTATTAGATTTATCATTTGTTACAGATAAAAACATTCCTCGATATAATTCACTTCTCATTATTAATATTAATTTTGGGAATTTATATTGTTTTTCTTTTCTTTCAATTATAAAATCTTTTTCATTTTCATTTTCATTTTCATTTAAATAAATTTTTTTCATTATTTCTTCAATTTTTTCATTTAAATTTATAATTTCTTTAATTTCAGAATATAATATTGGATTTATTATTCTGTTTGAATAAATCATTTCAAATATTTGATTTGATTCTTTAATTGATTTATTTGAAATAATTTCTTGAAGTTTTTCAATTTCATTTTCATTTCGATTTAATCTATATTTCAATATTAATTTATGAGCTTCAATTATTTCTCCATTTTCTGTTTTAAATGAAATATTACAAAATTCTTTTCTTCTAAATAGTTTTATCAAATCTTCTTCAATATTGGAAAAAGAAAGAGAATAATAAAGAAATGATTTGTCAGAACCACAAGAAATATGATAACTGGAAATATCTTCATTAAATCTTAATTTAGGAAGTTCAATTTGAATTGGAATTAATTGATTATTTGTATCTCCAGTTCCTAATTGACCATAATCGTTATTCCCAAATCCTATTAATTTTGATTTGGAAGTTAAAATCAAAGTATGAGAATGACCAACAGAAATTTCAAGAATATTATCATCATTTTCAAATAAAGATGATTTGATTTCAGTAAATTCATAAGTATTTCGAAATACATTTTCGCCAAGTCCATTTAATCCAGAATATCCACATGAATAAAGTTTTCTTTTTGAATTTTCATTTTCATTTTCAATTAACATTATTGAATGAAAATATCCACATTTAATATCAATTATTTTGCCTTTTGGAATATTTTGGATTTTTCTTTCTATTCTTGATTCTCCTAATCCAAGTTGACCATATAAATTATCACCACATCCAAATAATTCTTGATTTGAATTTAAAAAAAAAACATAACTTGAAGAATTTCCTGAAAATATTTTAGAAACATTTTTCATCATTAAAATTGGTTTTTCTGTTTTTTTAAGTGTTTTAGAATCAAAACCAAGTTGACCAAATTGATTTGAGCCAATTCCATAAGCATTTTGATTTGAAGTTAATAAGTAAATTGAACTGTATCCTGAAACAATATCTTGAATTATTCTATTATTTATATCTTCAATTAATGATAAAATATTGATAAATTCTTTTGAATTATTTGGATTAATATCTTTTCCTTTGGCAAATACATTTCCTTCTTTTGTTAAAACAGCTTCATTTTCATGGCCAACAGTTACTTTTTGAATATTTTCTTCAATTTGTATTTTTTGAGGTTTTTGTTTTGAATCATTTTCATATAAATATTCTATTGCTTTTCCATTTTTAAAAAGGAAAATTGTTCCAAAATCTCCTGATGAAATTTGTTTAATTTGTTTTTCATTTTCATTTTCATTTTCATTTTCATTTTCATTTTCATTTTCATTTTCATTTTCAAATTTAAATTGAATTGGTTTTGTTATTATATTTGGTTCATTTTTGATAAGTTTTGGTGAATTATTTAAACCAAAAAATATAATTTCATTCATTTTTGAAAAGAAAAAAAATGAAAAAAATGAAAAAATGAAAAATTTTTGATTTTGTTTAATTTGATTTTGAATTGTAAAAACTTTCCAAAAAAAACAAAATTTGAATGATATTTGGAAAAAAAAAAGAAACAAAAAACAAATTTTAATTTTGATTTTAATTTTAATTTAAATTTGAATTTTAATTTTAATTTTAATTTTAATTTTAATTTTGATTTTAATTTTAATTTTAATTTTAATTTTAATTTTAATTTTAATTTTAATTTTAATTTTAATTTTAATTTTAATTTTAATTTTAATTTTAATTTTAATTTTGATTTTTAATTTGATTTTAATTTTAATTTTAATTTTAATTTGATTTTCATTTTGAATTCGGATTTTGATTTTAGTTTTGATTTTAATTTTGAATTTGATTTTCATTTTGAATTTAATTTTCATTTTAAATTTGATTTTGATTTTTAATTTTAATTTTAATTTTAATTTTTAATTTTGATTTTAATTTTAATTTTAATTTCTTTTTAAAAAATTAAACATTTTTCTTTCTTTTTTTCTTTTCCAATTTGATTTTGATTATTAAATTTCTTAATTAATAAATCAAATAAATTTGGATTTGTTTGATTTAATTGGAAATAATCAATTCCAATTTGAATTTCATTAATAATTTCTTGTGTAATTTGGATTTCTTCTTTAATTTGATTTGAATAAATCCAATATTCAAATATTTGAAATGATTTATTACTTAATTCACTATAATCTGTAACTTTATTTGATTTATCTTCAGTTACAGATAAAAACATTCCTCGATATAATTCACTTCTCATTATTAATATTAATTTTGGAAATTTATATTGTTTTTCTTTTCTTTCAATTATAAAATCTTTTTCATTTTCATTTTCATTTTCATTTAAATAAATTCTTTTCATTGTTTCTTCAATTTTTTCATTTAAATTTATAATTTCTTTAATTTCAAAATATAATTTTGGATTTATAATTCTGTTTGAATAAATCATTTCAAATATTTGATTTGATTCTTTAATTGATTTTTTTGAAATAATTTCTTGAAGTTTTTCAATTTCAATTTCATTTTGATTTAATCTATATTTTAATATTAATTTATGAGCTTCAATTATTTCTCCATTTTCTGTTTTAAATGAAATATTACAAAATTCTTTTCTTCTAAATAGTTTTATCAAATCTTCTTCAAGATTGGAAAAAGAAAGAGAATAATAAAGAAATGATTTGTCAGAACCACAAGAAATATGATAACTGGAAATATCTTCATTAAATCTTAATTTAGGAAGTTCAATTTGAATTGGAGTTATTTGATCTATTGTATTTCCAGTTCCTAATTGACCATAATCGTTATTCCCAAATCCTATTAATTTTGATTTGGAAGTTAAAATCAAAGTATGAGAATATCCAACAGAAATTTCAAGAATATTATCATCATTTTCAAATAAAGATGATTTGATTTCAGTAAATTCATAAGTATCTTGATTTTTGCCAAGTCCATTAGGTATATAATATCCACATGAATAAAGTTTTCTTTTTGGATTTTCATTTTCATCTTTAATCAACATTATTGAATGAGAATATCCACATTTAATATCAATTATTTTACCTTTTGGAATATTTGGGATTTTGGTTAATTTATTGATTGTTGTTTCTTCTTTTCTTGATTCTCCTAATCCAAGTTGACCATATATATTTAAACCACATCCAAATAATTCTTGATTTGAATTTAAAATAAAAACATAAGAAGAAGTAATTCCTGAAAATATTTTAGAAACATTTTTCATCATTAAAATTGGTTTTTCTGTTTTTTTAAGTGTTTCATAATCTAAACCAAGTTTACAATAATAATTTGAACCAATTCCATAAGCATTTTGATTTGAAGTTAATAAGTAAATTGAACTGTATCCTGAAATAATATCTTGAATTATTCTATCATTTGTATCTTCAATTAATGATGAAATATTGATAAATTCTTTTGAATTATTTGGATTAATATCTTTTCCTTTGGCAAATACATTTCCTTCTTTTGTTAAAATAGCTTCATTTTCATAACCAACAGATACTTTTTGAATATTTTCAATTTGGATTTTTTGAGGATTTTGATTTGGATTATTTTCATTTAAATATTCTATTGCTTTTCCATTTTTAAAAAGGAAAATTGTTCCAAAATCTCCTGATGAAATTTGTTTAATTTGTTTTTCATTTTCATTTTCATTTTCATTTTCATTTTCATTTTCATTTTCAAATTTAAATTGAATTGGTTTTTTGATTAGATATGATTTATTTTTGATAAGTTTTGGATAATTATTTGAACCAAAAAATATAATTTCATTCATTTTTTGAAAAAGAAAAAAAATGAAAAAATGAAAAATTTTTGATTTTGTTTAATTTGATTTTGAATTGTAAAAACTTTCCAAAAAAAACAAAATTTGAATGATATTTGGAAAAAAAAAAGAAACAAAAAACAAATTTTAAATTTGATTTTAATTTTGATTTAAATTTGAATTTGATTTTGATTTTAATTTTGATTTTAATTTTGATTTTAATTTTAATTTTAATTTTAATTTTAATTTTTTAATTTGATTTTAATTTTGAATTTGATTTTAATTTTGATTTTAATTTGAATTTGATTTTGATTTTAATTTTGATTTTAATTTTAATTTTAATTTTAATTTTAATTTTAATTTTTAAATTTAATTTTAATTTTAATTTTGATTTTTAATTTGATTTTAATTTTGAATTTGATTTTAATTTTAGTTTTGATTTTAATTTTAATTTTGAATTTTGATTTTGATTTTGAATTTGATTTGAATTTTAATTTGATTTTCATTTTAATTTTAGTTTTGAATTTGATTTTGAATTTGATTTTGATTTAAATTTTAATCGGATTTTCTTTTTTTCTGGGATTCTGAATCATCTCCAAGAGAAATATCTTCTAATTGATCATTATCATTATTTCGATTATTTTTATTATCATTTGATTGCTCATTTATATTATCTTTTTTTGAAATATCATCAATATCTGAAGTAGAACGAGTACTCATTTCAATACCATCATCAAGCTTAGTAGAAACATGATAAGAATAATCAGTTGAAAACTTAGAAAGCTTGTTGATTTTATCTTTTTCTTCTTTAAGCCTTCGGGCAAGCTTCTTCTTTTTTCTTCTTCTCCAAAGATAATAAATACCAAAAGAAATGAGACCAACAGCAATATTGTGGAGTATAAAGAAAATCCAGACGCCAAAACCAGACCAACTTAGCCAAACAACGGCGAAGAGCTCAAGATACAATCCGATCATAAGCTTGTCATAGGGACTTGTAAGATGTTTCTTTGTGGGTTTGTAGGGTTTTAGGACCGATATTAAGGTGATCATTGAGCCAATAAGTATCAAAAGTAAAATTGGTCGAACACTATTTTTACCTGGCAAAAAAAGTGCGAAAATTACAAGAAGCAATTTGAACGTTAGATCAACAAGTTCCCACCAATAGCGGTTTTCGCGATATCTTGCATACAACCAACCATAGCGTGCTTTATAGACGTTGCTGTGTTCGCTTGAAAGCGCCTTTCTGATGATGATGAAAAAAAAGATCGGGATTCCAATGACATAGAGAACAATCGCAACTATAAACACTGCGAGAAATGTTCTCCATTTTGCCGATCCAAGTTTGATTGTTGGATCTGAAGTGAGAACTTTTTGTCCGTTATTTGTTGAATAAGCAAAAGGTTTAAGTGCAATGACAGCTAGAGGAACGTACATGAATTTTAACATCAATGTTAGCACATAAATGGAGCGATTTTTGAAACGATCCATTTTTCTGTATCTGTTTGCTGTTCGGCAATAATAGCACAACATGATCAAGTATATTATGCCAAAAATAAAGATGAAAATGAACGGGATGAAGAACATTGCTATCCATTTATCATAGAAATCAAGATTCCAAGAGCATTCGGGACTTGTCATTGAGTCGAAATCGAAGTTGAAAATTCCGAAAAAATAACGGAAAAAATTTTTAATAACAGGAGGCCAATGCATATCCATTGTGAATATTGCTCCGAACATTTGAGCAACGCTTCCGAACATTGTGAATGCTGGGAATGATGCTCCTCTGCCTGCGAAGAAGAACACTGCTGCGCAGATCAAGAAGATGAAACAGACAAAGGCGACGAATATTACGTTTGAATCATTTGGACATTTTTTGCATTCTTTGTTGAAGTGGAAATAACCTGGAATGCAGTTTATACACATTGATTCTGGATCGTGACCTTCTTTGCAATTGTTCATGCCAAGGCATATTCCTGGTTCTGTGCATTCGTAACAGGATGTAGCACCTTTTCGATGAATATTTTGGATAAATTAAATATTTTGAATAAATTAAATATTTTAAATAAATTGAATATTTTAAATAAATATTTTGAATAAATTAAATATTTTGAATAAATTGAATAAATTGAATATTTTAAATATTTTGAATATTTTAAATAAATTAAATATTTTGGATAAATTAAATATTTTGGATAAATTAAATATTTTGAATATTTTTGGATAAATTAAATATTTTTAAATTAAATATTTTGAATATTTTGATAAATATTTTGAATAATATTTTGAATAAATTAAATAAATATTTTTGAATAAATTTTGAATAAATTAAATAAATTAAATATTTGAATAAATTAAATAAATTAAATATTTTGAATATTTTAAATAAATTAAATATTTTGAATAAATATTTTAAAATAAATTAAAATATTTTAAATAAATTAAATTAAATATTTTGAATAAATTAAATATTTTGAATAAATTAAATATTTTAAATCTGTAAATTAAATATTTTTAAATAAATTGAATAAATTAAATAAATTAAATAAATATTTAAAAATAAATTAAAATATTAAATATTTTGAATAAATTAAATATTAATTAAATATTTTGAATATTTTTGAATATTTTAAAATAAATTAAATATTTTGAAATATTTTGAATATTTTGAATATTTTTGAATAAATTGAAATATTTTGAAATTTTAAAATTTTAAATTGAATATTTTAAATATTTTTTTTTGAATAAAATTAAATAAATATTAAATGAATAAATTGAATATTTGAATATTTTGAATATTTTGAATAAATTGAATATTTTTAAATAAATTAAATAAATTAAATATTTTGAATATTTTAAATAAATTAAATAAATTGAATATTTTAAATATTTTGGATAAATTAAATAAATTAAATATTTTGAATAAATTAAATATTTTAAATAAATTAAATATTTTGAATATTTTGAATAAATTATATAAATTAAATAAATTAAATATTTTAAGTATTTTAAATATTTCTTTAAAATTAAATAAATTAAATATTTTAAATATTTTAAATAAATTAATTGAATATTTTGAATATTTTAATTAAATATTTTAAATATTTCTTTAAAATTATATATTTAAAATATTTTGTTTAAATATTTTTAATTTATTCTCAAATCACTCACCAACAACATTTGAAAAATATCCTTCAGGACAAGGATAACACATCTTCTGTTCCCAATCACTTGAAAAATAACCAACAGGACAAGGCTCACACAAAGTATTCCATTCATTTGGTTGTTTACCAGGAGGACAAGAGTCACAACTTGGATAACGATAATTATTTGAGACAGTACCATCAGGACAAGGGGTGCAATGGTCAGTATCTTCAGAGCTATTATAAGTACCGAATCCACAAATAGTGCAATATTGAGATCCATAAAAAGAAACGGTAAACTCGGGACACGTCTTGCATTCAGTGGAACCCTCCTCAGGAGCGTATGTATTTGATTTGCAATTGATACATGTGTCGTTTATTGAGTTATTCACAGAACTAGTACCGACTGGACATTCTATACAAGCCGTTTGAGCTGTCAAATTATTCCATGATCCACTCGGACAAATTGTACATTCATAGCTGTTGTTTGAAAAAGTCCCTTTCGGACAAGCATAGCAACTTTTTTGTATCGAGTTTGTTATGTACCCGTCAGGACACTTAACACATTCATTGTAACCGGTTTGGTTACTTTCATATCCATGTTGACATTCTGTGCAAAAATAAAACGAACTTCCACCCATTCCATCCTGGCACGCAAATTCCTGTGTATAGAACGCAGCAGAGACCAGAATGTTATCACGCTTTTTCACCCACGCGTCTGCGGATATGTTGATATATGTGTTGGAGCAAGACGACTGTCCCACAAAATGCATTGTGTTTTCTGAAGTTTTGAGAAATTGCGTGATCGACCCACTCAAATAAACGGCGATCGCATCTGTATCATTTGCGCGAGGATTAAACACCGCCAAGTACCCATTACTTGTGCAGTTTATAGTATGGGGATGAAATCGGGTGTACTGATTGGTGAAATTGACGCCTTCGAGATACGAGGATCCTGCGATCATAACGTTTCCTAGATCGTCCTCGAAAATCTGCGAAATATTTCCGAACGTCGATGACATATAGAAGACTTTCGAGCCGTCGCTGCTCAGCAAATACATCATGCCTGTTCCTCCGGGGAAAATTGCGTTGAGACTTTCCGATGTTGCAGCCCCATTATGGGTCACCCATATGTCATCGTGTTTTGAAAGCGCGATTGGCGCACATTCTCCAAAACCTCCATAATCATAAGGCGGTAAATTTGTCGACCACAGAAAAGTAAGTGAGGAATTGATCTTGCGAAAAGTGCACTTCAACGCTCCCATATAAAACTTATTCACGGTTCCTGGGGTTGCCATTTGCGGAGTTTCTGAATTTCCGAAAATAATATTTTGATTTTTATCAACCAATAAAACTTGACTTCGAACTTTTACTTGCAATTGAGAATCAAAAGTAACGCATTTTGTGACGTTATGATCCAAAAAGCTATATTCTGCAAGAAAAATAGTCCCCTCAGTTCCATTGCATAGGCCGGTCTTGTCGAAGTCGGTTAGAAACCCAGAAATCAAAGTTGTGTTGTTTTCCTTTGTGTAAATGTTCTGGATCCAAAACTCTTTGTCAGACGATTGCGAGCATAATTTATTTGTTTCGTTCCAATCCATCGTAGGATTGAGTCGCAAGATGAAGGTCTGATTAGTTGTGTAGTCGCACTCCTCCGGAAGGAACTCTGCGGAGGTTGTTCTTCCGACAACAACCAAATTCCCCTCGGAATCGACGTCAGCCGAAGTGACAGTTTCCGTTGAGTTTCCGAACATCACTCCCGCTTGCAATTCTCCTCGATATTTGTTCGTTATGTTTATTGCAGCGATGAAGTATTTTCCTGTGCTATTTCCTATTGTTGTGTTGAAAAGTGTCTCGTCTTTTGAATGTCCAATAACGTAAATTATTTCTGTTGTTTCTCCTTCAAATTTCTTCAGTTTTGGTGCCATAAAATCTACTGTTGTGTTCTCGTTCGTTCGAAATAGAAACGTTGAAAAATATCCTTCTGTTTTTACTTGTTCTATTTGAAATATCCCAATTAGAAAAATTAAAAAGTAAATTTTTCCCTTCATTATTTTTGTTTTCCCTTCAACAAGCAAATCAAACACAAAAAAAAATTAAAACAAAATAAAACAAAACAACAAAACGAGAAAAAAAGAAAAAATGAAAAAAGAAAAAATGAAAAAAATGAAAAATGAGAAAAAAAAATGAAAAATAAATTTTTTTTTCTCTTTTATTTATTGATCGAAAGCGAAAATTCCACAAAAAAAATTAATTAAATTTTAAACTAATTTTATAATTAAACCTAATAAATATATTAAGTATAAATTAAATTATAAATAAATTATAAATAAATTATAAATAAAATTAATTAAAATTAAAGATATTTTTTTAATAAAATCAATTTCATTTTTTAATAAATAAATTAATTAAATTTTAAACTAATTTTATAAATGAATCTAATAAATATATTAAATATAAATTAAATATAAATAAAATATAAACAAATTATAAATAAAATTAATTAAAATTAAAGATATATTTTTAATAAAATCAATTTAATTTTTTAATTAAAAAAATAAAATTAATATTTATAAACAAATCTAATAAATATATTAAAAAATAAATAAATTTTAAATAAAATATAAACAAATTATGGTAGAGCATATGATTAAAATTAAAATATATTTTTAATAAAATCAATTTAATTTTTTTTTATTATTTTTATTTTATTTTTATTTTTAATTTTTCATTTTTCATTTTTCTTTTAAAAATGGAAATAAATATAAATAATATTTTAGAACTATATTTAAAATTAATTAAAATTAAAGATATATTTTTAATAAAATCAATTTAATTTTTTAATAAATAAATTAATTAAATTTTAAACTAATTTATAAATAAAACTAATAAATATTACATATTTTATTATTAAAATAAAATATAAACATTTTATAATTAAAAATTAATTATATATTTTTATTAAGAACTAATTTCATTTTTAATAAATAAATTAATTAAATTTTAAACTAATTTTATAAACAAAATTTTAATAAAGATTTTATTAAATATAAATAAAATAAATAAATTATAAATGAAATTAATTAAAATTAATTATATATTTTTTAAAATCAATTTAATTTTTATTAAAATTAATTAAATTTTAAACTAATTTTTAATTAAACCTAATAAATATATTAAATATAAATTAAATATAAATAAAATATAAACAAATTATTATTAAAATTTTAAAATTAAATTTATATTTTTAATAAAATCAATTTCATTTTTAATTAAAAAAAATAAAATTAATATTTAAATAAAACAATTTATTACAAAAAAATAAATTTAAAATTTTTGTTTTTATTTTACATTTTAGCTCAGTTTTATTATACATTTTATGACTCTAATTATTACAGGTCAAGGGTTCGACTTTATCAGGCTCGTTATTTTTATTTTTATTTCATTTTTCATTTTTCATTTTTTTCATTTTTTCATTTTTAAAATGGAATAAATGAAGATATTTTTTATAGAACTAATTTAACATTTTATTACACATTTTATTACACATTTTATTACACATTTTATTACACAATTTATTACACAATTTATTACACAATTTATTACAGAATTTATTACAGAATTTATTACACATTTTATTACACATTTTATTACACAATTTATTACACATTTTATTATACATTTTATTACACAATTTATTACACAATTTATTACACATTTTATTACAGAATTTATTACACAATTTATTACACAATTTATTACACAATTTATTACACAATTTATTACACATTTTATTACACAATTTATTACACAATTTATTATACATTTTATTACACAATTTATTACACAATTTATTATATTTATTACAGAATTTATTTATTAATTTATTTATTAATTTATTTATTTATTTATTTATTTATTTATTTATTAATTTATTTATTTATTTATTTATTTATTTATTTATTTATTTATTTATTTATTTATTTTATTTATTTATTTATTTCGGATAAAATTTATTTATAAAATTTTACAAAATTATTTATTTATTTATTTATTTCTTTCATATTTTATTTTAAATTTTGTATTTATTTATTTGTTTTTTATTTCCAAAAAGAATAATTCCTCATTAATTTCAGATTTAAAGAAAATGAAATTTATTTATTTTTTTATTTAGAAAAGTAATTATTTATTAATTTAATTTATATTTTTATTCCTTTAATTTATTTATTAATTTATTCAAGATGGAAAAGAATTTATTAATTTATTTTATTAATTTGATTTATTAAACAAGAAGATTTGGGAACAAAAATTGAAAAATTTATTTATTAATTATTTAACATTTTTATTTATAAACAATTAATTTATGTTTTGGAAAATTTATTTATTAAAAACAATTAATTTATTTATAAATAAAAATTTAAAAATTTATTTATTAATTTGTTTTTGAAAATCGGATAAAAATTATTTATAAAATTTTTTAGTGAGAATTCATTTTTTCAAAATTAAAAGATTATGGTATTGTTAATTTTAATTCATGTTTTGAAAATTTAAAAGATTTAAAACAACTAAAAAGAATTTTTCCTCATTTAAAAGATTAAAAACAAAAAATGAAATTTCAGATTTAATTTAAAAGATTAAAAAAATTAATTCCATGTTTTAAATAAAATTTATGGATTAAAAACAATTATTCATGTTTGGAAATAAAATTTAAAAGATTAAAAACAATTAATCATATGTTTTGGAAAGATTAAAAATTTAATAAACTTAAACTTTATAAACAAAAATTGAAAAGGAAAGATTAAAAACAATTAATTCATGTTTTGGAAAATTTAAAAGATTAAAAACAATTAATTCCATGTTTTGGAAAATTTAAAAGATTAAAAACAATTAATTCATGTTTTGGAAATTTAAAAGATTAAAAACAACTAATTTCATGTTTTTATAAATAAAATTTAAATTTTTATTTTTTTCCATTTTTTTCCTTTTTTTTCATTTTTTGTTCTTATTTTTAAATTTCTTATAATGCTTTCCCTCAACAAAAATATACACAAAACACAAAGTGAAGGTAAAATTTTAATTTTAAAATCATTTTAAAAAATTTATTTATCCTTTTCCTTTTTCTTTTTCTTTTTTCAAAAAACAGAAACAGATTTTAGTTCTTTTATAAATATGATCACTTTAATGAAAGATAACCCGAAAAATCAAACTATTCAAAAACAGGGTTGTGTTTTTTTAAAAGAAAATTGCAAACATTTCAAAAGTTAAAATTAAAAAATTCAAAAATTTTATATTCTTATTCTTATTCTTATTCTTCTTTTTAAATAATTAACAGAAAAGAAAAACGAGAAAATCAAAATTGAAGCAGTTAATGTCATCTCTCAATCATTGAACAATTTCTCAAAAAATCCATTTATTCAACAAAATTCAATCTCCTTTTTGATTTCCATTTCACCCAAATTAAGTATTTTTCAAAACCAAAAAAAAAAAAAATTATTCATCTTTTCAAATAAAAATCAACATTAAAATCTTCTTTTCCAAATTAAGAAAACAAAATTCATATTACCAAACCCAAAATAATTCGATTGGTTATCGATGCAATGAAAAAATTCAAAAATCATAAATTCATTCAAGAATTAGGAATCCAATTTTTATCAAATATTATTGAATTATTAAGCAGCAGTAAATTTAATCTCAAAATATCATTTGAAAAATATTAATAAATTTCAAATAAAATAGAAAAAAAAATTGATTATCCAAAAATTGATCTAATTCCAACAATTATCGACACAATGCAAAATTTTTCAAAAAATCCTCAAATCCAAATTTATGGTTGTATTTTTTTAGGAAATTTTATTTTCGAAACAAGAGGTAATAAAATCAAAAAAATCTAAAATTAAAAATTGAAATCTGAAATTAAAAATTAAAAATTTAAAATTTAGAACAAATCTCTCAAATTCGTAAATTTAAACCAGCCGATTTCATTATAAATATACTCAATAATTTTCCAGGAAATCAAGAAGTTCAAAAACATGCATTCAAAAGTTTAGGGAATTTTATTTCTCTTTATGAAGGTAATTTTTTCTTCATCTCGATTTTGTTCCACATTTTAAAACAACAAAACAAAACAATTCTACTTGTTATTTCAGACATTAAATTTGAAATTAGAAATTTAAAAGGAATCGAATTAATTATACAATCAATGAATAAATACACTCAAGATGAATTAATTCAAGAAATTGGATGTTGTAATTTAGCAAACCTTTCTTTTAAAAACAAAAGTAAAATATAAATTGGATAATTTTAGAAAATGTTACTCAAAAAAATATAAATGAAAAAAATAATAGAAAATCAAACTGAAATTTCTAAATTAAATGGAATTGAAGCAATCATCAATGCAATGGAGTCTTTTCCAGAATCTGAATATATCCAAGAATCTGCAAATTGTGCTTTACTTAATAATTCACTCCATTTCCAAAGTATATTTATTTTCGAAAAGATGAAAAGATTTTTTTTGGTTAATTACTAAATAATAATTTTAAAAAAAAATCAATAGAAAACGCAATCAAAATTGAGAAATTAAATGGAATTCAATTAATTCTTAATGCAATGAAGAAATTCCCTCTTCATCAAGAAATACAAGATTTAGGATGTTGTAATTTAGCCATTATAAGTTTGAATCGAAATGGTGAATAAATCCCAAAAATAATAAAAATAAAAATAATAACAATAATCAAAAATCAAAAATCAAAGATCCAAAAATTAAAATTTTAGCATTGGGTGGAATTGAATTAATTATTAAAGCAATGAATGACTTCCCAAATAATCCTGCTATTCAAAGAAATGGATGCGGAGCTTTATGGACTCTTAGCACCCAAGAAAGTAAAATCAAAAATACAAATTTTTTTCATTTAATTTCTCTAACTAACTTCTTTTCCTAAAAAAGAAAATCAAATTGAAATTTCTAAATTAAATGGAATCGAAAAAATTATCAATGCAATGAAGTCTTTTCCTAATAATCAAGATATTCAATATGCTGGATGTTGTTCTCTAAACAATATTTCTCTTGTCCCAAGTAAAATCAACACATTTATATTTTTTTTTGTTGTTTTATTCTCATTTCAAATATTTTACTTTTTTTTTTTTTGCAATTTAGGAAACAAAAATGAAATTCTGAAATTTGGAGGATTTAAAACTATTAAAGATTCATTAGTTATCTTTCCAAATCATTCAGAAATCCAAAAATGGGGATCAATATTTTTGAACAAATTTAACTAAATCAATTTAACTAAATCAATTCCCAATTATTCCTTTATTTCTTTTTATTTAAATTCGTCAAATGACTAAAAAAAATTTGTTTTTTTGTTGGAATTTTAAAAAGAAATAAAGAAACAAAATTTAATTTTTACACAAATTAATCAATTCAAGATCCAAAATCAGAACTAATTAAATTTTTTTTTTGAGATTATTTTTTATCATAAGTGAAAAGTTCAAGTTGTTTAGCGAAATCATTTCGATTTCGATTTTGATTTTGAATTTGAATTTGATTTTGTTTTTGTTTTTGATTTAATAATCTTGAATTTTCTTCAAGATCACTTGATGATAAAGTAAGATCATTATCTGTAATATTTTTTTTATGATTATTTTTTTTATGATTATTTTTTTTATGATTTTGATTTTGATTTTGATTTTTATTTTGATTTTTATTTTCATTTTGATTTTCATTTTCATGTTGATTTTCATGTTGATTTTCATTTTCAGGATCACTTATTAAAGATTCATGTTCCAAATTCGGTTTAGAATCCAATATTGGATTAATCTCAAGAAAACCTTCATCATTCATTTGAGTCACAAAAGCAAATATTTGGATATCAAAAATACGATGAGAACTTTTCTTTTTTCTATCAGCATAAGCTTGATAACCAAGAAACAAACTAATTGTAATAAAGATGACAATAGCGCCAATATATTGAAGTGGCCAATGTGGATCTGATTTCAAAAGAAAATGGTCAGAAACCATTGTTGAAGGCAAACGAATACCTTGAATACTTGAATACAAAGCAGCACCGATTAGAACAACCATTTTAGTTTGTCCTAATCTTGCTACCGCCATTGGACCCAATGTGATTACAATTAAAATAACCCATCCTTCAGTTCCCAAATTTTTAAACACTGTCCAATCTTCTTTGAGAATAAAAGAAAGAATCAAAGATAAAGGAAAATATAGTTGTTTTTCAAGAATGAGCATAATTTCAACAGGAATTTTATAAGATCTGCATATTTTCTGTTGGAAAACAAAGTAGAAAGCTGCAGATAAATCGTATGTAACCGCAAGAATAACTGAAACTGTGCTGTTCATATTTTTTGAGGAAGAATTCTCGCTTTTTTCTGAATCGTCGTTTCCAAATATCATCATCAAACAACCTCCCAAACTCACAACAAAAGAAGGAAGAATAAAACGCGGCAATTCTTTGGAGATTTTTGTGATTTTGGAAAGAAAAAAAACAATAAAAGGCATCAATAGCGTTATTGCTTGTATTGTTGAAGGTCTGGATGTTAATTTGAAAGCATAAGCACTTGCGAAATTGGCAAGAATCCAGACAAAAGAAGTGAAAATGGAAAGAATCCATATCGATTTGGGATAGCCTGTTAAATATGAGCAAATAAATAGTTTTTTGAATCTGGCATTTTTTTTTCTTAACCGATATAATTGTAATATTGGGAAAAAAAATAAGCAAAATAAATTCGTGAATGAAAGTAAAACAAAAGTTCCCATGTTTCCATATTTTGGAGATTGAATCCAATTCATAAGTGTTCCATAAACTCCCATGCAAATGTGTATTATCAAAGCTAATAATAAATAGAGTGTAATCATTTAATTAAAATAAATTAAAATTAAAATAAATTAAAATTAAAATTAAAATTAAAATTAAAATTAAAGAAAAAAGAAAAATGAAAATCTTTTTTTCTTTGAAAAATATTTTATTTTTTTGGATCAAATTAAAAATAGAAAATAAACTGATAAAAAAATAGAAAATAAACTGATAAAAAAAATAGAAAATAAACTGATAAAAAAAATAGAAAATAAACTGATAAAAAAATTCAAGAATTGTTTTTTCTTTTCAAATTATTATAATTGATAAGTTATAATATTTAATTAATAAATTCGTTTACATGAACAGCATCTTTATCAAAGCCATCGAAATTATCGTCTCGGAAATTATCTTTCTGATCAAATTTTTCATCAGAATCACTCGAAGAAATTTTCTCGATTTTTTTCATACTTTGTTTAGCATGAAGTTCATTGAGTTCATAATCCTTAAGCAAACCCTCATCCAAAGGGTTAACCATTGTAAATTCATCATCATCCTCTTCGATATAAATAAAAGTATAAGGATCAAAAACGAAGTGTTTTCCTTTTGTTTTTTTATCAGCAAAAGCTTGGTAACCAAGAAACAAGCTGATTGTAATAAAGACAATAACAGCACCAATATATTGAAGTGGCCAATGTGGGTCTTCTTTGAGAACAACATAATCAGAAACCATTGTTGAAGGCAAACGAATACCTTGAACACTCGAATACAAAGCAGCCCCAATTAGAACAACCATTTTTGCCTGTCCAAATCTTGCTATTGACATTGCCCCCACTGTAATATATATCAAATAAATCCAACCTTTTGTCCCCAGTGTTTTGTACACATTCCAATCTTGATCGGGGAAGATAAACGAGAAAATTAGGGCCAACGGAACGTATATTTCCTTCTCAGTTAGCAAAAGAACTTCTGCCGGCACTTTGTGTACTTTGCATACTTTCTGTTGAAGCACAAAAAAACAAGCGGCGGATAAATCAAAAAAAATGGCTAGGCAAATACTGATTATGTTTTTAATGTGGGCGTCGTTGTCGCCTTTTTCCTTTGTTTTGTTAACACTCCCGAGTATCATCATGATGCAACCGCCAACTGAAAGAACAAAAGAAGGAAGAATAAAGCGAGGTAACGTTTTCGCAATTTTTGTTATTTTGGCAAGAAAGAAAACTACAAATGGCATCAATAGTGTGATTGCTTGTATTGTTGATGGATGTGCTGCTAATTTGAAAGAATAAACACTTGCAAAACTTGCAAAGATCCAAATTGTTGATGTGAAAAAGAATAAAAACCAAACTGATTTCGTTTTTCCTCTTAAATAGTAAAAAATCGTTGTTCGATAAAATGGGTTTTTTAATCCACGATTCTTGATTAATTGCAAAGTTAAAAAGAAAATTAATCCGGCTAAATTGGATGCAACTAATAGTATAAAAACTCCCATTTTCCCATGGTCTGGTGACTGTATCCAATCAAGAAGTGTTGCGTAAAATCCATAACAAACATGAACTACAACAGTTAATATTAAATTAACTACAAACATTTTTCTCTTTTTTTTTTTTTTTTTTTTAGAACGTAAAAGAAAAAAAAAATGATTTTTTAAAAAATTTGAAATAAAAATTGAAAATTTTTTTCTTTTGTTTTTCTTCTTTTTATTATTTTAAAAAAGGAATTAATTCTAAAAAAGAAAAAAATAATTGGATTTCTTTTTGTTTTTCTTTTTTAAAAATTATTTACAAAAGAAAAAAAAAATTTTTTTTGATCATTTTTAAATCATTTCCAAATCTATTTTTATTCTATTTTAATTTCCACTTCTATTCCAATTTTTATATATTAATTAAATATTAATTAAATATTAATTAAATATTAATTAAATATTAATTAAATATTTATTAAATATTAATTAAATATTGATTAAATATTAATTAAATATTAATTAAATATTGATTAAATATTAATTAAATATTAATTAAATATTGATTAAATATTGATTAAATATTGATTAAATATTAATTAAATATTGATTAAATATTGATTAAATATATTAATTAAATATTAATTAAATATTAATTAAATATTAATTAAATATATATTAATTAAATTAAATACCAAATTAAATATTGATTAAATAATATTAATTAAATATTAATTAAATATTGATTAAATATTGATTAAATATTAATTAAATATTGATTAAATATTAATTAAATATTAATTAAATATTAATTAAATATTAATTAAATATTAATTAAATATTGATTAAATATTAAATATTATTAATTAAATATTAATTAAATATTAATTAAATATTAATTAAATATTAAATTAAATATTGATTAAATATTAATTAAATATTAATGATTAAATATTGATTAAATGGCAATTAAATATTAATTAAATATTGATTAAATATTGATTAAATATTAATTAAATATTAATTAAATATTAATTAAATATTGATTAAATATTAATTAAATATTGATTAAATATTAATTAAATATTGATTAAATATTAATTAAATATTAATTAAATATTGATTAAATATTAATTAAATATTAATTAAATATTAATTAAATATTGATTAAATATTGATTAAATATAATTAAATATTGGTAAATTAAATATTAATTAAATATTAATATTAATTAAATATTGATTAAATATTAATTAAATATTGATTAAATATTAATTAAATATTAAATTAAATAAAATTGATTAAATATTAATTAAATATTAATTAAATATTGATTAAATATTGATTAAATATTGATTAAATATTAATTAAATATTGATTAAATATTAATTAAATATTGATTAAATATTAATTAAATATTGATTAAATATTGATTAAATATTGATTAAATATTAATTAAATATTGATTAAATATTTATTAAATAATTTGTTGGATCATTTTCAATTTATTTTCCCTTTCTCAATAGATACATCAGAATCAATAAAATTATTTTCTGTATCTGATAAACCAGTTTCATAATTTATTCCTGATTTCCCCAAAAGATTTGTTTCAGAATCATCTTCACTTTCCTCAATAAAAGAAGAAGTTGAAGGATCAAAAAAAGCTTTTTTATTGTTCTTTTTGTTGTTATTTTTGGTTTTCCTTTCCAAATAAGCTTGATATCCAAGAAATAAACTAATACTTATAAAAACAATAATAGCTCCAATATATTGAAGTGGCCAATGTGGATTTGCTTTGAGAACAACATAATCAGAAACCATTGTTGAAGGTAATCTAATTGCTTGAACAGTTGAATATAAAGCTGCTCCAATTTCAATAACCATTTGTGTTTGTCCTAATCTTGATAAACACATTATTCCAATAGTGATATATAACATAAACATCCATCCTTCAACTCCTAAATTCTTAAAAACACCCCAATCTTCTTTTAATATAAATGAAAGTGCTAATGTTAATGGAAGATATATTTGACCAATTAAAATCAAAAGAACTTCTGCATTGATTTTATAAGTTCTACATATTTTTTGTTGAAATGAAAAGAAAAATGCTGCAAAAATATCAAAAAGTATTCCAAGAATAACAGCTACTGTGTTATTTGTGTTTGGAAGTTCATTATCATCTTGTGATTTATTAACTCCAAGTATCATCATTAAACATCCTCCAACTGAAATAAAAAAAGCTGGAATAATAAAACGAGGTAATTTTTTGGAAATTTTGAAAACTTTTGAAATGAAAAAAACCATAAAAGGCATCAATAAAGATAATCCTTGAATAACTGAAGGATGACTTGCATATCTAAAAGAATAAACAGTTGAAAAATTTGCTAAAACCCAAAATGTTGCAGTAAAAAATGTTAATATCCAAGCTGATCTTGGATATCCTTTAAGATGATAACAAATGAATAGTTTGGAAATCTTATTAGGTTCTTTTCTAACGCGAATTAATTGCATAGGAACATAAAAAAGCATTCCAATAAAATTTGAAGAAGCGAGTAAAGTAAATATTTGCATTTTCCCATGATTTGGTGATTGAACCCAAGCAAGTATTGTTGCATAAACTCCATTCATAACATGAAGAACAAAAGTTAAAATCAAATGAAATAAAAACATTTTCTTTATCTTATTCTTATTCTTATTACTTTCTATTTTGAAAATTTTATATTTTTGATTATAATTATTTTTTAAATAATTATGGGGTATTTTTAATTTAAATTTAATTAAATTGTTGTATTTTTTTTTTTTCGAATTAGTTGTTAATTAATTTTTTCTTTCTAAAAAGAAAAAAATGAAAAAAAAAATTTTTTCGATCATAATTAATTGTTTTTTTTTTTTGTTCATTTAAATGCAAATTTTAGTCATATTTCTTGAAAAAAATTTTTTCATTTCCTTTTAATTTTAATTTTCATTTTCCTTTTAATTTTAATTTTTTCATTTAATTTTAATTTTAATTTTAATTTTCATTTTGAGTTTGATTTTCTTTCACTTCTTCAGTTTTAGTTTTATTTTCTTCAATTTCTTCCATTTCGTCTTCAATTTCTTTCACATCTTCAATTTTAATCTCAATTTTTTTCATTTCATTATTATCAATTTCATCATCTAAATCCTCATTTGGAAAATTTGGATCTTCATTTTCCAAAAGATTTGTCATTGCGATCTCTTCTTCAGTTTCTTCAATAAAAGAAGAAGTTGAAGGATCAAAAACAGCTCTTTTATTTTTGTTGTTCTTTTTGGTTTTCCTTTCCAAATAAGCTTGATATCCAAGAAATAAACTAATAGTTATAAAAGAAATAATAGCTCCAATATATTGAAGTGGCCAATGTGGATTTGCTTTGAGTACAAAATAATCTGAAATCATTGTTGAAGGTAATCTAACTGCTTGAACACTTGAATATAAAGCTGCTCCAATTTCAATAACCATTTTGGTTTGTCCTAATCTTGATAAACACATTATTCCAATAGTGATATATAACATAAACATCCATCCTTCAACTCCTAAATTTTTAAAAACACCCCAATCTTCTTTTAATATAAATGAAAGTGCTAATGTTGATGGAATATACATTTGTTTGATTAAAATCAAAAGAACTTCTGCTCGAATTTTATAAGTTCTACATATTTTTTGTTGAAATGAAAAGAAAAATGCTGCAAAAATATCAAAAAGTATTGCAAGAGTAATAGCTGCTGTGTTATTTGTGTTTGGAACTTGATTGTTATCTTGTGATTTATTAACTCCAAGTATCATCATTAAACATCCTCCAACTGAAATAAAAAAAGCTGGAATAATAAAACGAGGTAATTTTTTGGAAATTTTGAAAACTTTTGAAATGAAAAAAACCATAAAAGGCATTAATAAAGATAATCCTTGAATAACTGAAGGATGACTTGCATATCTAAAAGAATAAACAGTTGAAAAATTTGCTAAAACCCAAACTATTGCAGTAAAAAATGTTAATATCCAAGCTGATCTTGGATATCCTTTAAGATGATAAAAAATAAACAGTTTGGAAATCTTATTAGGTTCTTTTCTAACATGAAATAATTGCAAAGAAACATAAAAAATCAAACCAATAAAATTTGAAGAAGCGAGTAAAGTAAATGTTCCCATTTTCCCATGATTTGGTGATTGAACCCAAGCAAGTATTGTTGCATAAACTCCATTCATAACATGAAGAAAAAAAGTTAAAATCAAATGAAATAAAAACATTTTCTTATTCTTATCTTTATCTTATTACTTTCTATTTTGAAAATTTTATATTTTTGATATTTTCAAAGAATAATTCAATTATTTTCCAAAATAAAAAAATTGTTTGATCAAAAAGAATAAAACAAAACAAACACAAAACCAAACAAAAAAAAAGAGATGAAAATAATGTTTTTTGGGTTTTTTAATAAAAAAAAAATTTTTGAATTGAATATTTATTATTAATTATTAATTAAATTTGCTTTAAAATTTTGATTTATTTTTTTATTATTGGATTAGAATACACTTGGAATTAAAAAAAAAATCAAAAGCAAGATGGTAAAAAAGATTTATATTTTGAAAAAAAACAAGAAAAGTACAAATAATTAAATAAATAATTAAATAATTTTAATCCATGTTTATTTTTGCTAGATTTTTTCTTTTTGATCAAATTAATTTTTCTAAAAAGAAAATTTAAACCCCAAAAACAAAAAAAGAATTAAAAATTAAAAATTGAATTAAAATTGAATTAAAATTAAAATTAAAATTGAATTAAAATTAAAATTAAAATTAAAATTAAAATTAAAATTAAAATTAAAATTGAATTGAAATTGAATTGAAATTAAATTAAAATTAAAATTGAATTGAAATTGAATTGAAATTAAATTAAAATTAAATTGAAATTGAATTAAAATTAAAATTAAAATTGAAATTAAAATTGAATTGAATTAAATTAAAATAAAAATTAAAATTAAAATTAAAATTAAAATTAAAATTAAAATTGAATTAAAATTGAATTGAAATTGAATTGAACTTAAAATTAAAATTTGGTTTAAAAAAAAAATAGAAAATAAACCAAAAAAAAAAAATTATTTTCTATCATTTTCTTCAATTTCATCAAGTTTTTTGATTTCACTACTTTCAGTGGAATCACTACTTTCAGTGCTTTCAGTACTTTCAGTACTTTCAGATTTTTTATTGAAATTATTATTATTATTGTTGTTATTGTTATTATCAAAATCATTCTCGAAATCATTTTTCAAATTAAATTGATTTTTATCTCCATTATTTTTATCATCATCTTCATGATCACTTAATAAAGTTTCCATTTGATAAGTAAGTTCTGCATTTTTAACTGGATTAATCAATGTAAATTCATCTTCAAATTCTTCTTCTTCTGCATAAATAAAAGTGAATGGATCAAATGCGAAATGAACAAATTTAGATTTTTTATCAGCATAAGCTTGATATCCAAGAAATAAACTAATAGAAATAACAACAATAATAGCTCCAATATATTGAAGTGGCCAATGTGGATCTGCTTTAAGAATAACATAATCAGAAACCATTGTTGCAGGTAATCGAATTCCTTGAATACTTGAATATAAAGCTGCTCCAATCGCAACAACCATTTTGGTTTGTCCTAATCTTGATAAACACATTATTCCAAATGCTAAAAAAACTAATGCAATCCATTCTGCTGCTCCAAAATCTTTGAAAACTTTCCAATTTTCTTTTGATGCAAATGAGATGATTAAGGAAACTGGCGCATAGACTTGCATAACTAATAAAAGTAATGCTTCAACTGGAACTTTATAGTTTTTACAAATATTCTGTTGAAAAACAAAAAAAGTGGAAATTGCAAAATCAAAAATAACTGCAAAAAGAATAGCAAGTGCATTATTTGTTCCTTTCATATTTTCTTGATGAGCTTTTTTAGCAGCACCAAATATCATCATTAAACATCCACCAACAGAAACAATAAAAGCAGGGAAAATAAAACGAGGTAAAGTTTTAGTAACTCTAAATAATTTTGAAAAAAAGAAGATTATAAAAGGAACCATTAAAGATAAAGCTTGAATTGTTGAAGGATGACTTGCAAATTTAAATGATAAAACAGTTGAAATATTAGCAATCACCCAAATAAATGCATTTGAAATTGCTTGAAACCAAATGAATTTTGGTTTTCCTCTAAGATAATGAAAAATAAATAACCTTGAAAATTTATTCTGATATTTTCTCACTCGATAAACTTGTAAACTGAAAAAAAATAAAAACGAAAAGCAATTTGAAACTCCTAAAAAAACAAAAGTTTGCATATTTCCATGACTTGGTGATTGAATCCATCCTACTGTAGTTGCATATACTCCAAGACAAATATGCAAAAAAATTGTTATCAAAAAATAAACAACTAACATTTATTTTATTTTAATTTATTTTGTTTTAATTTATTTTTCGTAATTAGCTTTTTTTTCAATATTTTCTATTTAAACTAATAATGAAATTGCAACAATTATTTTAAAAAAAGGTTTTTCAAAAAAAATGAAAACTCAAAAATGAGTTTTTTTTTATTAAATTTTAAAAAAACTCAAAAAAAATTTTTTTCTTTTTTCCTTTTTTGTTGTTTTTTTATTCATTTTTTCTTTTGGAAATTGAAAAAAATAAATTTGGATCTAAAAATAAAATGTTGTTTAGAAAGAATTCTTAAGTTTAAAATTCCGAAATTAATTATTTTTTTTGATTAATTTTTTTTATTTTTTTTATTCATCAAGAAAAAAAAAAATAAAAAAAAATTTGATGAAAGGAAAAATCTAAAAGAAAATCAGAAAGATCTTTTTTTTTAATTAAAAAAAGAAAGAAAATAAAAAAAATAAGAAAAAATGAAAGAAAAGATTGAAATTTATTGTTAGAAAAAAAAAAAGAATGGTTGATCCATTTTTCCTTTCCAAAAAAAAAATTATTTTTTATCATTTTCTTCAATTTCATCAAATCTTTTGATTTCACTACTTTGACTATAATCAGTTGTTTCAGTACTTTCAGTACTTTCAGTTTCAATAAATTCTTTGAAACTCATGGGATTTTCTTTCACTTTTTTATTTTTATTTTTATTTTTATTTTTATTTTTATTTTTATTTTTATTTTTAGATAGGTTTTTATCTCCATTATTTTTATCATCATCTTCATGATCACTTAATAAAGTTTCCATTTGATAAGTAAGTTCTGCGTTTTTAACTGGATTAATCAATGTAAATTCATCTTCAAATTCTTCTTCTTCTGCATAAATAAAAGTGAATGGATCAAATGCGAAATGAACAAATTTAGATTTTTTATCAGCATAAGCTTGATATCCAAGAAATAAACTAATAGAAATAACAACAATAATAGCTCCAATATATTGAAGTGGCCAATGTGGATCTGCTTTAAGAATAACATAATCAGAAACCATTGTTGAAGGTAATCGAATTCCTTGAATACTTGAATATAAAGCTGCTCCAATCGCAACAACCATTTTGGTTTGTCCTAATCTTGATAAACACGTTATTCCAAATGTCAAAAAAACTAATGCAATCCATTCTGCTACTCCAAAATCTTTGAAAACTTTCCAATTTTCTTTTGATGCAAATGAGATGATTAAGGAAATTGGTGTGTAGACTTGCATAACTAATAAAAGTAATGCTTCAACTGGAACTTTATAGTTTTTACAAATATTCTGTTGAAAAACAAAAAAAGTGGAAATTGAAAAATCAAAAATAATTGCAAAAAGAATAGAAAGTGCATTATTTGTTCCTTTCATATTTTGCTGATGAGCTTTTTTAGCAGCACCAAATATCATCATCAAACATCCACCAACAGAAACAATAAAAGCAGGGAAAATAAAACGAGGTAAAGTTTTAGTAACTCTAAATAATTTTGAAAAAAAGAAGATTATAAAAGGAACCATTAAAGATAAAGCTTGAATTGTTGAAGGATGACTTGCAAATTTAAATGATAAAACAGTTGAAATATTAGCAATCACCCAAATAAATGCATTTGAAATTGCTTGAAACCAAATGAATTTTGGTTTTCCTCTAAGATAATGAAAAATAAATAACCTTGAAAATTTATTCCGATATTTTCTCACTCGATAAACTTGTAAACTGAAAAAAAATATAAAAGCAAAACAATTTGAAATTCCTAAAAAAATAAAAGTTTGCATATTTCCATGACTTGGTGATTGAATCCATCCTACTACAGTTGCATATACTCCAAGACAAATATGCAAAAAAATTGTTATCAAAAAATAAACAACTAACATTTATTTTAATTTTAATTTATTTTGTTTTTTGAAAGGGAATATTAATGAAGATGATTAAGAAAAAAAAATTCGTAATTGTATTAATTGAAAGAAAAATAAAAAGAAAATTAAAATTCTTTTCTTTTTTAAATTTTAAAAAAAAAAATTAGGGAAAATTTTAATTTTTCTTTTTATTTAAATTTTTCTTTTTTCCTTTTTTTAAAATTTAAAAAAGAAAAGAAGAAAAAAAGAAAAAAAGAAATTGTGTTTTTTTGTTCATAAAGAGAACTAAAAAAAAATTAGAACAGAATGAAACCAAATCTTTCAAAAAAAAAAAAATTTTTTTAGATGAAATTAAAACGAAATTATTTCCTGTCAATTTCAACAATTTCATCCAAATTTTTAATTTCACTACTTTCATTAGAATCAAAATCATCAGAATTTGATGAATCTGAAGAACTTGTAGAAATAATAATTTGAATCTTTTTCTTTTGGATCTCCCTTTCTCTTCCGTTTCCATTTCCATTTCCATTTCCGTTTCCATTTCCATTTCCATTTTCATTTCCATTTCCATTTCCATTTCCATTTCCATTTCCATTTCCATTTCCATTTCCATTTTGGTTTTCTTTCTCAGTTTCGGTTTCAGTTTCATGATCACTCATTAATGATTCCATATGAAAATTTGCACCTGCATTTTTAATTGGATTAATCAATGTAAATTCATCTTCAAATTCAGTTTCTTCAACAAAAATAAAAGTGTAAGGATCAAAAATAAAACGAAGAAGCTTAGTTTTTCTATCAGCATAAGCTTGATATCCAAGAAATAAACTAATACTTATAAAAACAATAATAGCTCCAATATATTGAAGTGGCCAATGTGGATTTGCTTTGAGAACAACATAATCTGAAACCATTGTTGAAGGTAATCTAACTGCTTGAACACTTGAATATAAAGCTGCTCCAATTTCAATAACCATTTTGGTTTGTCCTAATCTTGATAAACACATTATTCCAATAGTGATATATAACATAAACATCCATCCTTCAACTCCTAAAGTCTTAAAAACACCCCAATCTTCTTTTAATATAAATGAAAGTGCTAATGTTGATGGAATATATATTTGTTTGATTAAAATCAAAAGAACTTCTGCTCGAATTTTATAAGTTCTACATATTTTTTGTTGAAATGAAAAGAAAAATGCTGCGAAAATATCAAAAAGTATTGCAAGAGTAATAGCTGCTGTGTTATTTGTGTTTGGAACTTCATTATCATCTTGTGATTTATTAACTCCAAGTATCATCATCAAACATCCTCCAACTGAAATAAAAAAAGCTGGAATGATAAAACGAGGTAATTTTTTGGAAATTTTGAAAACTTTTGAAATGAAAAAAACCATAAAAGGCATTAATAAAGATAATCCTTGAACGACTGAAGGATGACTTGCATATCTAAAAGAATAAACAGTTGAAAAATTTGCTAAAACCCAAACTATTGCAGTAAAAAATGTTAATATCCAAGCTGATCTTGGATATCCTTTAAGATGATAACAAATGAATAGTTTGGAAATCTTATTAGGTTCTTTTCTAACATGAATTAATTGCAAAGAAACATAAAAAATCAAACCAATAAAATTTGAAGAAGCGAGTAAAGTAAATGTTCCCATTTTCCCATGATTTGGTGATTGAACCCAAGCAAGTATTGTTGCATAAACTCCATTCATAACATGAAGAAAAAAAGTTAAAATCAAATGAAATAAAAACATTATCTTATTCTTATCTTTATCTTATTACTTTCTATTTTGAAAATTTTATATTTTTGATATTTTCAAAGAATAATTCAATTATTTTCCAAAATAAAAAAATTGTTTGATCAAAAAGAATAAAACAAAACAAAACAAAACCAAACAAAAAAAAGAGATGAAAATAATGTTTTTTGGGTTTTTTAATAAAAAAAAAATTTTGAATTGAATATTTATTATTAATTATTAATTAAATTTGCTTTAAAATTTTGATTTATTTTTTTATTATTGGATTAGAATACACTTGGAATTAAAAAAAAAATCAAAAGCAAGATGGTAAAAAAGATTTATATTTTGAAAAAAAACAAGAAAAGTACAAATAATTAAATAAATAATTAAATAAATAATTTTAATTCATGTTTATTTTTGCTAGATTTTTTCTTTTTGATCAAATTAATTTTTCTAAAAAGAAAATTTAAACCCCAAAAACAAAAAAAGAATTAAAAATTAAAAATTGAATTGAATTAGAATTAAAATTAAAATTGAATTAAAATTAAAATTAAATTAAAATTAAAATTAAAATAAAATTAAAATTAAAATTGAAATTGAACTTAAAATTAAAATTGAATTAAAATTAAAATTAAAATTAAAATTGAATTAAAATTGAATTGAAATTGAATTGAAATTGAATTGAACTTAAAATTAAAATTTGGTTTAAAAAAAAAATAGAAAATAAACCAAAAAAAAAAAATTATTTTCTATCATTTTCTTCAATTTCATCAAGTTTTTTGATTTCACTACTTTCAGTGGAATCACTACTTTCAGTGCTTTCAGTACTTTCAGTACTTTCAGATTTTTTATTGAAATTATTATTATTATTATTGTTGTTATTGTTATTATCAAAATCATTCTCGAAATCATTTTTCAAATTAAATTGATTTTTATCTCCATTATTTTTATCATCATCTTCATGATCACTTAATAAAGTTTCCATTTGATAAGTAAGTTCTGCATTTTTAACTGGATTAATCAATGTAAATTCATCTTCAAATTCTTCTTCTTCTGCATAAATAAAAGTGAATGGATCAAATGCGAAATGAACAAATTTGGATTTTTTATCAGCATAAGCTTGATATCCAAGAAATAAACTAATAGAAATAACAACAATAATAGCTCCAATATATTGAAGTGGCCAATGTGGATCTGCTTTGAGAATAACATAATCAGAAACCATTGTTGCAGGTAATCGAATTCCTTGAATACTTGAATATAAAGCTGCTCCAATCGCAACAACCATTTTGGTTTGTCCTAATCTTGATAAACACATTATTCCAAATGCTAAAAAAACTAATGCAATCCATTCTGCTGCTCCAAAATCTTTGAAAACTTTCCAATTTTCTTTTGATACAAATGAGATGATTAAGGAAATTGGCGCATAAACTTGCATAACTAATAAAAGTAATGCTTCAACTGGAACTTTATAGTTTTTACAAATATTCTGTTGAAAAACAAAAAAAGTGGAAATTGCAAAATCAAAAATAACTGCAAAAAGAATAGCAAGTGCATTATTTGTTCCTTTCATATTTTCTTGATGAGCTTTTTTAGCAGCACCAAATATCATCATTAAACATCCACCAACAGAAACAATAAAAGCAGGGAAAATAAAACGAGGTAAAGTTTTAGTAACTCTAAATAATTTTGAAAAAAAGAAGATTATAAAAGGAACCATTAAAGATAAAGCTTGAATTGTTGAAGGATGACTTGCAAATTTAAATGATAAAACAGTTGAAATATTAGCAATCACCCAAATAAATGCATTTGAAATTGCTTGAAACCAAATGAATTTTGGTTTTCCTCTAAGATAATGAAAAATAAATAATCTTGAAAATTTATTCTGATATTTTCTCACTCGATAAACTTGTAAACTGAAAAAAAATAAAAACGAAAAGCAATTTGAAACTCCTAAAAAAACAAAAGTTTGCATATTTCCATGACTTGGTGATTGAATCCATCCTACTGTAGTTGCATATACTCCAAGACAAATATGCAAAAAAATTGTTATCAAAAAATAAACAACTAACATTTATTTTATTTTAATTTATTTTGTTTTAATTTATTTTTCGTAATTAGCTTTTTTTTCAATATTTTCTATTTAAACTAATAATGAAATTGCAACAATTATTTTAAAAAAAGGTTTTTCAAAAAAAATGAAAACTCAAAAATGAGTTTTTTTTTATTAAATTTTAAAAAAACTCAAAAAAAATTTTTTTCTTTTTTCCTTTTTTGTTGTTTTTTTATTCATTTTTTCTTTTGGAAATTGAAAAAAATAAATTTGGATCTAAAAATAAAATGTTGTTTAGAAAGAATTCTTAAGTTTAAAATTCCGAAATTAATTATTTTTTTTGATTAATTTTTTTTATTTTTTTTATTCATCAAGAAAAAAAAATAAAAAAAAATTTGATGAAAGGAAAAATCTAAAAGAAAATCAGAAAGATCTTTTTTTTTAATTAAAAAAAGAAAGAAAATAAAAAAAATAAGAAAAAATGAAAGAAAAGATTGAAATTTATTGTTAGAAAAAAAAAAGAATGGTTGATCCATTTTTCCTTTCCAAAAAAAAAAAATTATTTTTTATCATTTTCTTCAATTTCATCAAATCTTTTGATTTCACTACTTTGACTATAATCAGTTGTTTCAGTACTTTCAGTACTTTCAGTTTCAATAAATTCTTTGAAACTCATGGGATTTTCTTTCACTTTTTTATTTTTATTTTTATTTTTATTTTTATTTTTAGATAGGTTTTTATCTCCATTATTTTTATCATCATCTTCATGATCACTTAATAAAGTTTCCATTTGATAAGTAAGTTCTGCGTTTTTAACTGGATTAATCAATGTAAATTCATCTTCAAATTCTTCTTCTTCTGCATAAATAAAAGTGAATGGATCAAATGCGAAATGAACAAATTTGGATTTTTTATCAGCATAAGCTTGATATCCAAGAAATAAACTAATAGAAATAACAACAATAATAGCTCCAATATATTGAAGTGGCCAATGTGGATCTGCTTTGAGAATAACATAATCAGAAACCATTGTTGCAGGTAATCGAATTCCTTGAATACTTGAATATAAAGCTGCTCCAATCGCAACAACCATTTTGGTTTGTCCTAATCTTGATAAACACGTTATTCCAAATGTCAAAAAAACTAATGCAATCCATTCTGCTACTCCAAAATCTTTGAAAACTTTCCAATTTTCTTTTGATACAAATGAGATGATTAAGGAAATTGGTGTGTAGACTTGCATAACTAATAAAAGTAATGCTTCAACTGGAACTTTATAGTTTTTACAAATATTCTGTTGAAAAACAAAAAAAGTGGAAATTGCAAAATCAAAAATAATTGCAAAAAGAATAGAAAGTGCATTATTTGTTCCTTTCATATTTTGCTGATGAGCTTTTTTAGCAGCACCAAATATCATCATCAAACATCCACCAACAGAAACAATAAAAGCAGGGAAAATAAAACGAGGTAAAGTTTTAGTAACTCTAAATAATTTCGAAAAAAAGAAGATTATAAAAGGAACCATTAAAGATAAAGCTTGAATTGTTGAAGGATGACTTGCAAATTTAAATGATAAAACAGTTGAAATATTAGCAATCACCCAAATAAATGCATTCGAAATTGTTTGAAACCAAATAAATTTTGGTTTTCCTCTAAGATAATAAAAAATAAATAACCTTGAAAATTTATTCCGATATTTTCTAATTTGATAAACTTGTAAACTGAAAAAAAATATAAAAGCAAAACAATTTGAAATTCCTAAAAAAATAAAAGTTTGCATATTTCCATGACTTGGTGATTGAATCCATCCTACTACAGTTGCATATACTCCAAGACAAATATGCAAAAAAATTGTTATCAAAAAATAAACAACTAACATTTATTTTAATTTTAATTTATTTTGTTTTTTGAAAGGGAATATTAATGAAGATGATTAAGAAAAAAAAATTCGTAATTGTATTGATAGAAAGAAAAATAAAAAGAAAATTAAAATTCTTTTCTTTTATAAATTTTAAAAAAAAAATTAGGGAAAATTTTAATTTTTCTTTTTATTTAAATTTTTCTTTTTTTCTTTTTTTAAAATTTAAAAAAGAAAAGAAGAAAAGAAGAAAAAAAGAAATTGTGTTTTTTTGTTCATAAAGAGAACTAAAAAAAAATTAGAACAGAATGAAACCAAATCTTTCAAAAAAAAAAAAATTTTTTTAGATGAAATTAAAACGAAATTATTTCCTGTCAATTTCAACAATTTCATCCAAATTTTTAATTTCACTACTTTCATTAGAATCAAAATCATCAGAATTTGGTGAATCTGAAGAACTTGTAGAAATAATAATTTGAATCTTTTTCTTTTGGATCTCCCTTTCTCTTCCGTTTCCATTTCCATTTCCATTTCCGTTTCCATTTCCATTTCCATTTTCATTTCCATTTCCATTTCCATTTCCATTTCCATTTCCATTTTGGTTTTCTTTCTCAGTTTCGGTTTCAGTTTCATGATCACTCATTAATGATTCCATATGAAAATTTGCACCTGCATTTTTAATTGGATTAATCAATGTAAATTCATCTTCAAATTCAGTTTCTTCAACAAAAATAAAAGTGTAAGGATCAAAAATAAAACGAAGAAGCTTAGTTTTTCTATCAGCATAAGCTTGATATCCAAGAAATAAACTAATACTTATAAAAACAATAATAGCTCCAATATATTGAAGTGGCCAATGTGGATTTGCTTTAAGTACAACATAATCAGAAACCATTGTTGAAGGTAATCTAACTGCTTGAACACTTGAATATAAAGCTGCTCCAATTTCAATAACCATTTTGGTTTGTCCTAATCTTGATAAACACATTATTCCAATAGTGATATATAGCATAAACATCCATCCTTCAACTCCTAAATTTTTAAAAACACTCCAATCTTCTTTTAATATAAATGAAAGTGCTAATGTTGATGGAATATACATTTGTTTGATTAAAATCAAAAGAACTTCTGCTCGAATTTTATAAATTCTACATATTTTTTGTTGAAATGAAAAGAAAAATGCTGCAAAAATATCAAAAAGTATTGCAAGAGTAATAGCTGCTGTGTTATTTGTGTTTGGAACTTCATTATCATCTTGTGATTTATTAACTCCAAGTATCATCATTAAACATCCTCCAACTGAAATAAAAAAAGCTGGAATGATAAAACGAGGTAATTTTTTGGAAATTTTGAAAACTTTTGAAATGAAAAAAACCATAAAAGGCATTAATAAAGATAATCCTTGAACAACTGAAGGATGACTTGCATATCTAAAAGAATAAACAGTTGAAAAATTTGCTAAAACCCAAACTATTGCAGTAAAAAATGTTAATATCCAAGCTGATCTTGGATATCCTTTAAGATGATAACAAATGAATAATTTGGAAATCTTATTAGGTTCTTTTCTAACATGAAATAATTGCAAAGAAACATAAAAAATCAAACCAATAAAATTTGAAGAAGCGAGTAAAGTAAATGTTCCCATTTTCCCATGATTTGGTGATTGAACCCAAGCAAGTATTGTTGCATAAACTCCATTCATAACATGAAGAAAAAAAGTTAAAATCAAATGAAATAAAAACATTTTCTTATTCTTATCTTTATCTTATTACTTTCTATTTTGAAAATTTTATATTTTTGATATTTTCAAAGAATAATTCAATTATTTTCCAAAATAAAAAAAAATTCGTAAGTGTATTGAAAAAAATAAAAGGAGAAACAACAAAGAAAAAAAAATGATTAAAATAAAGAAAAATAAAAAGAAAAAAGGAAAAGATTTATTTTTTTTTTTCTTCTTTTTGATTAAAAAAAGATTTGAGATTAAAATAAAAAAAAAAGAAATTTAATTTTTTCTTTTTTTTTTTTATAATTGTTAAATTCAAATCCAAAAAAAAAAAAAAAAGTGAAATTGGATTAAAATCTGTTCCATTTTCTTTTGTTTTTTGTTTTTTGTTTTTTTTTAAGATTTATGAGGTTTTCTTCTTATAATCTTTCTCAATGTTTGATTAACAATCTTGTGAAGAAAATAGGGACAATCTGTACGGCAAATTAATTCATATTGAACAGGAGTTTTTTGGACAAATGGATTAGCAAAAAGGGATTTTGGAACAGGCCACATTCTCAAGTTTTCAACATCGAAGTTTGACAATCCAAGAGTCAAAACAGTGACTTCTTCAAGATTTGGATTTTCTTTGATTGCTTTGATGTCAACAATATAAGATATTGCACTGAGCATTGCGCCAGGATTCATTTTGGAGATATTTGAGGAGTAGATAAAATCCTGCATTAAAACTTCTCCGAAATCAATGGAAGAGATAGCGAGAGCTGCTGCAGTTGAGTACGGACCAGCAACAAGCAGTTCTGTTGGGAGAAACTTCATTTTATTAGCAATGTGCGAGTTGTTGACCTTAAGAAGTGTGCAAAGTTGTTGATTTTCAGCAAATTCAATTGATTTTGAAGTTGGATGAACAACGACAATTCCTTGTTCAAGTTCTGCTGAAAGTAGTTCGTCTTCTTTCGGCTTCACGTTTTCGATGAGATGCTTTTTCAGCAAGGAATCCTCGTTGTTGAATTCCTTCTCAACAAATTCGGGTATTTCTTGAGAGGACTGAACAGAGTAATCAAAAAGTGTTTGTTTTTGAAGCGAAAAGACTGGTTCTCCGTGTTGATTCTTCAGGATGTGTTGCGTATAAATGACACATCCTTTTTGGCCAGATAGATTACGATATCCCTCGATTTTCATGTCCGTTGTGAATGTGTCTCCGGGATAAGCTGGTCGTAAGTACTTTCCGTTGCGGAATCCGAGAAGTAGCGCATGGTCTGCAGAGTATTGAAGAACAACCATTGCGATCGAGAGCGTAGAAAGGAGAGAGGGAGGAAGAAGAATGTTTTTGAATCCAAGTTTTTTGGCCTCGATCTCACTGATGTAAATCGGGGATACGTCGAAATAACTACTTTGCCAAGTACTCAACCATGAGTCTGTTACTGTTAGTGAATATGATGATTGCAGCTTCAAGTTGGGTTCGATTTTTTGTGGTTTGAGTCCATATTCATAGAAAACACACTTGAGAGAATCAACTGGTTTTTCAATTTGTTTTTCTTCCATTTTCTTTGCTGCTTCGTGTTGTTCAAGATGATATTTTGCCATCAACATGAAAGGTGGTCCCCACATTCTTCCCTTATCAGAAAAAGTACCCTCCTTTTCGAATCCCAGCAACCTTCTCGACCAAGCAATTTCTTTTGGACTTGGAGAGAAAATCGAGTTTGTAATGTAAACTTGATCAGCAGTTAAAACGGCTTTCCCGGCAAATCCCATTTCTCGCGACAATCTTGCATCAGCCTCAAAATGCTCATGGTTCTTGTATCCCGTAGTAACAGACTCGATCGGAAGAAGATCTCTCGATCTCGCAGCATGAATGATAACGTTTTTAGGATACTGAAGACCTGGTACTGTGTTTGCACAATGAGCAACGGTGATGTAATCAAGATGACCCAAACACATGGCAACTAATCTCTCTGATCCTGTTGCAATCTTATAAGCATTCATCACTCCTTTTGGGGTTTCAACCAAGCCAAAGAGAAAAAGATCTCTATTTTCACATCCTCTCATTATCTTCTCGTATTCATGAAGCTCATCAGCAGTTTCCAGCATCGGAACCATTATTCCAGTGACTGATTTAACTCCCAATTCTTGGATATCTTTTTTTGCCTGTTCAAATCCTGCTGAAATTGCATTGCACCGAACAAATGTCGGTCTTCCTTTAAGAATATCTTCTCTTAATGCTTTTGCCCAGAAATTCCTGCGACTTTCTTTTTCTTGTTTTGGAACGGAATCTTCTAGATCCACTATGAATGAGTCTGCAGGTGATGAGAGTGCAAGTTCAATTTTTGATGGCGGAACAAATAACATTGATCGCAAAAGTCCTGGATAAGTTGCAAAATTTCTTATCCCATTTTGACCAAATTTTTTAATAATTTTTTGCATCATATTTTTTTTTGGACTGATTAAATCAAAAAAATTAAAATAAAAAATTAAAATAAAAAAATTAAATCAAAAAATTTAAATCAAAAATTAAATGGAAAAATTAAATGGAAAAATTAAAATCATTTACTAATTAATTTAATTTGATTTAATTTGATTTATTTTCAAAATTTTTTCTCAATAGAATTTTTTTTGAATAATTTCAATTAAAAGAAATAAAACAAAACAAAAGGAAAGGAAAGAAAAGAAAAATAAAAATTAAAATGAAAAAATTTTTTTAAATTAATCTACAAAAGACGTATCAAAAACACTAATAAATTTGTATTAAATTTTATTATTAAATTTTTTTATTAAATTTTATTATTTAAATATTCAAAAAAAAAAATAAAATAACAATCCAAAATAAATGGTAAATATTGCTTTTTGTTTTGTTCTTTTTTGGGTTTTATTTTAAACAATGATTCAGCATCCAAATTTTTTATTATTTTTAAATAAATTGATCAAAAATAATATAATAATAAAAAATAATCAATTATTTAATTATCTAATTAGCAATAAAATCTAAATGGATTTTATGAACATTTTGTTTATCATTTGCTTGGAAATCTTCAATTTGTTGTTTGGATATTATAAAAGACAAATATTTCAAAATTTTCAAATCATGTTTTTCAATTTTAAAACGCTCAACAAAAAAATCAAGAAAACCTCTTTGAGAAGAATCATTTTGATCAACAACATCAATAAAACCATCTTCGTTTAAATAACTTGAGAGAGCGAAATGGTAATAAACAAAAGCATTGACAGAAATTTCAAACAGAAAGGAATTGATATAAGCAAGATGCACTGATTTTCTTTTCAAATCAAGTGGGTAATTTGAAATCATTTTATTAATGAACTGACTCTCAAGTTTGAATTCAGGAGTGAAAATTCTCGAATCCAAATCAAAATGTGCGACAAAAGGTTTTATTCCAGGAGAAATATCAAGTGAGTTTGGAATCCCACATATTTTGATTTCAGCCAAATCTTGGAATTTTAATAACGATGTTTTCCACAAAATTTCGTTTTTTGGATTGATTTCTCCAGGAATAAAGCATCTTATTTTCTTGATAAATTCAGCAATTACATTTTGTTTTTCTGATCGAACAATCAATGGAATTCCCGTTAACATGACATATATTATGTTAGCGATATTTTTTTTATATTCTCGAATTAATTTATTTGGTGATTCAATATTTTCAGAAAATCGCAAAAAGGGCGAAATTGGTTGTGGATCATCTCCTTCTTTTTCAATGATTTGGACCTGCATTTCTTGGTTTGTTCTTTTGAATATCGGTGATAATAAAGGTTCTGAAAAAAATAAATATTCTGAAAGTAATTTTGTGTTTAAATTCTTTTTGATATGAAAATTGAATGTTTGAGTGATTGATTCGTTTTGTACTTGCTTGATTCCATCTTCCTCTGATTGTGGATTGAAGTTCAAAAAAGGAAATCCGCCTAATCGAAGCAAAGATGATTTGGGATTTTCATTTGTTGATAAAGTTTGACTTAAAATCAAATCTGAATTTTTTTGGGAGTATTTTGAGTTGATTAAATTTATCATGTTTTTCGTTTCTTCAAAAATGTTTTTGACACATAATTCTTCAATTGGTCGTAATTCTCGATCGAAATTTAAATCAGCAATATTTTGAAAGTTTTTTATATCTTTATCAAATAATGGTTTTCGTGAATTTTCTTTTATTTGATTTGAGATTTGTTGAATTTTTTCTGATTGTGATTTTGAAAGAGAACCAATGAGTTTGGTTTTTAATATTTCAAGATCTTCCATATATTCTGATATTGAAGATATTTTCATTGCTTGTTCCTTTATTTTATAAAATATAAAATATTAAAATTTAAATATTAAATATAAAATTTTAAATATAAAATTTACAAGATTTAGTCTTGATTGATTATTTCCATTAGTTTTTTGTAAATGGAAAATGTAATTTTCAATTTCTTTAAGAAATAACCCTATGCTATTTAATTTTAATAATTCGGAAACAGTTGTAAAATCTCGAATCATTTGATCTAAATTTTCCATAATTTTAATCATATTTTTGGATAAAAAACTTAAAGAAAAAGGTCTACAAAAACCTCTGGCTTGAATATCTAATAGAGTAAAATGGTTAACCTTTGAAAAATTTAATAAATAATTTAATAAATAATTTAATAAGTAATTTAATAAATAATTTAATAAATAATTTAATAAATAATTTAATAAATAATTTAATAAATAATTTAATAAATAATTTAATAAATAATTTTAATAAATAATTTAATAAATAATTTAATAAATAATTTAATAAATAATTTAATAAATAATTTAATAAATAATTTAATAAATAATTTAATAAATAATTTTATAAATAATTTAATAAATAATTTTAATAAATAATTTTATAAATAATTTTATATTTAATTTTATAAATAATTTTATAAATAATTTAATAAATAATTTAATAAATAATTTAATAAATAATTTAATTAATAATTTAATAAATAATTTAATAGTAATTTAATAAATAATTTAATAAATAATTTTTATAAATAATTTAATAAAATAATTTTATAAATAATTTAATAAATAATTTAATAAATAATTTTATATTTAATTTTATAAATAATTTAATAAATAATTTAATAAATAATTTAATAAATAATTTTATAAATAATTCTAATAAATAATTTAATAAATAATTTTATAAATAATTTAATAAATAATTTAATAAATAATTTAATAAATAATTTTATATTTAATTTAATAAATAATTTTATAAATAATTTTATAAATAATTTTATAAATAATTTTATAAATAATTTAATAAGTAATTTAATAAATAATTTTATAAATAATTTTATAAATAATTTTATAAATAATTTTATAAATAATTTTATAAATAAATTAATAAATAATTTTATAAATAATTTTATAAGTAATTTTATAAATAAATTAATAAATAATTTTATAAATAATTTAATAAATAATTTATTTACAAAAGAATAAGAAAAATCACCCATTGAACCTTTACTAAAAGATATTACAAATTGAGTATCTGAAATAAGTTCACCAACAAATTCAGTTTGATAATCAGTTGTCATAATTAAAACTGCATAATTATTTAAATAAGGTTTTTCTTTATCATTTGGAAAAACCATTCTAACAACTGGTCCTGTTTTTTGTGAAAATTCAGTTAAAACAACAATTCCATCCATTTTTATTATTATATTTTTTTTTAAATAAAGAAAAAGAAGAAAAAAAGAAGAAAAAAAAAATTTTTTAAATTAAAAAAAAATGAAAAATAAAAATCATTTTTTTCTTTTTCTTTTTCTTTTTCTTTTTTCTTTATTTTATTTTTTTATTTGTAATTCTTTCTTATTCTTTTTTTTTTCTAATGGGAAATTGTTCAAGAAAAACAACAAATAAAAATCAACAAACAAAAGATGAAAAACATGCGAAAATTAAACTTTCTGTTGATTTAGATGAAAAATCAACAGAAATGAAAGAATTAAATCAAAATCAAAATTCAAATCAAAATCAAAATTCAAATCAAAATCAAAATCAATTTCAAAATCAAAATTCAAATCAAAATCAAAATCAAAATCAAAATCCAAATCAAAATCAAAATCCAAATCATTTTCAACAATATCAAAACTTTCTAAATCAAAGCGATAATTCTCAAACATCTTTAAAACCACCACTTTTTAATAGTAATGTACTTAGAAATCTTCAACGAGTTCATGAAATAGAAAATGGTGTTAATAAAACAAATCAAATTAGTTGGCAAAAAGGTGGTTTAATTGGTGTTGGTTCTTTTGGGAAAGTTTTTCTTGGATTTAATTTAGTTAGTGGAGAACTTCTAGCAGTTAAACAATTTCCTCTTCAAAATAGTGAAGAAGATAATGTACCAAATTAAAATTAAAATTAAAATTAAAATTAAAAATTAAAATTAAAATTAAAATTAAAAATTAAAATTAAAATTAAAATTAAAATTAAAATTAAAATTAAAATTAAAATTAAAATTAAAATTAAAATTAAAATTAAAATTAAAATTAAAATTAAAATTAAAATTAAAAATTAAAATTAAAATTAAAATTAAAATCAAAATCAAAATCAAAATTAAAATTAAAATTAAAATTAAAATTAAAATTAAAATTTAAATTAAAATTAAAATTAAAATTAAAATTAAAATTTAAATTAAAAATTAAAATTAAAATCAAAAATTAAAATTAAAATTAAAATTTAAAATTAAAATTAAAATTAAAATTAAAATTAAAATTAAAATTAAAATTAAAATTAAAATTAAAAATTAAAATTAAAATTAATATTAAAATTAAAATTTAAAAAATTTAAAATTATTTTATAAAGATTGACCAATTAAAAAGAGAAGTAGAATTAATGAAAGAATTAAAACATCCAAATATTGTTCGATATGTTGGAACTCAAATTGAAGATGATTGTTTAAATATTTTTTTGGAATATGTTCCTGGTGGTTCTATTGCTTCTCTTCTTTCTAAATTTGGAAGTTTTTCACAATCTGTTATTCAAAGATATACAGTTCAAATTTTACATGGACTTGAATATTTGCATTCAAATAATATTATTCATCGAGGTTTTATTTTAATTTTAAATTTAATTTTAAATTTATTTTAATTTCTTAAATACATTTTTTTCCAAATTTTTAGATATTAAAGGCGCAAATATTCTTCTTGATGTTAATGGTCAAATTAAATTAGCAGATTTTGGTGCAAGTAGAAAATTATCAGAGTTTTCTTTAAAAAATAAAGAAAATTATAGTTTAAGAGGAACACCTTTTTGGATGGCTCCAGAAGTTATTAGAACAGCTGTTTATGGAAAGTTTGTGAAAACTGTTTAAATTTATTTCTAAATTTATTTCTAAATTTAAATCAATTTATTTCTAAATTTATTTCTAAATTTATTTCCAAATTTATTTCTAAATTTATTTCCAAATTTATTTCTAAATTTATTTATAAATTTATTTATAAATTTATTTATAAATTTATTTCCAAATTTATTTCTAAATTTATTTCTAAATTTATTTCTAAATTTATTTCCAATTTTATTTCCAATTTTATTTCCAAATTTATTTCCAAATTTATTTCTAAATTTATTTCTAAATTTATTTCTAAATTTATTTCTAAATTTATTTCTAAATTTATTTCTAAATTTATTTCTAAATTTATTTCTAAATTTATTTCTAAATTTATTTCCAAATTTATTTCTAAATTTATTTCTAAATTTATTTCTAAATTTATTTCCAAATTTATTTCTAAATTTATTTCTAAATTTATTTCCAAATTTATTTCTAAATTTATTTCCAAATTTATTTCTAAATTTATTTCTAAATTTATTTCCAAATTTATTTCTAAATTTATTTCTAAATTTATTTCTAAATTTATTTCTAAATTTATTTCCAAATATATTTCCAATTTTATTTCCAAATTTATTTCCAAATTTATTTCTAAATTTATTTCAAAATTTATTTCAAAATTTATTTCTAAATTTATTTCCAAATTTATTTCAAAATTTATTTCTAAATTTATTTCCAAATTTATTTCCAAATTTATTTCCAAATTTATTTCAAATTTATTTCTAAATTTATTTCCAAAATCAAAATAATTTTATTTCCAAAAATAACAGAAGTTCTGATATTTGGAGTCTTGGATGCACTATAATTGAAATGCTTACAGCAAAACATCCTTGGAGTGAATTTGAAGATCAAATTTCTGCTTTATATCATATTGCAACAACAAAATCACCTCCAAAAATTCCAAATGAAATTTCAGAAGATTGCAAAGAATTTTTAAATTTATGTCTTGATTTGTAAATATTTAAATTTGAAACTTAATTTTTAATTTGAAATTGAAAATTTAAATTTGGAAAAAAAATATGTTTGAATTAATTTAAATATAAAAGAGATCCAAATAAAAGACCTTCAGCTTCACAACTTTTAAAACATCAATTTCTTCAATTTACGTAAAACAAGATTTCTTTAATTTTTCTTTTAAAAGATCCTTTTTTTTATTAAAATTAATTTATGTTCAATCCTCTTTTTTTTTTGAAAATTTAAAAGAACAAATCAATCAATTCCTTCTCAAGTTATGGATGAAACACCACCTCCAAAAAAAGAAATTAGACCAAAATCTTTTGCATTACCCAGACATTCACAATTAGCACATCCATTAAATATGGGACAATCACCAGAATATGTTCTAAAAACAAGAGATTCTATTCAAATACGTGATCCACAAACACGTTTAATGTAAAATATTCAAAAATCAATCAAAAATATTCAATAATCAAAAATATTCAAAAATATTCAAATATAAATATTTAAAATTCAAAAATATTCAAATATAAATATTTAATATTCAAAAATATTTAAAAATCAAAAATATTTAATATTCAAAAATATTTAAAAATCAAAAATATTTAAAAATCAAAAATATTCAAAAATATTTAAAAATCAAAAATATTCAAAAATATTTAAAATTCAATCAAAAATATTTAATATTCAAAAATAAAAAATATTCAAAAATATTTAAAAATCAAAAATATTTAATAATAAAAAATATTTAATATTCAAAAATATTTAAAAATATTTAAAAATAAAAAATATTTAAAAATCAAAAATATTTAAAATTCAATCAAAATATTTAATATTCAAAAATATTTAAAAATAAAAGACTCTCGTTATTAAATCAAAAAAAATCTGATGGTAATCAAGAAGCTAAAAGAAATCAAATTATAAATCAACAAAAAGTTGAAAATCAAAATAATCTATTTGAAAAAAGTGGAAATAATCAATCACAAAATACAATATTAGAAGAAGAAAAACCAAAGATAAAATCAGCAATGATTAATCAAAAACATGCAACAACAAATTATAAGAATGAATTAGGTTATTCTGAAAAAGGATTTTATCCTTTATTTAAACAAAATTCAAAATCACATCAATCTCCCAATTTAGGAGAAAAACCTCAATTAAAACGCAAGAGTGTTAATATTCGTTCAAAACATTTAATGTCTTCAAATACTCTTGGTGGAAAAAATTTTAGTCCAAGAGGTTTAACTCCAAGAAAACATGGAAAAGTGCAAAAAGAGAAATTAATAGAAGATTTTATTAGAAGAAAAATTTCTGGAGATTTTTTGCAAGTAATTAATTATTAATTATTAAATATTTGAATTATTAAATATTAAATATTAAATAATTGAATTAATTATTAAATATTAAATAATTGAATTAATTATTAAATATTAAATAATTGATTTAAATTAATTTGAATAATTGATTTAATTTGATTTAAATATTTGATTTGATTTAATTTAAATATTTGAATTAATTTAATTATTAAATATTAAATAATTGATTTAATTTAATTTAAATATTTGATTTAATTTAATTTAAATATTTGATTTAATTTAATTTAAATATTTGATTTAATTTAATTTAAATATTTGATTTAATTTAATTTAAATATTTGATTTAATTTAATTTAAATATTTGATTTAATTTAATTTAAATATTTGATTTAATTTGATTTAAATATTAAATATTTGATTTAATTTAATTTAAATATTTGATTTAATTTAATTTAAATATTTGATTTAATTTGATTTAAATATTAAATATTTGATTTAATTTAATTTAAATATTTGATTTAATTTAATTTAAATATTTGATTTAATTTGATTTAAATATTAAATATTTGATTTAATTTAATTTAAATATTTGATTTAATTTGTATATTTGATTTAATTTAATTTAAATATTTGATTTAATTAAATATTAAATAATTGATTTAATTTGATTTGAATATTTGATTTAATTTGATTTAAATATTAAATATTTGATTTAAATATTTGATTTAATTAAATATTGAATAATTGATTTAATTTAATTTGAATAATTGATTTAATTTAATATTTAAATATTTGATTTAATTTGAATTAATTTAATTTAAATAATTGATTTGATTTAATTATAGGCACAAATGGAATTCGAAAAAATTCAAACACATACAGAAAGACATAAAGAACTTGAAAAAAATCGATCAAAAATACGGGAAATGAGAAGAAATTTCGAACAACAAAGAAGAGATAAAGAATTAAAAAAACAACAAAATATAAAAGAAAGATTAAAAGAAGTATTAAATAATGAAGAAATGAGAGCAGAGTTTCTTCAAAAACAAACACTTGATTTAGAAAAAAGTAAAAGTGAAAATAGTAGCGATCTTGAATCTCAATCTGAAAAATTTTAATATAAAAAATTTAAAAAAAAAAAAAAAAAAAAGAATTGTTTATTTTAATTTTATTTCAATTTTCTTTTTTGAATTTTGTTTCAATTTCTTTTTCAATTTTCTTTTTTGAATTTTATTTCAATTTTCTTTTTTAAATTTTTTTTGATCAAAAAAAATTTTTTAATTAATTAATTAAAAAAAAAAATAATAAATTGATCTTTTTATTTGATCTTGATTAATTTTAAATTAACTTTTTAAAAGAAAACGTTTTATTTGGAAATAAATAAAAAATATAAAAACGAAATTAACAAAAAAAACAAATTCATTTTTTTTCTTTTTTTTTTAATTTTTTTTTAATTCTTTTTTTGCTTTTTTTTTTTCGTTATTGAAAATGAGAAAAGGTTTCTTTATTCAAACAATTATTGCAATTTTAATTCATTTAGCTCCAATCATTTATGGAATTTCAAACAAATACACACAATCAATAACAATAAAATTAGTATTTGAATCATTTAGTGGATGGGGATATTTAATGAATATTTTTTGTCTTCTTATGATTTTTCTTAATGAAGCAATATTTACAACCAAAAAGAAATACAAAGAAAAAATTGATTTAAGTCTCTTTTTAGATCATTTAATTTTAACAGCTAGAAATATTGAAGTATCAATATGTATTGGATATTGGGCAGTTATCATCCCCTTAACAGTAAAATTTGTAGATTCTCCATTTTCAATTATTAATAAGTATATTGATAAAACTTGGTTCATGATTCTTAATGATTTTATTCTTCATGCACTTCCACTTACAATTATTTTCTTACCTTTTAAAAAATCATATTTGAATATGAAAAAATGGATAACTTTGATTCCATTTCTTTTTTCTTTCTTTCTTTCCTATATTATCTTTTCAATTGCATATTTTCTTATATCAAGAAACCTTCCATATCTTATTGAATATAGTCTTGGTGTTGGTTGGGCTTTACTTGTTTTGCTTTTATATTTTTTAGGATCAATACTAGCTCATTCTATTGGATATTTAATTTTTAAAAAAAGGAAAAAATCCAAGAAAATTGATGATTTGGAAAATCATTTAGAACAATCACTTCTTATTACTGAGCAAGAAAAACCCCAAGCAAAGATCATAAATTGGAAAGTATTCATGATTATACTTTTGATTGTAATTGTGATTATAATTGGTTGTGGTATTGGAATTGGTTTGAACTTGAAAGATCGAGAAACACTTTCAAAATACAAAATTTCATATGAAGAAGTAACAACAGAATCAAATCAATTTTGGAATGAATTAGTTAAGCAAAGAGAAAGTGTATCAATATCAGGACAAGATGGAGCGAATGATATTGTTATTTCATTAACTAATGAATCAATGTGGTTTTATGGAGATACATCATTGACAAATGGCGGGTTTTTATCAAATAGTGGAATGATGATTAAATACAACGGAACTGATTATGAAATCAATTATTATATTAATCCTGATAATGGTAATCCAGGGCCTATTTTTGAATTCACAAAATCAGAAGATCCTTCCAAACTCGGTATTTGGCCGCATAGTGGAACTGTAATTAATGATACTACTTATGTTTATGTTGAATTTGTTTCAAGAAAAGATTATGATTTATGGCCAAAACAGAAAAATTTTTATGGAATGTATTCAGCTCCTGTTGGAACACTTAATTTTACACGATTTCTTCAATCTTCAGATTCTTATCCATTAATTCCAGATGCATTGATTCTTGATTCACAAAAAGAATATTATTATGCGTATTTTATACAAAGACCAACACTTCCAATGGGTGGTGCTTATCTTGCAAGAATTCATGCTGAAAAAATCACAGATCCATCTCAACCTTATGAATTTTATTATGGAGGATCAAAATTCTCAAGAGATCCAAAAATGTCAATCCAAAATTCGCCTCCAATTTCTACTGGTGTTTTCGGTCAAACAAGTGCTTGTTGGAACAAATATTTGAATCGTTATGTTCTTTTTCAGGTTGGTGTTCCAGGAAAGATGAATTCAATTTATGTTAGAACTGCTAAAAATTTATGGGGACCTTTTAGTTCACCTTATCTTGTTTATCATAAAAAAAGTTCAGATATCTATTATTGTCCTTTTATTCATCCTGAATTATTTGAAGGCAATGGAAGAATAATGTATTTAACTTATTCAGGAAATAGTGATGGAAATAATAGGATGGTTAAAATTACTTTAGATAAAAAATAATGAAGAAATTCAATTTATAAATCAAAATCAAAATCAAAATCAAAATCAAAATCAAATTCAAAATTAAAATCAATTTGAATTTATAAATCAATTTCAAATTCAATTTATAAATCAAAATCAAAATCAAAATCAAATCAAAATCAAAATCAAATCAAAATCAAAATCAAAATCAAAATCAAATCAAAATTAAAATCAATTTCAATTTATAAATCAAAATCAAAATCAAAATCAATTTATAAATCAAAATCAATTTCAATTTCAAAAAGCAAATTTAATAAAAAAGAAATTTTTTCCATTTTTTCATTTTTCATTTTTCATTTTTTTTTCAATAATTTTTTATAAAAAAATAAAATGAGTGATGAAGATGAAAATTATGATTTAGAAGATAGAATTCAAGAATTAGAAGAAGAAAATCGAACATTAGCAACATTAGGATTAGAATTATCGAAAAGAAATGTAGAATTAGAAGAAGAAATTGAAGTTTTACAACAACAAATAAAACCACAATTCATTTCAACAGAATTTGAAGAAATTATAGATGATTTAAAAGAAATTTTAAACGAAGAAAAGGAAAAAAGTGAATTTCTAAAAAGACAAGTTGATGATGCTGCTAAAATTGATCATTCACATTTAACACAATTACGCGAAAAAGAAGCAGAAATTGAAAATTTTCAATCCCAATTAAGAAGTGAAAAAAGATTAATTTCTGAAAATGAAAATTTGAAAAATCAATTAGATAGACTTCAATCTTTGAAAATTGATATTGAATTGGCTCAAGAAAAAGAACATGATCTTCAAAAAAACATTTCTCAACTTAAAATTGAAAAAAGTATTAAATTATAAATTAAATTATAAATTAAATTATAAATTAAATTATAAATTAAATTATAAATAAAATTATAAATAAATTATAAATTAAATTATAAATAAAATTATAAATTAAATTATAAATCAAATTATAAATAAAATTATAAATAAAATTATAAATTAAATTATAAATAAAATTATAAATTAAATTATAAATAAAATTATAAATAAAATTATAAATAAAATTCTAAATAAAATTATAAATAAAATTATAAATAAAATTTTAAATTAAATTATAAATAAAATTATAAATTAAATTATAAATAAAATTATAAATTAAATTTTAAATAAAATTTTAAATTAAATTATAAATAAAATTATAAATTAAATTCTAAATTAAATTATAAATTAAATTATAAATTAAATATAAATTAAATTATAAATAAAATTATAAATTAAATTATAAATTAAATTATAAATTAAATTATGTTAAATTAAATTATAAAATTAAATTATAAATAAATTATAAATTAAATTATAAATCAAAATTTTTAAATTAAATTATAAATTAAATTATAAATAAAAATTAAATTAAATTATAAATAAAAATATTAAATTAAATTATAAATTAAATTATAAATAAAAATATAAATTAAATTATAAATATAAATATAAATTATAAAATTAAAATAAAAAAATAATAAATTAAATTATAAAATAAAATTATAAATTAAATTATAAATAAAATAATAAATAAAATTATAAATAAAATTATAAATAAAATTATAAATAAAATTATAAATTAAATATTAAATTAAATTATAAATAAAAATATATAAATTAAATTTTAAATAAAATTTTAAATTAAATTATAAATAAAATTATAAATTAAATTATAAATAAAATTATAAATTAAATCATAAATTAAATTATAAATAAAATTATAAATTAAATTATAAATTCGAAATTATAAATTAAATTATAAATTAAATTATAAATTAAATTATAAATAAAATTATAAATTAAATTATAAATCAAATTTTAAATTAAATTATAAATAAAAAAAATAAATTATAAATTAAATTATAAATTAAATTATAAATAAAAATAAAAAATTTAAATTAAATTTTAAATTAAAATTATAAATTAAATTATAAATTAAAATTATAAATAAATTATAAATCAAATTTTAAATTAAATTATAAATAAAATTATAAATAAAAATTATAAATAAAATTATAAATTAAAATTATAAATTAAATTATAAATTAAATTATAAATTAAATATATAAATTAAAATTATAAAATTAAATTATAAATTAAATTATAAATCAAATTATAAAATTAAATTATAAATTAAATTATAAATTAAATAATAAATAAAAATATAAAATAAATTATAAATTAAATAATAAATAAAAATATAAAATAAATTATAAATTAAATTATAAATTAAATTATAAATAAAAATATAAATTAAATTATAAATTAAATTATAAATTAAATTATAAATTAAATTATAAATAAAATTAATTAAAATTATAAATAAAATTATAAATTAAATTATAAATTAAATTATAAATTAAATTATAAATTAAATTATAAATAAAATTATAAATAAAATTATAAATAAAATTATAAATAAATTAAATTATAAATAAAATTATAAATAAAATTATAAATAAAATTATAAATAAAATTATAAATAAAATTATAAATAAAATTATAAATAAAATTATAAATTAAATTGTAAATTAAATTTTAAATTAAATTATAAATTAAATTATAAATTAAATTATAAATTAAATTATAAATTAAATTATAAATAAAATTATAAATTAAATTATAAATAAAATTATAAATTAAATTCTAAATCAAATTATAAATCAAATTATAAATTAAATTATAAATTAAATTTTAAATTAAATTATAAATTAAATTATAAATAAAATTATAAATTAAATTTTAAATCAAATTATAAATAAATTATAAATTAAATTATAAATTAAATTATAAATAAAATTATAAATTAAATTATAAATTAAATTCTAAATCAAATTATAAATTAAATTTAGGAAATATTGAACAAAAAAATGAAAGCCTTTCAAACAGAGTATTAAATTTAAAAGGAGAAATCGAAACTCTTAATAAAGAAATTAAGAATACAAGAGAACAACAAGCAAAAATCAAAGAACTTGAAAGAAGAAATGAAGAAATGAAAGCACAAGCTATTTGGTTGGAGCAATTATACATTAAAAACACAAACATTAAAGAATTTATTCAAAAAATATTAGTCTTTTATAAACAAAAGCTTTTATCAGAAAAAAATATTGATTTCTTTGAAAAAGATGCAATAGAAACAATTGGATATTTAAAAAATAATTTAACAAAAGAAACTCGAGATCCAAGTTCAATTTATGAATTCTTTTCTGGAATGGGAGTTAAATTTGGAAGTGGAGAAGAAATATCATTTTCTTCAAATGAAATATTTAAACACAAATTATTATATATGGTAGATTTCAAAAAAGAATTTATTCAAATTTAAAAATTAAAAATTAAAATTTTCTTGTAAAAAAGACAACCATTTTATTCCTTCAAATAGAATTGGAGTTCTTAAAACAACAAAAAATCAATCTGGAAAATCAATCAAATGAATTTATTCAAAAAATTGAGGAATTACAGAATTCTTATTCATTGCTTTTAAAGGAAAAAGAAAAAGTCGATGAATTATTAAGAAAACAGCAAGAAGAATTTGATATGAAAATATTGCAAAGCGCTAAAAGTAATGAATTACTTGCTCATTTAGGAGATCAGATCACATCTTTAAAATCAGAATTGGAAAGCATGAAAAACAAAGAAAAAGAAAATTTAAATCAAATTGAGGAAATCAAAAAGAAAAAAAAGGAAATGGAACAAGATTACTTGCAAAAAATAAAAGAAGAACAAGAAAAATACCAAAATCTTGAATCGGAAAAACATCAATCAATTCTTTCACTTCGTGAAGAACTTGCAAAACAATTAGAAAATTTTAACTTGAAAATGGATGAAGAAGCAAAAGTATCTAATTTTTCATTCTAATTTTTAATTTCAATTCAATTATTAATTTTTTTATTTTAAAAGAAATTCAATGAAAAAATTGCCGAATATGAAAAAATTATCGAAGATCTTAAACAAGAAATGAAAAATAAAGAAGAGGAAGTTGCAAATAAACTGTCTTCAAAAGATCAAGAAATGAAATTTCTACAAGAATCAACAAATCAAAAAATTGAAGAAATCAAAAAATCCAAAAACGATATGGAAGAAGAATACTTGAAAAAAATTGAGCAAATCCAACAAGAATATAAAGACAAAATTGAGGACTTGAATCAAAAAATCAAAACTGAACAAGAATATTCACAAAAATTGAAAAATTTAAGTGATGAATTACAGCAAAAATTCGATGAGCAATACGAAACAATCCAAAATCTTGAAGAAGAGAAAAATTCGCTAAAAGGAAACGTTGAATTAGGATTAAAAGCACTTGAACATGAACAAGAAAAAAGAAAAGAAGCAGAAGAAGAAAACCAACGATTAAGAAAAATCATTGAGGAGCTGAAAAAGGAGATTGAGGAATTGAAGCAGAAATTAGAAGAAGCAAGAAAGATGAAGCCGAAAGTGATAATCCAAGAAGCAGAACCAATTAAACCCGATAGAAACATTGATTTACTTGAGCAGGAATTGTCTGAATACATCAATTTGCGGTTGAAATATGATCGCGATTTAATAAACGTTCTTCCTATTGGAACAAAATCCGCGGATCTTTTGGAAGCAACAAAAAGCGGTGTTTTGCTTTGCAAGTTAATCAACGATAGTTTCCCTTCAACAATTGACAACAGGGCTATCAACTATGAAATCAACGAAGAATCCGCACTTGAAAATCACAATTTGTGTATCAATTCGGCAAAATGGATTGGATGCAATGTTGTTGGAATTGAACCACAATCATTGCTGAATGAAGACGAATCTTCGATATTGCAATTGACTTGGGAAATTATTAAAGTTGGATTGTTTTCTCAGCTCACAATCACAAAACATCCAGAAATCATTGTTTTATTCGATGAAAAAAACACAGGTCCAACTCAAGAATTAATCCAAGAAATCAACAAACTTCCGCCAGAAAATATTCTTTTGAAATGGATCAATTATCACATCCACAAGGCTGGCGATAAAAGAATTGTCCAGAATTTTTCTGAAGATCTGCGCCAGCCAATTGTGTTTGCAATTTTGATGAACCAATTAAGTCCTCAATTGTGTCCGCTTGGCGAATTTACAAAAGAAACAGACATCGATATTCAAGCCAAAATCATCGAGAAATTCGCATCGAATTTGGATTGCAAAGGATTTGTTTCAGCACAAGCAATAATGTCAGGAAGATATGAGCAACTCAACACAGCATTTCTTGCGCTTTTATTTCATACTCGGTCGGGAATATCCATTTCAAAAGAACAAGCACAAAAAATATCATTTGACGATCGCGATCGAGCAGGAACACGTGAAGAACGCGCATTTAGAATGTGGATCAACAGCATGGGAATCGAGCCCAAAGTGTATGATCTTTATCAAGACTTGCGAGACGGATTGGTTATTTTAAGGGTTATTGACAAAATTGAACCCGGACTTGTGAACTGGAAAAAAGTCAATTTAAAACCCATTAATGTTTTCAAAAAAGTCGAGAATTGCAATTATGTTATTGATCTGGGAAAATTACTTCGTTTGCATTTGGTCAATATTTCCGGTCAAAATATCCAAGAAGGAAATAAAACATTGATTCTCGGGTTTATTTGGCAAGCAATGGAATACCATATCAAGGCAATTCTAACAAAACTGAAAGTTATTCGATCCGGAAGAATAACTGACCGAGATATGGTCAGTTGGGCAAATAAAAAAGTGGAATCAGCAGGAAAAAAATCCAAAATTGTCAGCTTTAAAGATCGTTCACTTAAAACTGGCGTTTTTTTGATTGATTTGGTTTATTCGGTTTCTCCTAAAGCTGTCAATTATAATTTTGTTCAAAGTGGAAATTCTGATGAAGAATGCATGAATAATGCTCTTTATGCTATTTCTCTTTGCAGAAAACTTGGTGCTTCTATTTTTGTTTTGCCTGAAGATATTGTTGAAATTAAACCGAAAATGCTTTTAACTGTTGTTGGAGAATTGATGAGAATTGATAAGTTAATTAAGAGCAAAATGGAACAAAAATAATTAATTAACTTCATTTTTTTCTTTTCTTTTCTTTTCTTTTTTTCAAAATTGATTTAAAATTGATTTAAGATTGAAATCAATTTTTCTATTAAAAAAATTCGGAATAAAACTTAAAATTTAAAACTTAAAATTTAAAATTATTTTTTTTTCATTTTTTTCTTTTTAAAAATAAATGGAAGAATTACAAAAAATTTTTCAATTAATTCAACAAAAAGCAAAAATAATATATGAAGAATTCAAAAAATCAGATTGGGATGATGATTTCAAGTTAATAGGAAAACACTATTTTGCAGGAATAGGATTTGGAATTTTAGAAGGAACAAGAAAAACATTTCTAACAAATCAAGTAAAAAAGGGGGTTTTCTTAGATCATACATTTGAATCTTGTTTACATTTCAGTCAAAAATTAGCGGGATTATCATTTATTTATTTATTAATTAAAAACACAATTGAAAAACAAAGAGGAATAAAAGATGAATATAATCATATTGTTGCTGGTGCAGGAACTGGTATTTTATATAAGACTTTCACTTCAAAATCTTCTACTTCTAAACTTTTTGGTGCTGCTTTTGGTGCTTTAACTGGTTATTTAATTGCTAGAAAAGATGAAATTAATTGGAATAATTTGCCTTCTGAATTTAAAAAAGTTTATTCAAAAACTTCTTCTTATTTAAAAGATTTCAATTCAAAATTAAATTTAAATTTAAATTTAAAAGATTTAAATCAACAAAAACAAATTCCAAAAAAGAAATAATTGATGAAAAAAAAAACAAAAGGAAATTTAATTAAAAAGGAGAAAAATTTATTATTTTTATTTTTTCGCTTTTTAAAAAAAAATTTTTTTCTTTTTTTATTTTTTTTTTCATTTTTCATTTTTCATTTTTTTAATAAAAAAAAAAAAATTATTATTAAAAAACATAATAAAAAAAATGTCTATTTTTGATGATAAACAAGATGAACTTCTTGAAATGATTGCAGAACAAAAACAAACAACAACTCCAAGTTTAAATTTAAGTTTAAATTTAGGAAAAAAAAAGAAAAAGAAGCAAACACAACCAAAAAAGAAGTCAACACAACCAACAACAAAGAAAACAACAACAACAACAACAACAACAAAAACAACAGAAAAAAAAGAAGAAGTTGAAAAAAAAGAAGAAGTTGAAAAAAAAGATGAAGTTGAAAAAAAAGAAGAAATTGAAAAAAAAGAAGAAGTTGAGAAAAAAGAAGAAATTGAAAAAAAAGAAGAAGTTGAAAAAAAAGATGAAGTTGAAAAAAAAGATGAAATTGAAAAAAAAGAAGAAGTTGAAAAAAAAGATGAAGTTGAAAAAAAAGATGAAATTGAAAAAAAAGATGAAGAGAAAAAAGTTGAAGAGAAAAAAGTTGAAGAGAAAAAAGAAAATCAAAATAAACCGAAAAAAGGAAAATCAAAAAAACCACAAAGAACACAAATTAATCCTGAAGATTTTTTTCAAGATTCAACACAAGATAGATTCAAAAAATTTGAGAATATAGATAAATTATCACAAGAAGCATTTGATTCACCAAGAAAATTTGATAATAGAAATCAAGGCTATAGAAATAATTATAGAGATAAAGACGATGGAAACAATGATAGAAGAAGAAATTTTAGAAATGATAATGATAACAATAATTGGAGAGACAATAAAAACTATGAAAGACCTCAAAGAAATAATTTCGATAATAGAAATAAATTTGATAATAGAAATAGATATAATGATAGAAATAAACCTGAGGATAATTGGAGAAATTTTGATAAATCTAATTCAAATTTCCGTTCACAAAATTTAGATTCAAAAAGAGATTATAATAGAAATTTTTCAGACAGAAGAAGGTAAATTATAATTAAATCAAAAATTAATATTAAAATTAAAATTAAAATTAAAATTAAATATTAAAATTAAAATTAAAATTAAAATTAAAATTAAAATTAAAATTCATTTAAAATTAAAATTAAAATTAAAATTAAAATTAAAATTAAAATTAAAATTAAAATTAAAATTAAAATTAAAATTAAAAATTAAAATAATATTAAAATTAAAATTAAAATTAAAATTAAAATTATTTAAAATTTAAAATAATATTAAAATTAAAAATTGAAAAATTTTAAAAAAAAATATCCTCTTCATTTATAAAATTAATATTAAAATTTTTAAAATCAAAATTAAAATTATTTAGTCCCTGAAGAGGAAATGAAAACAAAACTTAAAGATTTAAAAGTAAATAATTTCTATAATCAAAAATTATTTTAATAAATTTTATTTTAAAAAAAATTTTAAATTTTAATTTATATTTTTAGCCAAAAGATTTTGAATTTCCAAGAAGTTATGAACAGAAATTATTTTTTTTTGCAGAATTTGAAACTCTTGAAGAATTAAAGAATTTAGTAGAAGGAAATCCAAAAGTTTGTATTAAAAATTTAAAATTAAAATTAAAATTAAAATTAAAATTAAAATTAAATTTAAAATTTAAAATTAAAATTAAAATAAAAATCAAAATTAAAATTAAAATTAAAATTAAAATTAAAATTAAAATTAAAATTAAAATTAAAATTAAAATTAAAATTAAAATTAAAATTAAAATTAAAATTAAAATTAAAAATTAAAATTTAAAATTAAAAATTAAAATTTAAAATTAAAATAGGATATTGATGAATCAATTGAAAATATTTCACCAGCAGAACCAAAAAAAGAATTTCAACCAAGACAAGATTATAATAGACGTGATAGATTTTCACCAAAATATTCAAGAAATGATAGATATTTATCAAAATCAGATAATTTTGACAAAAGATCACCAAAAAGAGAATTTCCTAAAGAAAGACCTCGTTTAAATCTTCAAGAAAGATCAAAAGATACAACTCAAAAAGGATATCGTGATCCTAATATTTTTGGAAAAGCAAAACCTATTGATAATAAACAAAAGGAAAAAGAAATAAAAAAAGAAAATAAAGAAAAAGCTAAAATACGTCAACTAGAAAATCAACCAAAAAAACAAATTCCTCAAAATAAATTTGCACTTCTTTCAGATAAAATTGATAAATAAATCAATTTCAATTTTCAAATCAAAATCAAAATCAAATTTCAAAATCAAATTTAAAATCAAATTTAAATCAAAATTCAAATCAAAATCAAATTACATTTTAAAATCAAATTTAAAATCAAATTTAAATCAAAATCAAATTACTTTTTTTTTAATCCTTTTTACTTTTTTCTTTTCTGAATGATTTTTTTTTTTAATCCATTTCTTTCTTTTTTTCTTTTTTTTTTCAAATAAATTTTTCACTTTTTTGATTAAAAAAATTTTTTTCATTTTTTTCATTTTTTTAATTTTTTAATTTAAAATTTTAAAATGACTAATGTTTTAGAAAATGCAAAATTATCAATTCCAAGAATTAGTGATGGTGAAAAGGAAAGTGAATTTGGAGTAATTTTCTCTGTTTCTGGACCTGTTGTTGTTGCTGAAAAAATGACTGGAGCAGCAATGTATGAACTTGTAAGTTTTAAATATAAATATAAATATAAATATTTATTTAAATTAATGATGGTTAAATTGTTTAATTGTAAAAATTTTACCATTTTTATTATCATTTTAAATTTAAATTTCTTTTTATTTAGGTTCGTGTTGGAAATTCAGAATTAATTGGTGAAATTATTCGTTTAGAAGAAGATACTGCAACAATTCAAGTTTATGAAGAAACTTGTAAAAAACAAAACAATTTTTTAACAATTTTTTAACAATTTTAATTTTAATTTTAATTTTAATTTTAATTTTAATTTTAATTTTTTAACAATTTTAATTTTAATTTTAATTTTAATTTTTATTTTGGAAAATAAAAAAAATAGCTGGATTAACTGTTGGAGATCCAGTATTAAGAACAGGAAAACCATTATCAGTTGAACTTGGACCTGGTTTACTTTCTAATATTTATGATGGAATTCAAAGACCTTTAAAAGTATTTTTGTTTTAAAATTAAATTCAAAATTAAAAATTAAAAATAAAATTAAAATTAAAATTAAAATTAAAATTTAAAATTAAAATTAAAATTAAAATTAAAATTAAAATTAAAATTAAAATTAAAATTAAAATTAAATTTAAAATTAAAATTAAAATTAAAATTAAAATTAAAATTAAAATTATAATTAAAATTAATATTTAAAATTAAAATTAAAATTAAAATTAAAATTAAAATTAAAATTAAAAAAGAACATTTCCGAAATTACTGATAGTATTTTTATCCCAAGAGGAATTAATGCACCTGCTTTAGATAAAGAAAAAAAATATTATTTTACTCCAAGTGGATATAAAGTTGGTGATCATATTACTGGTGGTGATGTATTTGGAATTGTTCAAGAAAACAGTTTAATTACACATAAAATTATGCTTCCACCAAAAGCAATGGGAGTTATTACATGGATTACAGAAGCTGGAGATTATACAATAGAAGTAAAATAATATTTAAAATATAATATTTAAAATAAAATTTAAAATAATATAATATTTAAAATAAAATAATATTTAAAATATAATATTTAATATAAAATTTAATATAAAATAATTTAAAAATATAATGGTTCATTTAATATTTAAAAATAGGATCCTGAAATTTGAAATTAAAATTGTTTTTAAAGGAAAGAAAAAAAGGATATCCAATGGTTCATTTTAGATGCATTATTTGTTCCAAGGTAAAATTATTAAAAATAAAAATAAAATTAAAATTAAAATTAATATTAAAATTAAAATTTGTTTTTAAAATTAGACCTTAAAATTAAAGAAAAATTAAAATTCAGGATATAAAATTAACTGGACAAAGAGTTTTAGATGCAATATTTCCGTAAAAATCAAAATTTAAATTAAAATTAAAATTAAAATTAAAATTAAAAATTAAAATTAAAATTAAAATTAAAATTAAAAATAAAATTAAAATTATTTAAAAATTAAAATCAAAATTAAAATTTGGTGCTTTTAAAATTAAAATCAAAAAAGTTTGCTAAAATTTTTTTTATTATAAATTTTATAAAGTTATTAATTTTTAATAATATATTAATATTATTATTATATATTAGACTGTCATTTCTCAATCTCTTTCAAAATGGTCAAACTCAGATGTTATTGTTTATGTTGGATGCTTTAGAAAAGGAACAGAAGTTAGAATGTTTGATGGAAAATCAAAAAAAGTTGAAAACATTCAAATTGGAGATCTTGTTTTAAGTCACGATGGAAAATCAAGAGAAGTTATTAACTTAGTTCAAGGAAAAGAAACAATGTATAAAATTAACACACAAGAAAATTATAGCAACAAAAAACCATTTAATCTTGAATTTACTTGCAATGCATCACATGTTTTACATTTAATCACACCACAAGAAATACAAAAAACAACATTTTCATTCAATAACAACAATTATACTTCAGTTTCCTTTTTCCAATTAAAATTTGATAATTCTCCTTACAAAAAAGTTATTCACAGAACAAAAACTTGGAATCATAGTGATTATGGAGAAAATAAATGTGAGGAATTGGCTCAAAAACTTGTTGATAAACTCGAACAAGGTCCAAAGGAATTTATTTGGCAAATTGAAATTAAATATTGGGAAACTCTCTCTCAAAAAGTTCAACAATCAAGTTCCCAATTACTTTCTCCAATTTTGATTCAAAACAAAGAATTCCGTAAATTATGCAAAAAACACAATATCAATAATGTTTCTGATGCTGCTTATTTAGTTGGTTTAATTTTCGAAAATTCAATACAAAACGGTCTTAAATCATTCAAAACTAAAAACCCACAAATCAAACACAAATTCCAACAAATTGCCAAATCTTTAAACTTGGAACATCAAATTACACATTCAAAAAAATCAGGATATTCAATTACATTTGAAAATGAAGGAAATTATGTTCATCCCTTTTTGAAAATGATTGAAAAACTTGCTCTTTTAAATAAGAAAAAATCACTTTCAGATTTATTTTCATGTGAAGAATACAATATCAGAAAAGAAATGATTTCAGGATTAATTGATTCAATTCAAACAAAACAAAAAGAAAACGAACCATTTATTGAATTAAAAACTTCAAATCATTTCACAAAATCCATTATAAATGAATTATCACGTTCTTTGGGAATTCGTGTTTCAACAAATGCAAAGAATTCATTGATTTATTTGGAAACAAATTCAATGCTTCGTTCAATTCTTTCCAAATCTGTTTCTTTAAATCAAACACATTCATCACCCAAAAAAGTATCACTTGAATATCAACGTTATAATTTCACTGTTGAAAAACTTTCAAGAGAAAATTATTATGGAGTTACAGTTCAAGGAGCTGATCATTTATTTTTACTTCAAAATTGTTTTATTGTTCATAATTGTGGAGAACGTGGAAATGAAATGGCAGAAGTATTAATGGAATTTCCACAATTAACAATCGAAATTGATGGAAAACTTGAAAGTATTATGAAAAGAACAACATTAGTTGCAAATACATCTAATATGCCAGTTGCAGCAAGAGAAGTAAAATATTTAATCAAGAAAAATTATTATCTAAAAATCTAATATTTATTTTTAATTATTTTTATTTTTAATAGGCAAGTATTTATACAGGAATTACTTTATCAGAATATTTTAGAGATCAAGGATATAATGTTTCTATGATGGCAGATTCAACATCAAGATGGGCAGAAGCTTTAAGAGAAATTTCTGGAAGACTTGGTAAAAAAAAACAAAAGAGAAATAATTTAAATTAATTTTAATTTTAAATTTTTAATTTTTAAGCTGAAATGCCTGCTGATATGGGTTATCCTGCTTATCTTTCTGCAAGATTGGCTTCATTTTATGAAAGAGCTGGAAAAGTTAAAGCTTTAGGAAATCCTTCAAGAGATGGTTCAATTTCTATTGTTGGTGCTGTATCACCTCCAGGTGGTGATTTCTGCTTCTCAAAAGGAACAGAACTTATAATGCATGATGGAAAACTTAAGAAAGTTGAAGATATTCTTGAAGGGGATTTGCTTATGGGAGATGATTTCTCACCAAGATTGGTTAAAGATTTAATTAAAGGAAAATCTTCTCATTTCAAAATTAAATCAATTTATAATGATTCTGTTTTTGATGATCTTGTTGTTACTGGGAATCATGTTTTGGTTATTCATTTTTCTCCAGTTTTGCATTTGATCAAATCTCAAAATTCATTTGAAGTCAATTTCCATCTTTTGAATCAATACAATATTATGGTTCCAAAATCAATCTCTTTTGAAAATGAAAAAGAAGCAATAAACTTTATTAATTCTTTCCCTAAAGCTTTGGAATGTGAAGTTACTGTGAATCAATTCCTTCAATGGGATAAAAAAGCACAAAAGCAATCAAAATTATTCCGTTCAGAAAAACCTTGCCACTTCAAATCAAACAATTCACTCCAAATGAAAATGGAAGAGTTTGGAATTGAAAATATTAATATAAAAGATATTTCTTGGTTGTTTGGATTGTTTGTTTCAATTGGAAAGAATGAAGTTAATGGATTGAAATTCAGAATTAACAAAGAAGATGAAGAAATGAAAACAAAATTAATTTCCATTTGCAACAAATTGGATTTAAATGTTGAAGAAGAAAAACAAGATGAATATGATGTTTTAAGTTTAGAAAACAGCAATTTAACTAGTTTTATAAAATCAATTCAAATTTCAAATGATGTTTTAACAAGTGATTATGAAAATATCAGATTACCATTTTTAAGTGGAATTATAGATTCAATTGCAGAAATTAATCAACAAAATAATTACACTTTAGATTTACCAAAACAATCAATGGATTCAATTAAATTTATCCAATATTTAATCAGAAGTTGTGGATTATTAATCAAAAGCAAAGATTCAAAACACTTTGAGATTTATGGAGAAAACATTAACAAATTACCATTAATTAATGAAAGAAAGAAAGTATTTAGAAATGGAAATTTAAATGGAAAAAAACAAGAAAATTATCAATTTGATTTTGAAATTGAAAAACTTGAAATTGGAGATTTTTATGGATTTAGAGTTGATAAAAACAAGAGATTTCTTCATAAAGATTTTATTGTTACACATAATTCAGATCCAGTTACTTCAGCAACACTTGGAATTGTTCAAGTATTTTGGGGATTAGATAAAAAACTTGCACAAAGAAAACATTTTCCTGCAATTAATTGGTTGATTTCTTATAGTAAATATATGAAAGCTTTAGATAATTTTTATGATAAAACTGATCCTGAATTTACAAATTTAAGAACAAAAGCAAAAGAAATTTTATCATCAGAAGAAGAATTGAATGAAATTGTTCAATTAGTTGGAAAAGTACAATTATAATTCATTTATTTATAAATTTATTTAAATATTTATTTAAATATTTATTTAAAAATTTATTTCAATATTTATTTAACAATTTATTTAAAAATTTATTTAAAAATTTATTTAATAATTTATTTAAATATTTATTTATAAATTTATTTAAAAATTTATTTAACAATTTATTTAAAAATTTATTTCAATATTTATTTAAATATTTATTTAAAAATTTATTTAAAAATTTATTTAAAAATTTATTTAACAATTTATTTAAAAATTTAAAAATTTATTTAAAAATTTATTTAAAATTTATTTAAAAATTTATTTAAATATTTATTTAAAAATTTATTTAAAAATTTATTTAAATTTATTTAAAAATTTATTTAAATATTTATTTAAATTTATTTAAATATTTTATTTATTTAAAATTTATTTAAAATTTATTTATTTATAAATTTATTTAACAATTTATTTAAATTTATTTAAAAATTTATTTAACAATTTATTTAAATATTTAAATTTATTTTAAATATTTATTTAATTTAAAAATTTATTTATTTAAAAATTTAAATATTTATTTAAAAATTTATTTAAAATATTTATTTATAAATTTATTTCAATATTTATTTAAAAATTAATTTAACAATTTTATTTATTTAAATATTTATTTAAAAATTTATTTAAAATTTATTTAAAAATTTATTTAACAATTTATTTAACAATTTATTTAACAATTTATTTAACAATTTATTTACAAATTTATTTAAAAATTTATTTAAAAATTTATTTAAAAATTTATTTAAATATTTATTTAAAAATTTATTTACAATTTAAATTTATTTAACAATTTATTTAAAAATTTATTTCACAATTTATTTAAAAATTTATTTCAAAATTTATTTCAATATTTATTTATAAATTTATTTAAAAATTTATTTAAAAATTTATTTAGGATTCTTTGGATGAAAGTGAAAAAGTTATTTTAGAAACAGCTAAAATTTTAAAAGATGATTTTCTTCAACAAAATTCATATACAGAATATGATAGATATTGTCCATTTTGGAAAACAATTTGGATGTTAAGAAACATTATAACTTGGCATAATTTAGCAATGAAAGCAGTAAAAAGATCAACAAGAGAAAAAAGAATTACACTTGCAAAAATTCAAGCAGCAATGGGTCCAGTTATTGAAAGAATTAGTTCTCAAAGTTATTGAAAAGAATTAGTTCTATCAAAAATTAAATGAAATTACCAAATGAAAGTTATTGAAGAAAAATATCAAAATAAAATTAAATTTTAATTTCAAATGAAGATTTAATTTCAAAATCAAAATTAATTTCCGAATTTTAATTTCAAAAATCAAAATCAATTTTAATTTCAATTTTAATTTTAATTTTAATTTCAAAATAAAAAATTAATTTCAATTTCAATTTTAATTTCAAAATAAAAATTAATTTCAAAATAAAAATCATTTTTTCATTTTTTCATTTTTATTTTCATTATTATGACAGATAATAAAAAAAAATCACAAATTGGAAAACCTTGTTTAACTAAAGATGGAAAAAGAGGGAAAATTCAATTTATTGGAACTCTTCAAGGAGATACACAAAAATCTGTTGGAATAGAACTTGAAAAACCAGGTAAAAAATTAAATTAAAAAAATTAAATTAAAAAATTAAATTAAAAAAATTAAATTAAAAAATTAAATTAAAAAATTATTAATATTTTAGAGGGAAATAATGATGGTTCTTTAAATGGAAAAAGATATTTTACTTGTAAACCTTCTTATGGAATTTTTGTTCCAATAAAAGAAGTTACAATTACAAAAGTTTGTTTATAAAATTTTTTTATCAACAAAACAAAAAAATTTATTAATTTTTTATTTATTTATTTATTTTTTTATTTATTAAAGCCAAAAACAGGTGATTTTTATTTAAATTATTTAAATTATTTCATTAAAACTTAATTTAGAAATACCAAAAAAAAAATACAGAAAAATCTCCAAAAATTTCTGGAAAAGAAGATTCTCAAGATAAAACAGCAAAACCAAAAAAAATTCAATCATCAAATTTGAAAACAAAACCAACAAAAAAATTAGAACCAAAATCTAATTTATTTACAAGTCAAAAACTTCAAGACAAAAACAAAGAAAAGAAAACAATCAAAAATCCAAAAAATTTGACACAATCTTCAAATTTAAATGAAAAGCCTAAAAAAATTGTGAAAAAATTAGTTAAACCTGAAAAAAAATCTTCACAAACTCCAACTCCAAAAGAAGATGAAAAAAAATCTAAACCTTCTAATGTGAAAGCTATAAAAACAAATTTAAAAACAAAAAAAACGGATTCAGGTAAAGAATCTGTTAATCAAGATAAAAAAAAGATCGTTTCAAGTAAAAAATCAACAAAAAAAAGAAAATTTAAATTTAAATTTAAATTTATTAAAAAAAAAAATTTAAAGATAAAACAAAAATTATTAAGAGAAAATCTACAGTAGAAAAAAAGAAAGATTCAAATGAAGATGATCTTTTAAAGCAAGTCGATAGTTTACTTCAAGGAAAAACAGAACCAAAAGAAGAAGAAGTAAATCAAAAAATTGAAAAAGAAAAAAAAGAAGAAGTAAATCAAAAAATTGAAGAAGTAAATCAAAAAATTGAAGAAGAAAACCAAGAATCAAAACTTCTAAATGATTCAGAAATCCAAAAGAAAATTGAAGAAGATATCCAAAAACAAACTCAAGAACGTGAAAAAATGAACGAAGAAATGAAAATACAACTTCAAGAGCTCAAAGAAATGTTTGAAACACTGCAAAATAAAAAAAAGGATTTGGAAAAAGAAAAAGAAAATTTATTATTGAATAACGAAGAAAAACTTATTACAGCAGAAGAACTTGAATTCGAAATTGAGTCTTTAAATCAAGAATTACGAACAATCAAGGAATCAGATAAAAACCAAAAAATGATTACTAAAACAAGAAACGAAACGAAAATCAACGAAAAAGAAATTGGGAAATTACTCACACAAAACGAAAGACTCAAAGAAGCTTTGCTTGAATTGGATAACCAGATTAAACAAGAAGAAACAAATGAAGAAGAAACAAAGAAGCAATTCCAAGAAATTAAAGAAATTTATGAAGAAACAAATACAGACATCGAAACTCTGAATGAGAAAATTAATGAATTGAATCAAAACTCAGAAAAATTGAAAAAAATTGTGGATGAAAATAATGATAGTGAAAATATAATCGAAGAACTGGCACATAAAAATTTGGAGCAAGACGATACAATCAAAGAAATGGAGGCAGAGATCCAAGATCTCGAAGAACTTCTCCAGCTCTCAAAACAGATGGAAGAGGAGCAAAAAGATATTGAGCAACGCTTAATCACCGAAAATGAAAAAAAAAGATCCGAATTGAAAAATCATCAACAAGAAACAGAAAAATTGCGCAATCAACTCAAGGATTTGAAACAAGACACAACCCAGTACAAAATGTATGTGATGGGATTGGAACATGAAAACACCCGTCTTAACAAAACAGAATCTTTTCGTGAAAAAGATATCATCGGTTTCGATGAGAAAACAAAAATTCTCCAAGCTCTTGACCACGAACAAAAAAATCTTCTTTTCAACAACTTTTCGCTTCAAATGGACCTTGAAATTTCAGACTCCCAAATCAACGAAAGTCATATCATTTCAAATTTATTTGCAAAATCCATCCCAGACTCTTTTCTTCACAAAGAAATGCAGCATTTCCAAGTGTTTTTATTCTCGAAAAGAATCACTTTAAAACTTCAAATTATCGACAAATTTCTTGAAGAGATTCTCCCAACAGAAACCTTTATCATAAACTCTCTTTCCAAACTAATCACAGAGCAAATCACAGACCAATCGGAAAAAGATCCCTTTCAACAGGAAACACAGAAAAAATCCTTGAATTCTTTGCCAGTTACAGAAATCACAAATTCCCTCAAACTCAAAAACATCATCGAAATCATCCGATATTTAATTTATGAGCTCGAGTTCATTCTCAACAACACAGAAGTTTCTCATCTCAACTCTATTTATACTGATTTCTCAAAGGTCTTCAAAATTGAAAAAGTTGTCGATAATGCTCTTGATTATCTCAAAAAGGCAAATCTCAATGAAAATCTCAGAACTGGCTCTTTCGGAGAAACTCTGAAATTGTTCCAGAGAATCGCAGACAAATATCTTCTCACAAACCCTATTCCTGATTGTGAACGCACTAGATATCTTCTTTGGAAATGTCTTTTTCATCACTTAATGATTCTCTTTGTTTTCCAGAACTCTCTTCGCATTTTGATTTCAACTTCAAATATAAGTCCCACAACTTTGGATTTTGAACTGAATTTGGATCGAGATAATACCCAGAATATCCAATTAGATCCACAAAAATACGAGTCATTCCTCATTCAGGAATTAATCAAAGCTCTTCAAATAAACTCTTCCGCAATAACCTCAATCCGGAATATAAGAACTCAATTAAAAGAGAAGATTTCCTTCGCTTTAGAAACAGAACAAAACCAACAAGTACCATTTTCATTTCTCAATAATTTTTCATTTTTTAATAATTTTTCATTTTTAATTTTTAATTAATTTTTTCAAGATCAAAAAAATTTCACAACTTCTAGCAAGTTCAAACCAAAAAATGGAAAGTTTTATCTCAATATTCAGAGAAATTGAAAAATCAGAAGAAAAAGAACCCAGAATTTCAGAGCAAAATTGCCAAAATCTAATCAATATTCTTTGTTATCATTCAAACCAAAATCAACCTCCAAACATAAGTGTGAATTTAACCCCAAATTCTAAAATAATTGATATCATCACTTATTCACATTCTAAAATGGAGGCTTTCAACAACTTTTTAAACGAAACAATTTTCTACGACCAAAGACAAAAGGAACCTCCAAAAGAACTTTCCATATGGGAAGATATTGCGTCCCAGAAAAAAGCTCTGATTGTCGAGAACTTCAATCTCAAAAAGCATCTGCAATCATGCAAAGACGATAATGAAGAGCTTTTGTTGGCAATCGGGAAAAAGAAAAAGGATATCGATTCGATCGAAAAAGAGATTGAAGAAAACAAAAATAAGCTTGTCGAGTTGTCAAACCAATCCAAAACTGCCGAATTACAAAAACAAAAAGTTGCTCAATATCAGCAAATTCTTCTTTCTTTAGAAGAAGAAAAGGGACAACTTTTCTCCCAAATGAACTTGTATGAACAAAAAATTAACAAATTCAAACAGCAGATCCAGGAATACACAACAAACGAATCTATCAATGTTTTCACAGGTGTTCATCAGGATTCACCAAGTTTCTCTCTGAGTCAAAACGAGTTGGTTACAAAAAGAAACCAAATTTTTAATCTTTTGAAACAAAATTCCATTTTGCATCGAAACGTCAATCATGATGACAAACAAAATGAATTCTTGTTTCTTCAGAAAGACCATTGGGCAAATTCCTTGTTAAACAAAACTGAGAAAAAATCATCTCAAAGTTCGCTTGTTTCTTCTGAAAATATTCAGAATCTCAAAAATCAAACAAGACATTTATTAACTTCAAGAAAAGTTGTTAATTTATCAAGTCAAAAGAAAATTAAAAATTATTTTGAAGAAAAATTTGCTGAAGAAACTCAAGCTAAAAAACTTTCTTTGTTAATGATTATGGTTCAAGATCTGAATTTGATCTCAAAATTGAATTAAATTTCAATTTCAATTTAAATTTCAATTTAAAATCAAAAACAAAAAAAAAGATGAAAATGAAAATGAACATTTATTTTTTTTTTTTAAATATTTTTTTTTTTTTTTGGATTGATCCCGGCAAAAAAAAAAACAAAAAACAAAACAAAACATTAACATCAAATTAAAAGAAAAAAAAAACAATCAAAATGAATTCAATTTTTTCTTTTTTATATTTTTTAAAATGAATTCAATTAAATCTTTTATCATTTCTTCTCGTTTCGAAGATATTGAAAATGATCCAAATTTGAAACAATTTTTTGAACAAAAATCAAATTCCAAAAAAAGAAAGAAAAAAAAATTGAAAAACAATTCCACTTTTCATTTTAATATAAAAAAGAAATTAAAACTTGAAAAACCAATAATTTTTAAAGAAACCTATTTTCAAATCAAAAATATTAATGAAATGAACAAAAAAAATGAAAGTTATTTAGTTGAAAATCTTATTAAAAATTTGCAAGATCTCAATTCAAATAATTATTTCAAATCCAAAAAAAAACAAAATTTTAATCAAAATGATCTGATCAATTTATTAAAAATTAATTTTTTCTTTTTAATCCATTATTTTCAAAGAAAAGAATCCCTTTCAAAAATGAATCAAGAAAAAAAAGAAGGAAAAGAAAAAAATTTAAAGGAAAAATTTTCATTATCTTTTGAGAAAAAAAATCAAATAATCCAAATTATTGATCAATTTCCCTTTCAAAATTGGAATTTTCAAGATCAAGAAAAAATCAAAGATCTGATTATTATTTTGATACTTTCCATTTTCCAAAACAAAGAAAATTTTCAAATTAAATCTAGAAATTTCCAACAAGATTACAAAAATTTTCTTGTTTCTCTTCAAAATTTATTAATAGATTCATTATCAACTTCTTCTTTTAATGAAATTACTACAGTTTTTTTGGAGAATTTTAATCAATTGAAAGAATGGATTTTGGAATTTTCTTATCGATTAATTGTTGAAAAAAAAACATTATTTTTTTTCTGGATAAATCAAATGATAGAGAACATAATTGAAAAAGGATCTGAATCAGGAAATTCTTTGATCTCTCCTTGTTTAAATTTTTTGGAAATGATTTCTTCAAAATTTTCTTTAGATTTTTCAGTTTTCATTTTTCCTCTTTCAAAAACTTTAACTTTCCCAAAAGCAAAAGATCGAAGATGTTTCCTCAATATTTGCTTTAATATTTTAATTTCTTTGCAAAGCACACAAATTCCACCAGAATTAATTGCCATTTTAATATCAAGAGTAAGAGATAAAGATGCAAGAAATAGAGCTAGAGCTGTTTGTTTAACAGTTGATCTTCTTTCTTATCATGTTTTTGATGAATCAATTTATTCGTTAATTTTTAATGAAGTTGTTGCAAGACTTTCTGACAAAAATCAAGTTGTTCGTTTGCAAACATTGAAGAAATTACCTTTATTATGTGAATCTAATCCATTTACTCATACTTTTGATATGGAACAAATTAACAAAATTTATGAAAATGAGCTTTCAAAATTCAACCAAAACCAAGATGATCCTTTATTTATTCAAAAATTTCAAAAAATTCAGCAAACAAAAAAATTTATTGAACAAAATTTTTATCAAACTGTAGTTTCCAAATTGTATTCAATGCTTCAAATTCCAAAAACTTCTCCATTTTACTCAGAAAAAATTCTTATCGAAGTCAAAACATTTTTTATCCAAATGAAAACTATCAATTTTAATTTTCAAGAACTTATTCGTTCTTTTGGAATCAATTATACTTCTGATTCTGTTCGTGAAGTTGTCACACAAATTTTTCGGGAGGAATTTTATATTTTGAAAAACACGAAAAAAGAAATTGAACAGGAAATTTCTCAAATACCGTTTATTGCAATGAGATGGATAAATCTTGCAAATTTATGTTTGAATTCACAAATTGAAAAGCATTCATTCATTAAATTAGTCGATTTTTTATCTAGAGAAGAAGGCTTCCAATTTTCTCAACTTTTGGATATTTTTTTCACTATTCTCACTTCAGCAACTTTTTCGACAAGAACATTAGGTTCTGCGTTTCTCATTTCAATCATTGCAAATCATTTCCAATCCAAAATAAAAATTCATTTACCTGAAATCATATCTTTAATTTCTCAACACAATGACTTGAACAACCAAGAAGATTTTGATCGTCAAATATCATCTCAAATAATTTCCTATTGTTTCTCGATTCTGAATTCCTTTTCTTCCTCGATTTCTTTCGAAATTACAAAATTTCTTTCAAAAAACAACCTTCTTTCTTTTATCAGAAATGGATTTGCTCAAGAATGCTTGCAAATTATTGAGAAAGTTCAAAATCCAAGAAAACTTCTATTTGAAGCATTACTTGATTTAGAATATTCATGTTTTGGAAATTTAGATTTTAAATCAAAAGAATCTTTTTCTTCATGTTCAGAAAATGATTTGGTTCTTTTTCTTGAATTTATTGGTCATTCTGCATTGTACATTTCGGAAATTATTCGTCAAAAATCTGTCAATCAATTCCAAGAAGAAGCAAATGAAAAAAACGAGAAAATATCACAAAATTGGGAAAGCCAAGAAAAAAAGAAAGAAGATGAAAATACAAATGAAATTGAAAAAGAGAACAATATTCCATTTGAAGAAAATGAAAGAAAAAATGAGATTGTGAAGATTATCATTAATGATTTTCTCGAAAACTCAAATATTAGTCGATATATCCCGCTTATGAAATATATTTGCGAGAATTGCGAGGATTTTTCTGATAAAATTCTATATTCCACTTTGATTTCTTTAGCAAAATTGATGGTTCTTTCTCCACAAAAATTTGGAAGTGACAATTTAGAAGTTGTAATTAATGTTCTCGAAAGAAAAAAAGCAAGTCAGAAAATTTCACTTTCAATATTGATTCTTCTGACTCAATTCCAGAAATATTTACCTGAAAATTCACGAATTATGGATCTTCTTTATAAATCGGTTTATAATCAAGAAAATGATATTGAATTAAGAAAGCAATCGTTAAGAAGTATTTATCATTTAATTTCAAGTAAAATTGTGAAAATGGATCTTCCAATTTACCGTTTAGTTTCTTGTTTAATTGAACCAGATCTTTTCGAACTTACAAAATTATTTTTCAACAATTTTTTAACTCAATCCGCAAATTATTATCAACAATTTTTCTTCAATTGTTTTCTTGTCCTTGAAGGGAATTCACAAAGAAAACTAATTATGGAAAAAGTTATTGATTCATTTTCTCAAGAATTAAGAGAAGGAGAAGTTTCTTCTGCAATTCTTGAAGCAACTTTTTTCAAAATTGAATCTTCAAATTCTCCCAAAAAACGTTTACAAGAAGGATTTTTTTTATTGTCTCATTTACAACCTTCTTCAAGAAGTCTTGATGAACTTTTAAAAAAGATTCAACAATTTGATTCATTTCCCAAGATTATTGATAAAAAGATTTTCAATTTCATTTTGGATCATTTAAAAATGAAAAAAAGGAAATATCTTCTTGATGAAAAATCCAAAATTGATGAATTAATTAAATTAGTTGAAAGTTTTTACAAAGAAAATTCAAAAGAAAATTCAAAAGAAAATTCAAAAGAAAATTCAAAAGAAAATTCAAAAGAAAATTCAAAAAGAAGAAATGGAATTGACAATTTTTGAAAAACAATTAAATCAATTTAAAAAAAATCATAATCAATTAACATCAAATTAAAAGAAAAAAAAAACAATCAAAATGAATTCAATTTTTTCTTTTTTATTCTTCTTTTCTTTTTTAGATTGAATCTTTTTAAAATGAATTCAAAAAGTGAAAATATCATCATCAAAAATTTTGAATAATGAATTTTTTTCTTCAAAAACTTCTTCTTCTTTATAAAAATTATCGAAATAATCTTTTCTGATAAATTGTTCATCTTTTTTAATAAATAAAGCTTTTTCTCTATCATAAAAATTCAAATAATAACCCAAAGAAGTGCTAGTGTTTAATTGATAATAATCATGAGCATCACTCAATTCCATAACTAAAGTGCTAGTAGAAAATTGTTCAATTTCATCAAAATAAAGAAAACGGACAAATTGGCGAATAGTTTCTGGTTGTTTTCCACTATAATCTTGGACTTGATTCGATTCATCTTTAACAGCCATAAACATTCCTCTAAACAAATCACTTCGAATTCCAAGAAGATCTTTATGAACCTTGATTTCTTCTTCTTGGCAAATAATGGTGAAATTTTTGGATTCTTCATCTTCAAAAATTTTTGCCAAATCAGAAATAAGTCCTTGTCTTCCAATTTTTCTATTAAAATCAAACCATCCAATTTCTTGTGCAATTTGTTGAATGATTAAACGATCTTCTTCTTTTTCAATTATTCCTGAATAAACAAATCCAAGAAATATTTTTGCTTCTTCGATTGTTTTGTCTCGAATTTTAAGAAGAACTTTTTGGACAGAATCTTTTCCAAATCGTAATTTGAGAATAAAAGAATGGAGTTGAATATTTCCTCCAATTACATGTAAATCAATATCAGTAAATTCTTTTCTTTCAAAATAATTTTTAAAGTCTTCAGATAAACTATTATATGTTTTGAGCAATTCATTTAAATTTGGATCAAAATTCCTTATTGGATCATGAATTGGATCCTTTTTTTTATTTATAATAAATTTATTATTAATTTATAAATTCCATTTTGTTTTGTTTTTTAAATTGAACAAAAAAAATTTATTAACTTGTGCTAATTTTTCATTAAATCCTGTATTTAATAAAATTCTAAGTGATTCCCATGCATTTTTTTGAAATAAAACTGTAAGAAGTGAAACCTTTTTCAATATAAAATTACAATTAATTAAAAATTAAAAATTACAAATTACATTAAATATTAAATTAAATACTCCCTATTTTTTCAAATCAACAAATTAATTAATTTCTTTTTAAATATTTTATTTATTAATTAAATTGTTTTTTTTTTTACATCCTAAAATAATTTTTAATTTAAAAATCATAAATTTTTTTTTAATTAACTAAAAATACTTTCACAAAATTACAATTTGCTCCATTAAGAATTAATTCTCGAATAATTTCAGGTGGAGAATTAATTGAGCAAGCAAAAAATAAAACCTAAATTTAAAAATTAAGGAAAAAAGTTGATTTTTTTAATAATATATAATTACATCCTTAAAAATTAAAAATTAAAAATTAAAATTAAAATTCATTTTAAAATTAAAAATTAAAAAAATTACATTTAAAGATGAAATATTTGCTCCTTCGGAAATTAAAGTACGAATTAATTCAGGATTTTTAGAATATTCACAAGCAATATATAATGGTGTAAAATTCTATAAATAATTCAATTCAATTCAATTAAATTCAATTAAATTCAATTAAAAAATAAAAATTTACTTTTGACTAAATTTATAAAAAAATTTATAAAAAAATTTATTAAAAAATTTGTTTTTGTTTTTGTTGTTTTTGTTATTTCTACATTTTTTAGATTAATATCATATCCAGATTCGACTAATACTTCTATATATTTTGGTGAACTATCATATCCACAAACAATATGAATAGGAGAATCTCCCTTTTATATTTATATTTATATTTATATTTATTTATTTAAATATTTAAATTTATAAATTAAAAAAAGATTTTTACAATCTATTTTTTATATCAAAAATTTTTTTTAGAATAAATCATCTTATTTTTTATATAAGAAAAAACAAATTTTTACAGTCTTTCAAATTCAAATTTTAAATTCAAATTTTAAATTTTAATTTTAATTTTAAATTCAAATTTTAATTTTAAACTAACATTAATAACAAGATTTGATGAATGATTTAAAATGAGTTTAATTTTTTCTTCATTCTCTTTCCTCATACATAAAAAATGAAGAGGTGCATTTCGCTAAAAAAATAGAAATAAAATTAATTATTTATATTTTTTTGAAAAAAAAGGAATTATTACATTCTATTTTAAAAATTAATTTTCTATAAAATGAAAGAGAAAAAAAAATAATCAAAATATTATTTACAATATCCTAGTTAATAAATTAATTAATAAATTAATAAATAAAAATATTTCCTTTTTTTTTTTCGGAAATAAATTATTTATAAATTGTTTTACTCCAATTTCACTCATTTCTTTATTAAAAGAAAGTAGAATTTGTAACACTCTAATATCTGTTTTTCCTTGTAAACAAGCTAAATGTATTGGTAAAATATTCTTTTCAAAAGAAAAAAAATTTAAAATAATTTTGTTTAGAAATTCTAATAAAGAAAAATAATTATTTAATTTTACTTTCTTTTGTATTTTTAAAATATTTTTTTTTGGTGTTAGAATTTTTTAAATCAAAAAAAACATCAATATCAATACATTCTATTTTATTTTTGGAAAATTATTTATTTATAATTTAATTTTTAATTTTTAAATTTAAATTTACATCAAAATTCATAGGATTTTCTCCATATTTAATTAATTCATTAATAATTTCTGGATTTTGTTTAGAGTAACAAGCATAATGCAAAGGTGTTCTATCTTTATTATTCTAAAAAAAAAATAAAATAAATCAATTTATTATCAAATAAATTATTCCATTTTTATACTCTTTGATTTTTTAATGGATTAAATTTTAAAAGTTCTTTCAATGAATCCAATCTAATTCCATATTTCATAGCTAAATGTAATGGGGTTTCATTCTAAATTAATCATAAATAACTATTTAAAAAAAATTTATTGTTTTAAATTTTAAAATTTTACTTCCTTCATTTTCAATAAAAATATTAAATAATAATAATAATAACAATAAAATAAATTTAATTATTTCTTCTTACATTCTTTTTATTTTAAATATTTTTATTTTAAATATTTTTCTTTTTCTTTTCAAAATATAATTACATTTTTTGAATCTACTGGAATATAATTTGCAATTTTTGATATTGAACTTGGATTTGGATTACTTTTACAAACTAAATGAAGACATGTTTCTGAATTCTTTTTTTTTGTTAAAGAAAAAAAAATAATTTAATTTAATTTAATTTAAAATGAGTAAATTCCGAAAATTCATTCCAAAAAAAAAAAATTTTTTTTTACTAATAAATCTTTAATTTTTGCTCCTTGTGAAATTAGAAATTCTAATATATCAGAATTTGTTTGATTTAAACATAATAAATGAAGTGGTGTTTGATTCTAAAATTGAAAAAATTTAAAATCAATTTTGTTTTCTAAATGGAAGTAATTTTTTTATTACATTCTTTTTTATCAATTAAAATAATTATAATTCCAAAAAAAAAAATAATCAATAATTTTAATTTTATTTACAATCTAAATCCAAAAATATTTTTGTTTTAAAATTTTTATTTGAAAAATTAATTTCAAAAATCTCGTTTTACATTTTTAATATGAACTCTTGCTCCTTGTTTTATAAGTCTTTCAAAATATTCTTTTGGAAATGAATTCCAACTCAAATAATGTAATGGTGTATTTCCCTATTAATTTAAAAAAGAAAAGAAATGATTTTAATTTTAATTTTAATTTCAATTTTAATTTTAAATAATTTACATTCTAATATTTCTCTTTTAAATGAATATTATTCTAACAAAAATTATTTAATAATCAATTTTACTTTCTATTAAAAGGAAAAAAAGTTATTTTGAATTTATTTTTATAAAAGGAAAATTTATTTACATCTATTGGAGATGGTTTTGCTCCTTTTGATAATAATAAATTGATACTTTCTAATCCAATTTTTTGATTTTGACATGCAAAATGAAGAGGAGTAAGTCCCTAAAAAAAAAACAATATAATTTCAAACTTAAAAATTTATTTTCTCATTTTTTATTTTTTACATTCTAAATTTTTTTTTTTAAAAATAACTTTCAATTCTCAAAAATTAAAAATATAAATTTATATACAATCTATTTTATAAAATTTTTTTTTTAAAATTTAATCTTTTCAAAAATATAAAATTATAAAATTATACAGTTTCACAATTTGGATCAGAAGAAAAATTTAATAAAGTATTAAGAATTTTAGTTTGTGAATGTTTTAAGCAAGCAATATGAAGAGGTCCAAATTTCTAATATTTTTTAATTTTATATTTAATTTAATTTAATTTAATTTAATTTAATTTTTTGAATAAATAGAAATAATCCTCACTTTCTAAAAAAAAAACAACAACCAAAAAATTTTTAAAATTAAAAATAAATAGAGAATAGATTATAGAATAATTTACTTTCTTTATTATTTTTTGATACAAATTAAAATTATTAAAATGAAATTGTTTTTGTTTTTGAATTCAAATACAGTTGTAATTCTATAATTTGCTCCTTTTTGAAAAAATAATTCAATAACATCTTCAGGATAATCATTATAAATTGCATAATGAAAAGGAGTTTCATTCTTAATTTAGAAATAAAGATTAATTAAAAATAAGAAATGAATCAAAATCTTAAAATTTATTTTACACTCTTTTTTTTTGATTATCAAAATAAAACATTTTTGTTTAAAATATTGTTTAAATAATGAATACAAACTATAGTTTATTTTTAAATTATTTTAAAAATGTATATAAATATAAAATAAACAATTTTAAATGAAATAATAATTTTGATACATTCGTAGCATTAGGATTTGCATTATTATTTAACAGGAATTTAATAGTTTCTGGTAATAATTTTTTCAAACAAGCATAATGTAATGGAGAAAAACCCTAAATTAATTTTTTTCACCAAAAATAATTGATTATTAAATTCTCTAAAAAACAAAGGGAAAATTATTTATTTCTTTTTTTATTTCAATTACATTCTTTATAAAAGAAAATATTCAAATTAAAATTGTGAATTTTCTTCTACAAAAGATGAATATAAATATAAATCTTACGTTCTAAATAATAAATATCATAATAAATATCAAAATGAAGAAATGATAAAATTTACATCAAAATCATTAATTTTAGCACCTAAAGAAATTAATTTTTTAATAATTTCAAGATTATCAATATTATTGGATTCACAAATGAAATGTAAAGGTCTTTTTCCCTATTATAATATTTGAATATATTTAATAAAAAGGATAAAAATGAGAAATTATTTACTTTCTATATTTATTTTTTCCCAATTAAATATTAATTAAAAAAAGTGTTTTGTTTTGTTTTGTTTTTATTGAAATAATTTTGTACAATATTAATATTTGGATTTGCACCGAAATCTAATAAATTAATTGCATTTGATTGATCCCATAATTTTTCATTAACGTTTTGAATCAAAAGAGAAAATAATCCATTTTTCTATAAATATAAATATAAATATAAATTAATTGAAAATAAAAACAGAAATATTTTACATTCTTTTTAATTAAAAAATATTTAATAAATTTCTTAATAATTCTTAAAAAAAAATAAGAAAAAAAATAACACAATTACTCCCTGAAAATTAATATAAAATAATAATGATAATAATAAAAATAAAAATAAAAAATTCTTTCTTTTCAAATTACAAATTGTCGATCTAATTCAAATTTAGAAAGTAATAAAAAAGTAGTTTTTGGATCATTTTTTTCAAGAATATAATAAAGTGGTGTATGATTCTAAAATCAAAATAAAATAAGTATTATTCAAAATTAAAAAAAAAAAGACAAAATTTACAAACTATAAATTATCATTTTTTTTAAAATTAATAAATATTAAATTTCTTTCTAATTATTTTTAAAGAGAAAAAATTAAATCAACTTTCTATTTAAATTTAATTTTTCCAAAAGAAAAACAAAGACAATTATTAATAAACTATCCTTTTTCTTTTTAAAACAAAAATAAGAATAATAAATTTACATTTTTCAGATTAACATCAGATTCTTTTTCTAATAACAATTTTATTAATTCAAATTCTGGATAAAATTTGCATGCATAATGTAACGGTGTCCATTTCTAATAAAATTATAATTTAAAATTTGTTTATTTTTTTTTTATTTCTCTTTCAAAAAAAAAATGAAAATGAAAATGAATCAAAAATACTTTCTAAAATTATCAAAAACAAACAAATTTCAATATATATAAATCATTAGTTAAATAAAAGTTTATTTTACATTCTATATATAAATCCAAAAAGAATATAAAATTAAATAAAATTTTTATCAATTAATGAAACTTATTACATCAATTTCATTAATTGAAGATCCTGATTCTAAAAGAAATTTAATAGATTCTAAATTTAATTTCTTCCAACAAGCAATATGAAGAGGTGTATGTCCCTTTATTAAATTTAAATTTTTAAATATATAAATATATAAATTTAATTTTATGAATTTTGATGTTACATCCTTTTTTGTTTTTTTTTTGTTTAAATTTTAGTAAATTAAAAAACAAAAGAAATAAATTCAAAAATTAAAAATTTTACTTTCTAAAAAAAAAGAAAATTTATATTTAATAATTAAAATAAAAATTAAAATTAAAATATTCTTCTTTTAAATTAATTTATAATTAATTTACATTTTTTGAATTAATTTTTGATCCATTTTGAATAAGTAATTTCAAAATTGAAAGCTCTGTTTTATTTTTTGCTGCTATATGTAATAATGAATTTTTCTAAAAATATAAACAAAACAAATTTTTTGTTTTTCAAAATTATTATTCTAAATTTATAAATAAAAAATTTTTACAGTCTTCATTTAAAAAAGAAAAGAAAAGAAAAAATTGGAGTTTAAATGATAATTATTTTTAATAAAGATGAACAAAAATACTTTCTAAATATAGAATAAATATTTTCCTTTTTTTTTTTTTCAAAAATAAAACATAAATAAAATACATTTAATATATTAAGATCTGCTCCATTTTGAATCAAACATTTAATAACATCAAAACTACATTTTTTTTTAATTGCAATAAAGATTGGTGTTTCTCCCTAAAATATTTTCAATATATTAATTAATATCAAAAAAAAAGCAAAAAAATAAAATGATTGAAAATATTGTTTTATTCTTACAAACTATTTTTTAAAGAAAATGAATTAATTTTATTTCTAAAAGGAAAAAGTGGAACAACAAATTTACTTTCTAAAAAGAAAAAATAATTAATAAAAAATTTTTGTTTTGATAAATGAAAATATTTACATCAATCAAATTAATTGTTTCTTTATCAATTAGAACACTTATTTCCAGAAAACTTAAACGAAAAGAAACTGCAATATGAAGAGGAACTTGATTCTATAAAAATTAATTATAAAATTCAATAATCAACATTTATAACATTTTATCTTTCATTTTTAATATTTACATCCTTTAAAATAATAGCATCAATGGAAAATATGAATAATAAATATTTTTTTTTTTATTCTTTAATAAATTTAATTTTGAATTACTTTCTATATTTTTTTTTTGAATAAAATGTAAAAATATTTGAAATATTAAATTTTAAATACATTTAAAGAATGAATATCAGCTCCTTTGTTTATTAAAAGATTAATGATTTGTGATGAAGATCTTTTTTTACAAGCTAAATGAAGCGGAGTGTTTAACTTTTTTTCAAAAATAAATTATAAATTTTCTACTTCAAAAAAAATATTAATTTGATTCAAATTACTTTCTATAAATAAACAAATAAATTAATAATTTTTCATATTAAATGAAAAAAGAAAATGTTAAATACATTCTAAATTAAAAATTAAAAATTAAAAATTAAAAATAAATTAAAAATTAAAAATAAATTAAAAATTAAAAATTAAATTAAAAAAGCAACATTTTGTTCATTAATTTTAGCACCAGCTTCAATAATCTTCTCAATGAAAATATAATCATTTTTATGTTCACAAGCAATATGTAAAGGAGTATCTCCCTTTAAAATACAAATATTGGGAATTAATACAAGAAAATTTATTTTATTTTCTTTTTTACATCCTTTTTGAAAAATGATTAAAATTAAACTTAAGCAATTTTAAATTTCTAAAATTACTTTCTAAAAAAAGGTTTATTTTATTTTGTTTTTTTGAGGGAAATTTTCAATTTAATAATAAAATAATAATAAAAATATAAATTTCATTTTTAATTTACATTTTTCAAATTAACATCTGCTTTTTCTGAAAGTAGAAGATCTAAAACTGAAATTGGAACCCAATTTTTACAAATTAAATGTAAAGGAGTATCTTTCTATAACATAAAAATAAAAATCAATCCAAATGTTTAAAGATAATAATTTTAATCTTTCTTTCTTTCTTTCTTAAATAAAAATTTAAAAATTTACTTCCTAAATTTTTGGATTTTTGATAAATTTTGAATTAAAAAAAATTGATAATAATTATTTACGTTCTAAATTATATATTTTTTTTAATAAATTTTAAATAAATTTTAAATATTTTCATTTACATTCGTTGTATTAACAAGAGCACCTGCATTAATTAAAAGTTGAATAACTTCAAAATCTTGTTGAAATGAACAAGCAATATGAAGAGGAGTAAAATTCTTTTAAAAGAAAAAAAAGGTAAAATAAAATTATTTTTATCAAGAAAATTATTTACATTCTTTATATTAATTTTAATATTAATATTAATTTTAATTTTAATTTTAATTTTAATTTTAATATTAATTTTAATATTAATTTTAATTTTAATTTTAATTTTAATATTAATTTTAATTTTAATTTTAATATTAATTTTAATTTTAATTTTAATTTTAATATTAATTTTAATTTTAATTTTAATTTTTTACAAACTTTTTTTTATTTTTAAATTTAAATAAATAAAATAGATAAATTAAAAAATTAAATTTACATCCTTTTTTAAAACAAAAATAATAAGAAATTTAAATTGAAATTGTTTAAAAAAAAATAAATATTACAATCTAAAAAAAAAAAAGAAAAAAAACCAAAATTTATTTTTATTTTAATTTTTATTTTTATTTTTATTTTTTTGAAATTATTATTTTTTGAATTACAAAATGTTGATGAGCATTTTCTCCTTGTTGAATTAATTTAGTAATTGTTTCAAAATCTCCATTCATAAGTGATTGAAAAAAAGACATTATTGTTTTTTAAAAAAAAAAAAGGAAATTGAAAAATAAAAAAATGAAAAAAAAATTTTGCCATTTCTTTCAATTTTTTTCCAAATACAAATTTTTAATAAAAAGAAGAAAAGCTTGAGAGGAAACATCAAGTAAAATTTTGCGAAATCTTTTTTGAGAACGATGAAGTTTTTTCATTTTTTTAAGTAATAGATCAGTTTTTTGAAAAGAAGAAATATTTTTAGTATGTTTAAGTGAAATTTTTTCAGCTTTAATTTGAAGAATTCTTTTAGTTTCTAGTCTCATTTCCAACCAAACTAATAATATTTTAACTTGATTTATATTTTGGATTTGAGAATTTGAATCAAAAGAAGAAGTGATATTTTTAAGAACAAGTGATTTTGAGAATTGATTAAAAATTGAGTCATTAATGATTGAAGTAAATGATTCAATTCCACAAGCAAGATTGATTGATGTGTTTAGAGCTGTCAATATTATATCAAAATAATCTAAAAGCCATTCCTTTTCAAATTTTTTGTTTTTTTTTGAACCGAATTTTTGGATTGTTTTATTTTTGAGAAATAATTTCAAGGAATCATCAAAAATCGAAAAATTATAATCTGCATAAAATAAATGTGATTCAGTAATCTTCAATTTGGGTAATTCAGATTCGGGAATATTTTTAATTCCATTTTTTTGTAAATTTTCTTGTAATTGAAAATTTGCAAAAAATGAAATTTGTTTGAATTCATTGATCCATTCAATTATTTGTTGTGGTGAAATTATCGGCATCGAATTCAATATCATTATTTCATATTCTATTTTGTTTGAATGAAGATCATTTTTCATTTGGTTTGTTTCTTCAATTATCATTTGATTTTTTTCTTCTGTTATTGTTTGATTTTCTTGAGGAAATAAAGGAGAAATATTTTGATTATTTTGATTTTTTGATTTTGTTCGTTTTCTTTTGATTTTTTGATTTTCATTTTCATTTTCATTTTGATTTTCATTTTCATTTTCATTTTGATTTTGATTTTCATTTTCATTTTCATTTTGATTTTCATTTTCATTTTGATTTTCATTTTGATTTTGATTTTGATTTTGATTTTCATTTTCATTTTGATTTTGATTTTGATTTTGATTTTGATTTTGATTTTGATTTTGATTTTGATTTTGATTTTGATTTTGATTTTGATTTTGATTTTGAATTTGATTTTGATTTTGATTTTGATTTTGATTTTGATTTTGATTTTAATTTTGATTTTGATTTTGATTTTGATTTTGATTTTGATTTTGATTTGGTTTTGGTTTTGATTTTGATTTTCCTTTTTCTTCATTTTCACTTTTTACTAGGCCAAGTGCAGAAGAAAATAATTCTTTTCTTTTTTGATAATATAAATTTTTTACTTGAGTTGTACTTTTAGATCCTCCTAATAAAATTGCGACTTGATCCCAATTTCTACCGAAAGCAAGAACAAATTCATGAAATAGAATAATTTCTTCATCTCGCCAAATTAATTGATCAAAATGTTTAATTTGATCATCTTGCATTGCAAATCTTTTCTTTTTTCTTTGTTTGTTTTCAAATATTCTTGGTTTATTTGTTGATTCATTTATCATTTTAGCTTTAATTTTTGGATCACGTGGTATTTTTGATCTTTCTTTTAATGATTTCCAAAAATTACTTAACGCTTTGAGACCAAATTTAATATTTGGTTGAAGAAAAATAATTTTTTTATCTGTAGTTGATTTTTTGGGATTTTTTGGATTTCTTGGATTTTTTGGAGTTTTTGGAGTTTTTGGAGTTTTTGGAGTTTTTGGATTTTTTGGAGTTTTTGGATTTTTTGGATTTTTTGGAGTTTTTGGAGTTTTTGGAGTTTTTGGATTTCTTATTCTTTCCTTTTTCGGTTTTTTTTCTTTTGGTTCTTTTTTTCCTTTTTTTTTTGTTTTTTCATCAACTTGATCGAATTTGATTAGATTTTGTCGATTTTCAATTTTTCCTGTTTGTAAATTTATTAATACTAAACCTTTTTCATAAAATTGAAAGAATTCTTGAGTTGAATCTTGATTAAAATGTTTTTCTATTTGTGGTAATTCATGAAAAGGAGGTAAAATTATTTTGGAAGAAATTTTTGATAAACTTGATTTTTTAGTGTGTAAAAAAGAATGATCAAATTTAATTGGTTTTCCTGTTTTGAAAGCATTCCAAAGATCGATCTTGATAAAAGCATTAAATTGATTTGTTTTTTTCTTTTGTTTTTGTGTTTTTTTTAGATTGAAGACTTTTTGATTTGCTTTTTTTGATTTTTGTTCAAATATTTTAAGGAAAATTTCTCTTTCAAATTTTTCATTTTTGAGACGAGATTTCATTTCTTTCTGGTTTATTTGTTCAATTTCTTCTTCTCTGTTTAATTTATTTATAAAATTATTTATAAAATTATTTATAAAATTATTAATAAAATTATTTATAAAATTATTAATAAAATTATTTATAAAATTATTTATAAAATTATTTATTTAAAATTATTTATAAAATTATTTATAAAATTATTTATAAATTATTTATTAAATTATTTATAAAATTATTTATTAAAATTATTTATAAAATTATTTATAAAATTATTTATAAAATTATTTATAAAATTATTTATTAAATTATTTATTAAATTATTTATTAATAAAATTATTTAGATTTAAATGAATTAAAATTACAAAGTTAAAGGATTATTTTAAAAAATTAAAAATTATTTGTTGAATCTTGATTATAAAAATTATTTATTAAATTATTAATAATTATCAATATATAAAATTATTTATTAAATTATTTTCAATATCAATATTAAAATTCATTTATCAATTTATAAATATTTATTAAATTATCATTATCATTTATTTCATTATTATTCATTAATAAATTTTTCATTTTCATGAATTAAAATTTTAAAGGATTATTTTATCATTTGTTCATTATCATTTATCATTATCAATTATCATTATCATTATCATTTATCATTATCATTATTATCATTATCATTTTATCATTATCATTATCATTTTCATTATCATTATCATTATCATTATCATTATCATTATCATTATCATTATCATTATCATTATCATTATCATTATCATTATCATTATCATTATCATTATCATTATCAATATCATTATCATTATCATTATCATTATCATTATCATTATCATTATCATTATCATTTTCATTATCAATATCATTATCATTATCAATAATATTTGAAAAATTTTTAATATTATTCTCTATTAATTCTAATTTGATAGATTTTAAAAAGAAAAGAAAAGAAAAGAAAAAAAAATTTATAATTAAATTAAATAAGGAACGTTAAATTTTAAATTGTTTTTTTTTTTTAATTTTGTTATTTTTTAATTTTAATAGATAAAATAATTAAATTAATAAATAAATATTATTAAATTTTCTTATTATTTTTTTTTAAAAAAAGAAATAAAAAAAAGTTGTTTTTTACTTTCATTTTTTAAAGTTTCTTTATCATTTAAATTTGTATTTAAGTTATCATTTGAGTTTTTTAAAGGAATTAAAACATTTTCTTTTATTGGATTTGTCATTTAAAAAAAAAAATAAGAAAAAAAAAATAATAAAAAATAAAAATGAGAAAAATAAAAAAATAAAAAATTAAATTTAAATTTTTTTTTCATTTTTTTCATTTTTAAAATTATGGAAACAAACAATCAAAATTCAAAAGAAAAATTCAAACCAAAATTCGAAGAAAATTCAAAAAGAAATTTAAAGAAAATTCAAAAGAAAATTCAAAGAAAATTTAAAAGAAAATTCAAATCAAAAAAAAAAATGAAAATTCAAAAAGAAAATGAAAAGAAAATGAAAAAGAAAATGAAAATGAAAAAAATCAAAATTTAAAAGAAAATTTAAATCAAAATCAAATTCAAATAAAAAAACAAACAAATTTTCATTTTGAAGAAAATACAGAAGAAAATATTGAGATTCAAACATCAAATTTACAAAAGAAAAAAGTAAAAAGATTAGCCTCAATAACAGGAATGAAAAAATTTGAAAATTTTTCTTTTGAAGAATTAAGATATTTTTATGAACAAACATCCAATTTAAGTGATCTTTTGAACAAGAGTGTAAATTTAGATAATGATAGCTTTGAATCTGAACAATTAACACCACTATTTCACAGTTCAAAATCAATGACAATTCCAAGAGGATCAAAAATAGAACAAAATTCAATCAAAGAAAAAAAATTAAAAAGATTAAGAACTTTTTTAACTCAAAATATCAATGAATCCTTTAGGAAAACAAAAGAAGAAGAAAAATCAGAAAACGATCCAAAACCAACTGAAGCAATTCAAAGAAATGATAATTTTTCTGAACAAAAATTTAATAACCAAGAAAACAATCAAAACAATTTCCAATATTTTCCAAGAGAAAGATCAAAAACTATTAATGTACCTCAAAGGCATCAATTTGTCAAAAGAATAATGACAGAACCTCGAAATCAAATTAGTCCATTTCAAGAACAACAACAAAAAGAAGAACAAGAACAAAAAGAACAAGAAATATTAATTCCTCAATTATCTCAACAATCAAATCAATTATTTCAAAAATTATTTAATGAAATTCGACAAGAATCTCAATTTGATAAATTATCTCAACAAAAACAACAATATCTAAGAAATCAACCATTTAGATTTCAAACAACAAGATTTGGAAATGAAAACAAATTTGATTCTTATTTACAAAATCCAATTCAAAATCCAAATCAAAATCAAAATCAAAATCCAATTCAAAATCCAATTCAAAATCAAAATCAAAATCCAATTCAAATTCAAAATCCAATTCAAAATCCAATTCAAAACCAAAATCCAATTCAAAATTCAATTCAAAATCAAATCCAAAATCAAAATCCAATTCAAAATCAAATTCAAAATCAAATCCAAATTCAAAATCAAATCCAAAATCAATCAAATCCTTCTTTTTCTTCTGAACTTATTCATCAACTTATCCAAGAAAATGAAAGATTAAAAAGAAAAGTTAAAACTTTATCAAATGCTTTTTGGTCTTTATTTTCTATTGTTGAAGAATTTCGAAATGATTCTAATAATATGTTTTGATTTCGTTTTTTTTTTCAAAATTTTTTTTTTTCAATTTTTAAAAAGTAAAAATTCGTTAAAAAAATTTATTTCATTTTTTTTTTCAATTTCTTTTAAAAATAAAATGGAAAAACAAAAATATCTTGAATTTATTGATTATTATAATGATGTTGTAATGAGTTTATTTCAAAATTCTGGTTGTGGTTTGTTATTATCGATTTATATTATTTTTTTAAAATAAATAATAAATAATTTTTCTTTTTAAAATAAAAATTTTTTTTAGAAAGAGATGCACATGATAGGATTTTTAATCTTCTTAAAGCAGATATTGATCCTTCAAAGTTTTTATTAAATCAATTTTAAATCAATTTTAAATCAATTTTATATCAATTTTAAATCAATTTTATATCAATTTTAAATCAATTTTATATCAATTTTATATCAATTTTAAATCAATTTTAAATCAATTTTAAATCAATTTTAAATCAATTTTATATCAATTTTAAATCAATTTTAAATCAATTTTATATCAATTTTAAATCAATTTTATATTAATTTTATATTAATTTTATATTAATTTTAAATCAATTTTAAATCAATTTTAAATCAATTTTAAATCAATTTTAAATCAATTTTAAATCAATTTTAAATCAATTTTAAATTAATTTATTTAAATCAATTTTATATTTTTTATATCAATTTTAAATCAATTTTAAATCAATTTTAAATCAATTTTAAATCAATTTTAAATCAATTTTAAATCAATTTTAAATCAATTTTAAATCAATTTTAAAAATCAATTTTTAAATCAATTTTAAATCAATTTTATATTAATTTTAAATCAATTTTATATCAATTTTAAACCAATTTTTAATCAATTTTAAATCAATTTTAAATCAATTTTAAATCAATTTTAATTTAATTTTAATCAATTTTATATCAATTTTATCAATCAATTTTAAATTAATTTTATATCAATTTTATATCAATTTTAAATTAATTTTATATTTTATATCAATTTAAATCAATTTTAAATCAATTTTAAATCAATTTTAAATCAATTTTAAATCAATTTTTAAATCAATTTTAAATCAATTTTTAAATCAATTTTAAATCAATTTTAAAATCAATTTTAAATCAATTTTATATTAATTTTAAATCAATTTTAAATCAATTTTAAATCAATTTTAAATTAATTTTTAAATCAATTTTAAATCAATTTTTAATCAATTTTAAATCAATTTTATATTAATTTTATATTAATTTTAAATCAATTTATATCAATTTTAAATCAATTTTAAAACCAATTTTAAACCAATTTTAAAACCAATTTTAAATCAATTTTAAATCAATTTTTAAAATCAATTTTAAATCAATTTTAAATCAATTTTAAATCAATTTTTAAATCAATTTTAAATCAATTTTAAATCAATTTTAAATCAATTTTAAATCAATTTTATATCAATTTTAAATCAATTTTAAATCAATTTTATATCAATTTTATATCAATTTTAAATCAATTTTATATCAATTTTATATCAATTTTATATCAATTTTATATCAATTTTAAATCAATTTTAATTTAATTTTATATCAATTTTATATCAATTTTAAATCAATTTTATATCAATTTTATATCAATTTTAAATCAATTTTATATCAATTTTATATCAATTTTATATCAATTTTATATCAATTTTAAATCAATTTTAATTTAATTTTATATCAATTTTATATCAATTTTAAATCAATTTTATATCAATTTTAAATCAATTTTAAATCAATTTTAAATTAATTTTAAATCAATTTTAAATCAAATCAATTTATAGAGAAATTGGTGATGAATTGATAAAATCATTATTAAATCCTCCAAATTATGAAATTGCAATTGATTCTTATAATTTACTTATGAAAATTTTAAAAAATAAAAAAGTATCATCATTTTAAAAAAAATTCATTTATAATTTAAAATTTATAATTTAAAAAATTTAAATTTTGAAAGTTAAACGATTTTGTATTAGAAAAAACTTTAATTAACCCATTCAATATTTTAAATATTATCAACAAAATCATTGAGAATATTAAAGATGAAACATTGATTCACGGATTGATTTTATTTCTTAAATTATTATTCCAATTTATCAAAACAAAAGAAATCAAACTTCCAACAAAACTAAAAACACAAATGATTCCAAAATTATTTAAACTTAAAAGAGTTTTGAAAAAAAAAAAAAAAGGATTTAGTTCAGAAATATTAGAATTTATTGCGATTATTACAAATTTATCAACACATTCAAGCAATATTTATGAAATTATAAAAAATTTTGATAATTTAGATGATGAAATGATGTTTATTTTCCAAAAATTAGAAAATGAATCAAAATTTAATTTTTCAATTTGTTTTTTAGCTCATAGATCAAATATTTATAAAACAAAATATCCAAGAATAACTGATGTTTCAAAAGATTTACCTAAATTTATTTGCCAAATTCATTTTAAATTAAGTGAATCTAATTTGTTCCACTTTTATATTTTATTATGGTTTATTGTTTTTTGTTTAAAAAGCAATAAATTAGAGAATTCTCCAAAATTGAAAAAAAGATTAATTAAAATTGAAAAAGAGAGTTCTAAAACTGTTTCAAATTCTTTATTTCAATCATTTTTTATTGAAAAGAATTTAGAATTAAATTCTTTAATAAAAGATTTTTAAATTAAAAATTTTTTTTTTTCTTTTTTTTTTTTCATTTTTTTTTTAATTTAATTTTTTTTAATTTAATGTCAGATAAAGAAGAAAATAAAGAAGAAAAAAATAACGGAAAAAATAAAGAAAATGATTCTAAAACAGAAAATGATATAAAAGAAATAATTGAAAATCAAGAAGATGTAAAAAAAAAAAACAAAAAAAAATTTTTTATAATTAAAAATAATAATTTAAATAAAACAAACTTTATTTAGGAAACAAAAAACCAAGAAATGAATCTTAATTTAGTAAATTCAATTAAAAAATTTAATTAAAAATTTAAATAAAAATTCAATTAAAAAATTTAATTAAAAAATTCAATTAAAAAATTTAATTAAAAATTTAATTAAAAATTTAAATAAAAATTTAATTGATTACTTATTAAATAGCATCAAAATGAAAATCAACAAAAAATTATTTATGAAGAACAAACTCTTATAGAAGGAGAAGTTGAAATTACTCTTATTGATAAGATTATTTATATTTTTCCTCAAGATCAAGATGAAAAAAAACAACATTTTTATGGTGTTCTTCGTTTAACAAATTATCGTCTTTATTTTATTCCAACTGAATTAGATTCTATAGTAATTTATTCTTCTTATTTTCTTATTATTTATTTATTTATTTAAAATACTTTTTTTTTAGAAATTTATTCCTTCTCAAAATTTTCCTGAAATTACTCTTGGAAATATTGCTTCAATTGAAAAATTTGGTGGAATTAAAAGCAAAAGTAAAAATTAAAATTAAAATTAAAATCAAAATTAAAATTAAAATGAAAATTTAAATTAAAATTAAAATTCAAAATTAAAATCAAAATTAAAATCAAAATAAAAATTAAAATTAAAATTAAAATTAAAATAAAAATTAAAATTAAAAATTAAATTAAAATTAAAATTAAAATTAAATTAAAAAAAATTAAAATTAAAATCAAAAATTAAAATTAAAATTAAAATTAAAATTAAAATTAAAATTAAAATTAAAATTAAAATTAAAATTAAAATTAAATTAAAATTAAAATTAAAATTAAAATTAAAATTAAAATTAAAATTAAAATTAAAATTAAAATTAAAAATCAAAATTAAAATTAAAAATTAAATTAAAATTAAAATTAAAATTAAAATTAAAATTAAAAATTAAAATTAAATTTAAAAAATTAAAATTAAAATTAAAATTAATATTAAAATTAAAATTCATATTAAAATTAAAAATTAAAATTAAAATTAAAATTAAAATCAAAATTAATTTATAAAATTAAAATTAAAATTAAAAATTAAAATTAAAATTAAAATTAAAATTAAAATTAAAATTAAAATTAAAATTAAAAATGTTTTTTCAGATATTTTGGGATTCGGATTTGAAATTTTGCATAAAGAATTTAAAAAAACTAAATTCTATATTCCATATAAAAGGATAATATCAAAAAATTTTATTGAAAGTTTAGAACAATTAATAACACCAACTAAAATACAAGATACTTTTGCTTTCTCACATAAAAAACAAAAAGATATTGATGATGGTTGGCAAATTTATAATCCTATTGAAGAATTTAAAAGATTTGGTAGAAAATTTAAAATTAAAATTAAAATTAAAATTAAAATTAAAATTAAAATTAAAATTAAAATTAAAATTAAAATTTAAAATTAAAATCAAAAATTAAAATTTAAAATTAAAATTAAAATTAAAATTAAAATTAAAATTAAAATCAAAATTAAAATTAAAATTCAAATTAAAATCAAAATTATTATTAAAATTAAAATCAAAATCAAAATTATTATTAAAATTAAAATTAAAAATTAAAATTAAAATTAAAATTAAAATTAAAATTAAAATTAAAATTAAAATTAAAATTAAAATTAAAATTAAAATTAAAATTAAAATTAAAATTAAAATTAAAATTATTAAAAAAAGAAATTCCAAATGATTCCTGGAGAATTTCTCAATATAATGATGAATATAAATTATCTGAAACATATCCTTCTCATTTAATAATTCCAAATGATTTAAAAGATGAAGAATTAACTAATATTGCTTCCTCAAGATTTTTAAACAGAATTCCAGTATTAGTATGGAAAAATAATTCAGATACAGTTTTTTTATTACGAGGAGCACAATCTAAACAAGGTTTTTTTTTTAAAATTAAAATTTTCATTTTAAAATTAAAATTTAAAATTAAAATTAAAATTAAAATTAAAATTAAAATTAAAATTAAAATTAAAATTAAAATTAAAATTAAAAATTAAAATTATTAAAATTAAAATTAAAAATTGAAAAAATTTATTTTAAAAATTAAAATTTAAAAATGAAAATTAAAATTAAAATTCAAATTTTAAAACAGAAAATTAAAAAAAAAATTCAGAAAATTAAAATTAAAATTTATTTTAAAATTAAAATTAAAATTAAAATTAAAATTAAAATTAAAATTCAAATTCAAATTAAAATTAAAATTAAAATTAAAATTAAAATTAAAATTAAAATTAAAATTAAAATTAAAATTAAAATTCATTTTAAAATTAAAATTAAAATTCATTTTGAAATTTAAAATTAAAAATTCATTTTAAAATTAAAATTAAAATTAAAATTAAAATTAAAATTAAAATTCATTTAAAATTTAAAATCAAAATTAAAATTCATTTGAAATTGAAATTAAAAATTGAAATTAAAATTTTGAAATTAAAATTCATTTTAAAAAACTAGAGAAAAAAACAGCATCTTATGATGAAAAATACATCAAAGAAATAATCGAACTTACAAAAAACAAAGGAGATTTTATAATCATAGATTGCCAAAACAAAAAAAACACATCCAAAAACAAAAACAAAAACAAAAACAAAAACAACAAAAAAGAATTAACAAAAATAGAAAGTGATTACGGATGTAAAATTGAATTTTTAGGGATAAGTGCCAAAAAAGTTATCGAAGAAAGTATAAACAAACTAAGAAACTTATGCCTATTTTCATCAAACCTATTCAAACTATCAAACGAAAATAAGAAATGGTACAGTTCACTTGAAGAAACAAATTGGATCAATCATTTAAAAACTATCATTTCATCATCAATACAAATTGGAAATTACTTGAACAACAACACATCAGTATTGATTCAATCAGCAAACGGAAGAGATCGGAGTGTTACAAGCGATACTCCAATATTATGTCGTTTAGAAGGAGACTCAAATGTGTTTATACGGCGAATAGAAGAACTTTATAATAATCAAAATGAATGGGTTTTAAATTCAAGAATAAAAAATAAGGAAACTTGTTTTCCTTTGAATAATTTGGAAGTTTGGACAGAAGATGGATTTGTCAAAGTTTATCAAATCGTTCGCCATAAAACTTGCGAGGAAATTGTAAGAGTCGTGACAGACTCAGGTTCTGTTGATGTGACAAAAGGTCATAGTTTGTTGGATTTAAATGGAAATTGTGTTAAAATTGATAATGTTGATTTGGGTCATCCAATTCTTCACCATAAATTCTCTTCTTATCACCAAAAAAATACCAATTCTTCCCTCAAAATATCAGATAATTTAAACGCGCTTTTTGTGAATAACCAAATTGCTTGGAGTTTTGGTTTTTTTGCTGCTTTTTCTCAGTGCGAATCTGGAAATAATTGGAAAATTACTCATTTTGATCACAATTTAATATTAAAATTCAAAAGTATTTTCGAGAATATTTTCATCAATTTAAAGGATAAAAACCAAAATATCAAGATGTCAAAAAATAGCAATCAAAGCATTTTTAAAATCACTTTCAACATCGAAAATATCAATAATCGAAAATATGAATTATCATTAAATAACCCATTTTCTTCAAATCAAAAAACACTTTCAGAGCAATTCAATAAGTTTTTATGCAATCAATTTTTCCATTTTTCAGGAGAAAGAAAAATTCCTGATTTTGTTTTGAATTGGAATTCTCAATTTCAAAAGTCATTTTTTGATGGATTAGTTGGAAATAATTTATCAAAACCCAAAAAATTACAAAATCAAAAAATCAAGATTAACTCAAAAAGCAAATTATATATTTCAGGAATATATCTTCTTGTTGAAGAAATTGGGGAAATGAATATAAAAATAGAATTCAATGAAAAAAGTGAAGAATTTGAAATTGAAGTTTCAAAGAAAAAGGAAACAGAAAGAAATCAAAAGAAACCAAATCTATCAAGTTGCGTGAAACAAAAAATAAAAATAGGAGTTTCAAATCAATATGTATATGATTTGTCAACAAGAAACGAGCATTTTCAAGCAGGAATAGGAAATATTATTGTTCACAATACAGCACAATTATCATCATTAACACAATTACTTGAGGATCATTTTTATCGAACAATTCGAGGATTTGAAATTTTAATTGAAAAAGAATGGATTAGTTTTGGGCATGATTTTGGAATTTTTCGAAATTTTTCCAAAAAGAAAAATAATGAAAAACCAAGTTATTCTATTTTTATTCAATGGATTGATTGTGTTTATCAAGTTCTTCATCAATTCCCAAATGCTTTTGAATTTAATGAAGATTTACTGATTAATATTCTTGAAAATCTTTTTAGTCTTAAATTTGGAACATTTATTTTTCCTTTTGAAAAAGATCGAAAGGAAAATAATATTCATTTAAATACTTATTCACTTTGGACTTCTATTAATGAGAATTTGGATTTATTTGTTAATCCTATGTATCAACCTGTTAAAGAACCTCTTAGACCAAGTGTTTTTACTCGACATATTGCATTTTGGGAAAGGTAGATAAATTAAATTAAAATTCATTTATAAAATTAAAATTAAAATTAAAATTAAAATTAAAATTAAAATTAAAATTAAAATTAAAATTCATTTATAAAATTAATTTTTAGATATTATATGAAAAGTTTATTTTCTCAAAAAATTCAAGAAGAAACAAAAACAATTCAAAGAATTCTTCAAGAATGTTCAAAATTATCTCAAGAAATGAGTTTATTTGAAAAAGAAAATATTAAAGCATTAGAATATCAAAATAGATTATTGAAAGAATTAGAAGAATTAAAAAAACAACAAAATGATGAAACTCCTTTAAATTTTTCAAGTTCAGATGAAGATGATGAAAAAGAAAAAGAAAAAGAAAAAGAAAATGAAAATAATAAAGAAAATGAAAAAGAAAAAGATAAAAGAAAGTGATAATGAAAATGATAATGAAAAATGAAAATGAAAAATGATAAAAGAAAATGATAAATAAAAAATGATAAAGAAAATGAAAATGAAAATGAAAAAGAAAAAGAAAAAGATAAAGAAAAAGAAAAAGAAAATGAAAATGAAAATGAAAATGAAAATGATAAAGAAAATGATAAAGAAAAAGATAAAGAAAATGATAAAGAAAATGATAATGAAAATGATAAAGAAGATGATAAAGAAAAAGATAATGAAAATGATAAAGAAGATGATAAAGAAGATGAAAAAGAAAAAAAAGATAAATAATTTTGTTCGTTTTAAAATTATCTTTTCAAGATTTTTTTTAAAACAAATTCTAATTTCATTTTTAAGTTAATCATATTTCAAATTAATAAAATCGTTTTTAATTTTTATTTTTTAATTTTGAATTAATTTTTAATTAAATTTTAATTAAATTTGAATTTTAATTTTCTTTCTTTTTTTCATCATTTTCTTTTAAAATTTCGATTTGAGTTTCAACTTCTTTTTGTTCTTCTTTTTGTTCATCTTTTTTTCTAATCCAAACTTTTGGAGATTGTTTTTTAATTAAATTATTCTTTGAATTTTGATTTTGATTTTCAATTTGATTTTCAATTTGATTTTCAATTTGATTTTGATTTTTCTTTTTTGTCCAAATATGAGGAGATTTATTTAAATTTTGTTTCTGTTTCTGTTTTTTCTGTTTTTGATTTTCATTTTGATTTTTATTTTCATTCTGGTTTTCATTTTTTCTAATCCAAACTTTTGGAGATTTATTTTGATTTTCATTTTCATTTTGATTTTGATTTTGATTTTGATTTTGATTTTGATTTTCATTTTCATTTTGATTTTCAATTTGATTTTCATTTTCATTTTGATTTTGATTTTGATTTTGATTTTGATTTTGATTTTGATTTTGATTTTCAATTTTGATTTTGATTTTGATTTTGATTTTGATTTTGATTTTGATTTTGATTTTGATTTTGATTTTGATTTTGATTTTCAATTTGATTTTGATTTTCCTTTTTCTTTTTTGTCCAAATATGAGGAGATTTATTTAAATTTTGATTTTGATTTTGATTATCATTTTTCTTGAAATTCTTTGGAGATGAAATTTTTTGAACTTTAATTTTATTTTCTGGAATATTATAATTATAATTTATATTATTCAAACTAATTAAATCTCGAGTAGATAAACGAGCACCTTTTCTAAACAAAGATCTTCCACCCAAATTAGTAGCACCAACAAATTCATTTTCAAAAAGAACATCTGCAGTTTTTGTTGTTTGATTAATTTGAATAATAGTTCCACGAGATCCAAAAGGAGGAATTCCTGTTTTGTTAACACTAATTACTTTCTCTCCAAGATCTAAATATTGTTGAGATGTTATTGAATCAGTTTGCTGATTTCCACGAATTAATAAACTTTCATTCACATTATCAATTCTCAATTTGGAAAGTTTTCGAAATTTTTTTGGATTGTAAAAATTATCCAAATTTCTCACTTGAGATTTCATTAAACAAAAATCATTCGATGAAACATGTTGCAATTCTATTTGCGAAGATGGAAGTGATTGAATCCATTCAAAAACAACTTTAACATATTCATTTTCACGCATTGGAAGCTTGATATTATTAAAAAATTTAAAGTGCGAATCATTTTGAGGTTTTAATCTATTCAAAGCATAAAAAACTTGTGGGAATTTCCTTTTATAATTTTGAAGAATATGAAATGCATCAGGACTCAAGAATAAATCGTTATTCCGTGTTTGCCAACTATTTGAATATGAAATTAAACCTGGTTTTAATAAAGATTCCTTATAGAAATAGAAATTCAATCCAATATTATATTTTCCAATATAAATACTTCGAAGAATTTTTTGAAGAACACTTAATCTTGTTCTCATTATTTTGGCAACTGTTAGTATTGAGATCCATTGAGATCTCAATTTATTGTGTCGAAATTGATGGAAAGAAGATAATTCAATCGAAAAAGTATGTTTTTCAGGAAAAGATTGAATGATTTTTCCTGTTGCTCCATAATATTTTTTGCCAATATAAATCACATTTTCTTCATTTAGAATTTTGTAATCAATTTTTCTTTTATTTGTTACATTGAATAAATCAAAAAGAACAAGATCTAAAGGAACTTGAAATGAAACTGAATTTGGATTTGAATTGTAATTAGAATCTAAATTTGAATTTGAGTTTGAATTCCATAAATCTAAATTTTGATTTGAATTATAATTATAATTATAATCTGAATTTGAATTATAATTATAATCTAAATTTGAATTATAATCTGAATTTGAATTGTAATTATAATTGTAATTGTAATTATAATTGGAATCATTTTGAAAATTATAAATTGTTTCTTCATTTTCACTTGAAGCATAAACAATTGCTATTGGATTGTTTTGTAAAGTTACTCCATTTTGTTTCGATAATATACCTAATGTTTTTTCAACTTCTTCTTCATAATTGATCTGATAAGATTCAGATTGATTATAATACCATCCATTATTAAAAACAATTCCAGTTATTCTTGCTTTGAAAAAAAATGGATAATTGATAAAACATGGAACTCCAATATAATCAAGATGATTTGTTGAATAATTAAAATCTCCATTTAAAACACGAATAGTAACCATTGGATAATATCTATTTGTTGATGATTGAAATTGCAAAAAGGAAAAAGATGGAAATCCATAAGGAATATAACTGGAAATATATTGATTTTCTTGATTAGGAAATTGGATTGTTTGCTTTTTTGGTTCAAATTTTCTGATAATTTTTTGGATTTCTTTTGTACTTTTGCATTCTTTCAAATCTTTAAAACCTGGAATATTAGAATGAATAATTTCTCTGGATATTTTCTGACTGAATTTAAACACCAAATTATCCCAATTATATTGATTTAATTCCTTTTCTTTTTTCTTTAATTTGTTTTCAAGATCAGCTTCTTTAATAGCTTTTACAACAGTTTCAACATCAATAATTGGGACATAATTTGCAAAATTAATCCGAGCTTCTCTTGTGCTAAAATCATCAATTTCCAGAATATTTTCAGGGAAAAAATGCTTAATTGGTGATTCTTTGCTTGTCAATAAAGACCGAAAAGATTCAGGAAGAAGAGAAGCACTTTGAGGCGGCAAAACCATAAGTAATGAATATAAAATTGGAAGTGGCTCAGTTGATCCAAAATTAATATTATCAAAAAACTCTTGATACCCTGATAAATCCTTTAGAAAAGGTGAGAAGCAATAGGGATATTGCCAATCCCAAGAAGGTGTTCCATAATAATAATATGAAGTGCAAAATGCTAATCCTTGTAAATATGATTGAAATACTTTTTCGATATGATTTGATGAGTATTCTTGTTGAAATAATTTTGAATAATATTCCTCTTTTAAATCATAAAGAGTATCATCTGATACTTGTTCATCTTGATCATAAATATTCATATTTGGTGGTTTTTCAAAATCATATTCGTTATTCATTTTATCTTCTGAGTTTTGATCATTAAAATGTAGTTCATCTTGAGGATCTTCTAAATAAGAAAAGGTTTCTGAATCATTTTGTGAATTTTCCTCAAGATTTGAATTTAATGAAGAATTATTTGGAGCATCAGAATCTTTTTCTTCAATATCATTGTTTTGTGAATCTATAAATTCATCAATTTTTTCAAATTCTATAACAGTATCTTCCATATTCAAAACATGTTTACTATCATCAAAATTTTGACTTTCGTTTTGACTTTCATTTTGACTTTCATTTTCATTTTCAATTTCATTTTCAATTTCTTTTTCATTTTCAATTTCTTTTTCATTTTCAATTTCAATTTCCTTTTCATTTTGACTTTGATTTTGACTTTGACTTTGATTTTGATTTTGATTTTGATTTTCATAAAATTTTATCGTTTTTTGGAGAAATTTTGGATTGTTTTTTAAAAATTCTTCTTGATATTCCTCAATTAATGAAAGGAAAATTTGTAATTGTTCATAATTGATTTTATCTTTGTTAACTAAATAACCAAATTTTGATTTGAATTCACAATATTTTTCAAACAAAATATTCAAGCCACCTTTATCAATTTCAAATCCAATCATAGTAGGAAGAAAATCATTTCCAAGAAACAAACAAACAAAAATAAAATCATCAATCAATCTTTCGAAATCATTTTTAACAAGATCCAATTTTTCTTGGAAATCAAAAATTAAATATTCTCTCAATAAATTGATAAAAATGAACTGATATTTTTCTTGATTTGTTTTTGATTGAAGTTTCAAATTTTTAAAATAGTTTCCGCTATAAATGTTTGAAATTAAAACAATATTTTTATGATGAGTTGCTAATGATAAAAGAACCATATCTGAATCAGGAGAATAAATACAATAAGTATCATTTATTGAATAATCATTTGATTGTTTTTTCAATTTAATATCATCAAATATCTTGTGTTCTCCTTCGCCAGGAACAGAAGAATTACTGAAAACTACTTTGATTTTTTGCCAAAGAGGATGATTATTGATTTTTTCTCGAATTAAGTATTCAATTGATTTATCTAATTTTTTCATAAATTGAGTTCCTGGAGTGATTGAATTTGGATCAAATTTTAGTTTTTGGATTCTTGGATTTTTTGGGTTTAATTTTGCTTTTTGAACAGAAGCAAATCGTCTTTCTCTTTGTTCTTTTAATTTTGCAAGAGGTGAAATACCTAAATCAATTCAAATCAATTAAAAAAAAATTTAAATCAATTCAATTAAACAATTTAAATCAATTCAATTAAATCAAAATTTAAAATTTAATTTAATATTTAATTTAATATTTAATTTAATATTTAATTTAATATTTAATTTAATATTTAATTTAATATTTAATTTAAAATTTAATTTTTAATATTTAATATTTAATTTAATATTTAATTTTTAATATTTAATTTAATGTTTAATTCAATTCAATTCAATTCAATTCAATATTTAATTCAATTCAATTCAATTCAATTCAATTTAATATTCAATTCAATTTAATATTTAATTTAATATTTAATCTTAATTTAATATTTAATTTAATATTTAATTTAATATATTTAATTCAATATTTAATTCAATATTTAATATTTAAATTCAATTCAATATTCAATTCAATTTAATATTTAATATTCAATTCAATTTAATTTTAATATTTAATATTCCATTCAATTCAATATTCAATTCAATATTCATTCAATTCAATATTTACTAAATTAAATTTATTCAAATTCATTCAATTCAATTCCAATTCAATTTCAAATATTCCAATTCAATATTCAATTCAATTTAATTCAATTCAATTCAATTCCATTCCAATTCAATTCGATTCGATTCAATTCGATTCAATTCAATTCAATTCAATTCATTTTTATTCAATATTCAATATTCAATTCAATTTATTAAATTTAATAAATATTCAATATTTAATATTTTATTATTTAAATATTATTCAATATTCAATTTCAATTCGATTAATTCGATTTAATTATTCAAATTCATATTAAATATTCATTCCAATTCAATTCGAATTATTTCAATTTAATTCAATTCAATTCCAATTCTATTCAATTCAATTCCAATTCAATTCAATTCCATTCAATATTTATTTAATATTTATTATTCAATTCAATATTTAATATTCACCAAATATTCATTCAATTCAATATTTAATATTTTTCCAATTTAATATTTTCAATTCCAATTATTCAATTTCAATTCAATTCAATATTTAATTCAATTCAATTCAATATTTAAATATTCAATTTAATATTCAATTCAATTCAATTCAATTCAATATTCAATTAATTGATTCCAATTTCAATATTATTCAATTTAATTTAATTCAATTCAAATTCAATTTTAATATTCGATTCAATATTATTATTCAATTTTAATATTTCAATTCAATTCAATTCAATTTAATATTCAATTTAATTTCAATTCAATTTCAATTCAATTTAATTCAATTCAATTCGAATTTAATATTCAATTCAATATTCAATTCAATTCAATTCAATTCAATTCAATGTTAATATTCAATTCAATATTCAATTCAATTTTTATTCAAATTCAATATCAATATTCAATTCAATATTCAATTCAATATTCAATTCATTCCATTTTAATATTCAATTCAATTTAATATTAATTCAATTCAATTCAATATTCAATTCAATTTAATATTTAATTTAATTCAATTTAATATTTAATTTAATATTCAATTCAATATTCAATTCAATTATTTAATATTCAATATTCAATTTAATATTCAATTCAATATTTAATTCAATTTAATTCAATTTAATTCAATTCAATTCAATTCAATTCAATTCAATTCAATTTAATATTTAATTCAATATTCAATTCAATTCAATTCAATATTCAATTCAATTCAATTCAATTCAATATTCAATTCAATTCAATTCAATATTCAATTTAATTCAATTCAATTCTATTCAATAATTTTTTTTCAATTAAAAATTAAATTAAAAAATTTTTCTCAATTAAAATTAAAATAAAATTTAATTAAAAATTTAAAAAAGAAATGTAAATTTAATTACCATCAAATCCAAGATATAATTCTTTCTTAGGTTCAATTAATTCTACTAAATTTATTATTGAATTTAAAACTTCTCTAATGATGTCATCTTCAGAAATATAAAAAAAAGGATTAATTTCTTTTTCTTCTGGATGTGAAACTTGATGTACAATTGCATTTAAATCAATATAAAAATAATCTTTAAAAAAAAGAAAATAATTTTAAATTTAATTTAATTTAATTAAAAAAATTTTTTTTCTTTCATTTTCTTTTTTAATTTTAATTTTAATAAATCAAACCAATATCTGGTTGAATAAATCCAACTGATTGAAAAATAGCTGGATATCTTTTTTTTAAAGTTGAAATAAAACGAAAAATTCCCATTTTTAATAAAATTGTTTTTTTAAAAGAAAAAATGAAAAATGAAAAAAATAAAAAGAAAAATAAAAATAAAAAGTGGAATGTTTTTTATTTCAAAAATAAGAAATGATTTAATTTATTTAAATATTAAAAATTTTATTTTAAAATTTTATTATTAAAAATTAAAAATTAAAATCTTTTTTTTCTTGAAATAAATTTTAAATCTTCATCTTCTTCTGAACTTCCATCTTGTTGAACATAATAAGCAACATTTCCTTCAACAACTCTAATTCTTCTTCTTGTTTTTTTACCTTTTTTTTTTAAAAATTCCTTATATTTTTGTTGTTTTTGATAAATTGTTAAATTTGGATCAGAAAAAAAATCAAATTCTTCAATTTTTTCATTTTTTTCTTCTTCTTCTTTTGTTTTCCAAAATGTACAATTTTCAAATCCAAAAGATACTCCATCAAGTATTAATTTAACTATAACTCTTGCTGTATTTTTTGCATCATCAAAACCTGAATGAAAATTTCCTTCCATTTCAATTTCCATTTCTTTAATCATACTATAAAAAATTTTTATCCGATTTTAATTTTAATTTTAATTTTAATTTTAATTTTAATTTTAATTTTAATTTTAATTTTAATTTTAATTTTAATTTTAATTTTATAAATGAATTTTAATTTTAAAATGAATTTTAATTTTAATTTTAATTTTAATTTTAAATTTAATTTTAATTTTAAATTTAATTTTAAATTTAATTTTAATTTTATTTTATAAATGAATTTTAATTTTAATTTTATAAATGAATTTTAATTTTAATTTTAAAAATTTTAATTTTAATTTTAATTTTAATTTTAATTTTAATTTTAATTTTAATTTTAATTTTAATTTTAATTTTAATTTTAATTTTGATTTTAATTTTAATTTTAATTTTAATTTTAATTTTAATTTTAATTTTAATATCTACTTTTTTAAAGATTTTGGATTATTAAATCCATAAAAATCAGAATAAATTTTTTGTAAATCAATCCATTTATTAAAATAAGAAGGTCTTTTAATATTTTTTTCAACTTTTAATTGAGATTCAAGAAGAGTTTCAAAATCATTATCACTACAAGTTAAAAAAACCCAATTTCCAATAACATTTTTATCTTTATCTAAAAATTCATTTTCAATTAACCATTTCTCAAATAATTCTAAAACTTTTGGAAATTTTGGAGCAAAATCTACTTGTTGCTTTTGAATTAAAAGATTTCAATTAAAAGATTTCAATTAAAAGATTTGAATTAAAAGATTTGAATTAAAAGATTTGAATTAAAAGATTTGAATTAAAAATAAAAATTTGAATTAAAAGATTTGATTTAAAAATTTGAATTAAAAAAATTTTTAAATTAAAAATTTCAATTAAAAAATTTCAATTAAAAAATTTGAATTAAAAGATTTAAATTAAAAAATTTGAATTAAAAGATTTAAATTAAAAGATTTAAATTAAAAGATTTGAATTAAAAGATTTAAATTAAAAAATTTAAATTAAAAGATTTGAATTAAAAGATTTAAATTAAAAAATTTGAATTAAAAGATTTGAATTAAAAGAAATTTGAATTAAAAGATTTGAATTAAAAGATTTGAATTAAAAAATTTGAATTAAAAAATTTGAATTAAAAAATTTAAATTAAAAGATTTGAATTAAAAAATTTGAATTAAAAATTGAATTAAAAAATTTGAATTAAAAAATTTGAATTAAAAGATTTGAATTAAAAGATTTGAATTAAAAAATTTCAATTAAAAAATTTGAATTAAAAGATTTGAATTAAAAGAAATTGAATTAAAAAATTTGAATTAAAAGATTTCAGTTAAAAGAAATTGAATTAAAAAATTTGAATTAAAAAATTTGAATTAAAAGATTTGAATTAAAAGATTTCAATTAAAAGATTTCAATTAAAAGATTCGAATTAAAAGATTTGAATTAAAAGAAATTGAATTAAAAAATTTCAATTAAAAGATTTGAATTAAAAAATTTGAATTAAAAAATTTGAATTAAAAGATTTGAATTAAAAAATTTAAATTAAAAGAAATTGAATTAAAAGAATTTGAATTAAAAGATTTAAATTAAAAGATTTGAATTGAAAGAAATTGATAAGAAATACTTGAGTTATTCCAGTTAAAGATGTACAAAATTTTGAAATTTTTTGATTAGAAATTGGTTGAACTAAATTAATTAAAAATTAAAAATTAAAAATTAAATTGAAAAAATATAAAAATTTTTTGTTTAAAAAAAAAATTAACCATAAGAATGAAAAAATCCTTCAATCATTAAATTTTGTGTATTTAAAATAACAACAGGAAATTCTATAATTTCAGGTTCATAAATTTCATAACCACACTTTAAATAAAATTAGAAAATTAAAAATTTAAATTTAAAAAAATTAAATTAAAATTGAATTTGAATTTGAATTGAAATAATTAAATGTTTTTTTTACTGTTGCTTCAAAATCTAAAATTAAAATTTTTTCAATAATAGAATTCATTTTTAAAAAAGCAAAAAAAAAATGAAAAAAAAAAAAGCAAAAAAAAATAATTTTTTTAATTTCATTTTTTTCCTTTTTATTTTTTAAAGAAAATGAATGATTCAGAAACTAATTTAACAAAGTTTATTCAAGTTTCAAAAATTTTACAAAATCTTTCACAAAAATCTTTAACTAGAATTAGATCAAAATTCAAACAAATAAGAAAAATTCTTTCTGAACCAATTAATTTATATAAAATTTATCAAAATTCATTTGATTTAAATCCTCTTATTGATTTACTTCAAAATTTAAAAGATTCTGATTTGAAAGATGAAAAAATTCATTTTACTTTAAATCGTTTTTTACTTGAATCTGATTTGAATATTTCTTTTTATTATTTAATTCATATTTTAGCTTCTTCACCAAATACAATTGAAATTGAAAATGAAAATGAAAATGAAAATGAAAATGAAAATGAAAATGAAAATGAAAATGAAAACGAAAATCAAAACGAAAATGAAAATCAAAATGAAAATGAAAATCAAAATCAAAATCAAAATGAAAATCAAAATCAAAATCAAAATCAAAATCAAAATCAAAATCAAAATCAAAATGAAATTGAAAATAATGAAAATTTAAATCAAATTGAAAATGAAAATAAAATTCCAAATAAAATTCCAAATAAAAATCCAATTGAAAATTCAAAATTATATAAAATCGAAATCAAATTTCAAAATGAAAATCAAAATCAAATTGAAAATGAAATTGAAAATGAAAATGAAAATCAAAATGAAATCGAAATCAAATTTCAAAATGAAAATCAAAATGAAATTGAAAATGAAATTGAAAATCAAAATCAAATTTCAAAATGAAAATCAAAATCAAATTGAAAATGAAATTGAAAATGAAATTGAAAATGAAATTGAAAATGAAATTGAAAATCAAAATCAAATTGAAAATCAAAATCAAAATAAAAATCAAAATCAAATTAAAAATCAAAATGAAAATTTAAATCAAAATAAAATCGAAAATAAAATTGAAAATCAAATTGAAAATCAAAATCAAAATCAAAATCAAAATCAAAATCAAAATCAAAATCAAAATCAAATTGAAAATCAAAATAAAATTGAAAATCAAAATCAAAATCAAAATCAAAATCAAATCAAATTGAAAATCAAATTGAAAATCAAATTGAAAATCAAAATGAAAATCAAAATGAAAATCAAATTGAAAATCAAAATAAAAATCAAAATGAAAATCAAAATAAAATTGAAAATCAAATTGAAAATCAAAATAAAATTGAAAATCAAAATAAAATTGAAAATCAAAATCAAAATCAAAATCAAAATAAAATTGAAAATCAAAATCAAAATCAAAATAAAATTGAAAATCAAAATCAAAATCAAAATCAAAATCAAATTGAAAATCAAAATAAAATTGAAAATCAAAATAAAATTGAAAATCAAAATCAAAATCAAAATCAAAATCAAATTGAAAATCAAAATCAAAATAAAATTGAAAATCAAAATAAAATTGAAAATCAAAATCAAAATCAAAATAAAATTGAAAATGAAAATAAAATTCCAAATGAAATTGAAATTCAAAATAAAATTCAAAATCAAAATCAAATTGAAATTAAAAATAAAGTGGAAAATGAATTTGAATTCGAAATTGAAAATGAAATTTATTCCTCAAAAAAAATCCATTTAACAAAAGTTCTTTGGTTTTTAGAACAAAATTCTGAAGTTGAAAAAGATATCCAATTAGTTTCTCAAATAATAGGAATTAGATTTGTTTTGATCAAAGATTTCAAACATTCACCAGAAGAAATTTTCAGAAAATATTTCAAAAATAGTTATTCTGGAATGATTAGAGTGATAATTTCATCACCAAAATTTTATGAATTAATACTATCAATTCAACACAGTTCCAAAAAAGTTTCATTTCCAACTTTGATATTTGATCCAGAAGATGGATTCAAATCAAAATACACACATTTTTTTGATAATCTCAAAAATATTTGGAAAACAAATAATTTTGTTACTTTGAAAAAATATTGTTCATTCAAAAAAATTATTCACAAGAAAAATTACAATTTTTTCATTGAAAAATTAAACTTAATAATTCAACGCGTTCATGATAAGGAAAAGAGGAAAATAATACCAAAAACAAAAATTAGAGATAAATTAAGGGATATTTCTAAGCTCAATTTTAACAGAGTTTCTTTAAATACTTCAACAAAACCACAAAATTTGAAAAATGTTGATTTAGTTTATTCAAATGAAGAAAAAGAAATCAAAATTGAAGACGATTTTCAGAAACAAACGAAAAAACTATCAATAAATTATGAAAGCTTTTTGTTTCTTTTCACAGAACTTCTAGATATGCTTAAAAGTATTTCTCAAGAATTAAATCAAGAAAATCCAAATATCAAGCAAATTGAAAAGATTGTTAACATGATAATCCAAAATTCACTTCATTATTCAACAACAACATCACTTGAATCATTCTGTAATTTGACTCATCAAATCACAATAAATAAGCCTCAAATATTCTGGATTGATTTACCGCATCAAGACAACAAGAATATTTCTGAATATTTGCAAAAATACGGAATCAAAACTTATTTTCCTCCAACAAAAATGGAAAAAATAGACAACAAAAATATGGAAGTTGTTGATATCCAAACTGCAAAAGCTGATGTTCTTGCCTGGTTTTGTGATCATGATGTGCAAATTTTTGATAATCCAACTTTTTTTATTGATAAATATCAATCTTTTAACAAAAAGTGTCAAAATTATCAACTCAATGAATTCTCACTTAGATTTGTTTCAAATAGTCATACTTGCTATCCAATGCTTTCCTTTTTGAGGAGAATTCTTTTTTCTAATGCTCCTTTCTTGATTTATTGCAGTAAAAATTCGGCTAATTCACAAAGAGTTCAATCTTGTTTATCTTCTTTTTCAAATGTTTGGATTACTTGGCACTTACAAATTGCTAGAAAATTTATGTTGATGTGATTTCGTTCCTCTTTTTTTCCTTTCAAAAAAACAAAAATCCAAAAAATTAAAAAAAAAAACTCAAAAAAACTTTTTTTCATTTTTTTCATTTTTTTTTCTTTTTAAAATGTCAAATGAAAATAAAAATCAAAATTTAAATCAAAATCAAAATCAAAATTTAAATCAAAATCAAAATTTAAATGAAAATAAAAATCAAAATGAAAATGAAAATCAAAATCAAAATCAAAATGAAAATCAAAATGAAAATCAAAATGAAAATCAAAATTTAAATGAAAATCAAAATGAAAATTTAAATGAAAATGAAAATGAAAATGAAAATCAAAATCAAAATCAAAATCAAAATCAAAATCAAAATCAAAATCAAAATCAAAATCAAAATCAAATTCAAAATCAAAATCAAAATCAAAATCAAAATCAAAATGAAAATGAAAATCAAAATCTAAATCAAAATTTAAATGAAAATCATAATGAAAATTTAAATGAAAATCAAAATCAAAATCAAAATCAAAATCAAATTCAAATTCAAAATCAAAATCAAAATCAAATTCAAAATCAAAATAATTCATTAGAATTACAAGAAAAATTAAAAGAATTACAACAAAATTATCTTAATATTCAAAAGGAAAATCAAAAACTTAAAGAAAACTCTCCAACTCATAAATTAGAATTAAAAATTAAAAATTTGGAAAACTATTTGCAACAAATCGAACAAGAAAAAACAAGAATTGAAACAGAAAAAACTTCACAACAAAATAAAATTATGGAATTTGAAGAAAAAATTGGTCAAATTGGAATTCAACTTGCACAAAAAAATCAAGAAGTCGATGATTTGGAAAAAAAATTAAATCACTTTAAAATTCTTCTTAAAAAAGCTAATGATCATATCCAAGAATTGAAAAAAAAAAACGAATCAAAAAATTCTGAATCAAATTCATTGAATCAAAATTATCAAGAATTGAAAAAGAAAAATGAGGATTTGGAAGCCAAACTAGAAACATTTACAAAATCAAAAACAGAAGAAAAGGAAGAAATTATAAAATATCAAGATGAATTGAATCAACAAAAAGAATTAGTCAATCAACTTCAATTCAAAACGCAAAATTTTGAAGAAGAAATCAAAAAAAAGGATTTAATGATCCAAAATTTAGAATCAATCAACAAAAAACAAGAAGAAGATTTTACAGCTTATAAATCACGTGCTCAAATTGCTCTTGCTCAAAAAATGGAAGAAAATAGCCAAGCAAACAAGCCCAATCCAGAAATGGAATATTTCAAACAAGAAATCCAAGAATTGAATCAAAAAATCAAAAAAATTCAAACACTTAATGAAAAACTCCAGAAAAAACTTCAGAAAAAACAAATCCAATTCGAATCAAATATCCCTCAAATTTCTTCCACAGAAAACAAGGAATATGAAAAGAAAATTAAGCAAATCGAAACTCAATGGTCTCAAAAATACGACCAATTAAGTCAAGAAAGAGAAAATTTAACAAAACTTCATTTAAAAAAAAACCAAGAAATGAATTTCAAACACAAAAAAATTCTCGATGAAATGACTAAGCAAATCCAAGAATTGCAACAAGAAAAATTCTCAATTTCACAAAACCATGAAAATCAAAAATCACAAAATGAAATGACTATTCAAAATTTAAACAATGAAATCCAATCTCTTAAAAAACAAAACCAAGAACTACTTTCAGAATCTCAATTAAAATTCTCAAAACAAATTTTTCAAAATCAAAATGAAAATCAAAATGAAAAAAATAAAACAATTTTAATTCAAAAACCTAAAGAATCTCCAAACCAAACTTTAATTAATTCAGGAAATCAATCCAAAACTAAAGAAATTAAATTTGATCCAACTCAATTTAATTATTTGAAAAACATTATTATGCAATATATGATGGATAATGAACAGCATGAAAAACTAATTCCTGTAATTGCTGCTCTTTTGAAATTAACCAAGAAAGATCTTCAAAAAATTGAAGATGCAAGATCTAAAAAAGGATGGGGATTTTGGTGATTAATTTTTAAAGAAAACATTTTAATTTTAATTTTTTCCCATTTAAAAAACAATAAAAATTTTTCAAAGCATTTCAAAAATAAGAATAGATTTAAATTTAATATTTAATTTATAAATTAATTTAAAAATATAATTTCTAAATGAATTTTATTATTAAAATAATAATTTTATGTTTTAGATTTAAATATTTTATTATTTAAATATTTAACATAAAAATATAAAAAATAAGAATAGATTTAATTTAATATTTAATTTATAAAATAATTTAAAAATATAATTTAATATTTAAATCTATGTTTAAAATAATAATTTATTGTTTTAGATTTAAATATTTTATTATTTAAATATTTAACATATAAATATAAAAATGAAAATTGATTTAATTTAATATTTAATTTATTAATTAATTTAAAAATATAATTTAATATTTAATTTTATTATTAAAATAATAATTTAATGTTTTAGATTTAAATATTTTATTATTTAAATATTTAACATAAAAATATAAAAATGAAAATAGATTTAATTTAATATTTAATTTATAAAATTAATTTAAAAATATAATTTAATATTTAATTTTATTATTAAAATAATAATTTATTGTTTTAAATTTAAATATTTTATTATTTAAATATTTAACATAAAAATATAAAAATGAAAATAGATTTAATTTAATATTTAATTTATAAATTAATTTAAAAATATAATTTAATATTTAATTTTATTATTAAAATAATATTTTAATGTTTTAGATTTAAATATTTTATTATTTAAATATTTAGCATATAAATATAAAAAATAAGAATAGATTTAATTTAATATTTAATTTATAAATTAATTTAAAAATATAATTTATTTAATTTTATTATTAAAATAATAATTTATTGTTTTAAATTTAAATATTTTATTATTTAAATATTTAACATAAAAAATATAAAAATAGATTTAATTTAATACTTAATTTATAAATTAATTTAAAAATATAATTTAATATTTAATTTTATTATTAAAATAATAATTTATTGTTTTTATATTTAAATATTTTATTATTTAAAAATATTTTGAAAATTGATTTTTGAAATTAAAATTTTATCTTTTTGAATTAAATTGAATTAATATTAATTTGGAAATTTGTTTTAAAATTTAAATTTATTAATAATTTTTAAATTCCAAAAAAAAAAATTAAATTAAAAATTAAATTAAAATAATTTTCCTTTTTTTTTAATAAAAAAAATTAATAAAAAATAATAATAATTTATTAATAAATTAATTTAAAATAATAAATTAAAAAGAAAATTAAATTAATTATTAATTTAAATTTTTCTTTATTTTAAATTTTTATTTATTTTCAAAATTCATTTTTATTCATTTTTATTTAAATTTTTCATTTTTCCTTTTTAAAAAACAAAAACAAAAACAAAAACAAAAACAAAAACACAAAAACAAAATGGATAATGATAATAATAATAACCAAATTGAAAATGCAAATCAAAATCAAAATGAAAATGAAATGAAAAATTTAGAAAAAAAAGTAACAAAAAATTTAATTAAAAATTATTCAAACCTTTTAAATGGAAATTCATTTAAAGATTTTTCAATTTTTGTTGAGAATAAATCAAATCCTTTTGAAATTAAAGTTCATAAATCAATTTTATCTTCAAGATCTCCTTTTTTTAATGAGTTTTTAAGGCAAGAATCTCTTTTTATTTCTTTAAATCAATTTAATAAAAAAGAAATGGAATCAATTTTGAGTTATATTTATTATGGAAATATTTCTTTTGAGAATCAAGAAAATCTTTTTCAATTATTAGAAATTTCAATTTATTTTAAATTAAATTTATTGAAAAGAAATTATTCAAAAATTTTAAATTCAATTAATTATTCAAATTTTTCCAATTTTTATTCCAAAATCGAAATTTAAATTCAAATGAAATTGAAATAAAATGTTTTGAATTAATAAATCAAAATTTTTCCCAAATTCAGAATAATGAGAATTTATTCAATTTAACTAAAGAAGAAATTATCAAATTTATTCAATTTAAACAAGAAAAAAAAGAAATTTTTCAATTTGATTTTTTTCAATTTTTAAATAATTGGATTAAAAAAAGAGTTAATTCATTAAGATTAAGGAAATTTAAGAACAAAATGAATGCAAAGAAAAGATTATTTCATTCTTTTTTTTCATTATTTGATAAAGATTCAATTTCAAAACAAGATTTTGATAAATTAAAACAATTTGAAATTTTTCTTCCAAATTCTTTTTTAATTCATTTTGAAAGAACTATTTTTCAAATTCAAGATCAAGAAAATCAAACAAAAATCAAAGAAAAAGAAAAGGAGAATCAACAGATGAAAATTGAAATTGAAGAGAAATTGAAGAAAGAAAAAAAAGAAATTGAAGAGAAATTGAACAAAGAAATTGAAGATAAAAACAAGGAAATTGAAAACAAAGATGAAGAAAATCAAAATCTTAAATCTGAAAATGAAAAGAAAGATAAGATTCTCAAACAAAAAGATGAAGAAATCCAAAATCTTAAATTATCATTTGAAAAAGAAATTGAAAAAGAAAATCAAATTCAAATTCAAATTGAAAATCAAAATCAAATTCAAAATCAAAATCAAAATCAAAATCAAAATCAAAATCAAAATCAAAATGAAAATGAAAATCAAAATGAAAATGAAAATGAAAATGAAAATGAAAATGAAAATGAAAATCAAAATCAAAATCAAAATCAAAATCAAAATCAAAATGAATTGTTGAAGATTTTTTCAGATTCAGAAATTATTACAGAAGAAGAATATGTTAAGAAATTACAAGAATGGATAAATGATAATGAATTCTTTTCTAAAATGAAAAAAGGATTTTCAGCAAAAAGAGATGGATTTAATTCTCAAAATTGGCATAATAAAGTTGATGGGAAAGGAAAAACATTATTTATTATCAAAACAAAAGATAACTTTATTTTTGGAGGTTTTACTCAAGTTGGATGGACAAATGATAAATCAAAATGGAGTGTTAAAGGAGGAAGTTATGGATTTATTAATGATCCAAATGCATTTATTTTTTCATTAAGAAATGATAAAGGGGATAGAAAACCAGATAAGTTTACAATTAAAAAAGGAAAAGAAAAATATGCAATTAAATATGATTTAAATTGTGGTCCAAGTTTTGGATGTAAAAATAAATAATTTATATTTAATAAATATTTATTATTATAATTAAAATTAAATTAATAAATAATCCAAAATATTAATATAATCAATAATATTATTATTTCAATTTAAAATAAAATTAATTTTAAATTAAATTATTATTAATTATTATTAAAATTAATTATTTATCTTTATTAAAATAGTGAGTAAATAATTTATATTTAATAAATTATAATTAAAATTAAATTAATAAATAACCCAAAAATATTAATATAATAAATAATATTATTATTTCAATATAAAATAAAATTAATTTTAAATTAAATTATTATTAATTATTATTAAAATTAATTATCTTTTATTAAAATAGATCGTAAATAATTTATATTTTAATAAATATTTATTATTATAATTAAAATTAAATTAATAAATAATCCAAAATATTAATATAATAAATAATATTGTTATTTCAATTTAAAATAAAATTAATTTTAAATTTAATTATTATTAATTATTATTAAAATTAAATATTTATCTTTATTAAAATAAATAATTTATATTTAATAAATATTTATTATTATAATTAAAATTAAATTAATAAATAATCCAAAAATATTAATATAATAAATAATATTGTTATTTCAATATAAAATAAAATTAATTTTAAATTAAATTATTATTAATTATTATTAAAATTAATTAATTATCTTTATTAAAATAGTTGGTAAATAATTTATATTTAATAAATATTTATTATTATAATTAAAAATTAAATTAATAAATAATCCAAAAAATATTAATATAATAAATAATATTATTATTTCAATTTAAAATAAAATAAATTTTAAATTAAATTATTATTAATTATTATTAAAATTAATTATTTATCTTTATTAAAATAGGGGAGTAAATAATTTATATTCAATAAATATTTATTATTATAATTAAAATTAAATTAATAAATAATCCAAAAATATTTATAATCAATATTATTTCAATTTTAAAATAAAATAAATTAAAAATTATTATTAAAATTAATTATTTATCTTTATTAAAATAGTTAGTAAATAATTTATATTTAATAAATATTTATTATTATAATTAAAATTAAAAATTAAATAACCCAAAAATATTAATATAAAAACAATAATTTTAAAATAAAATAAATTTTAAATTAAATTATTATTAATTCATTAAAATTAATTATTTATCTTTATTAAAATAGATTGTAAATAATTTATATTTAATAAATATTTATTATTATAATTAAAATTAAATTAATAAATAATCCAAAAATATTAATATAATAAATAATATTATTATTTCAATATAAAATAAAATTAATTTTAAATTAAATTATTATTAATTATTATTAAAATTAATTACTTATCTTTTATTAAAATAGATGGTAAATAATTTATATTTAATAAATATTTATTATTATAATTAAAATTAAATTAATAAATAATCCAAAATAATATAATAAATAATATTATTATTTAAAATTTAAAATAAAAATAAATTTTTAAAATAAATTATTATTAATTATTATTAAAATTAATTATTTTATCTTTTATTAAAATAGTTGGTAAATAATTTATATTTAATAAATAATTATTATTATAATTAAAATTAAATTAATAAATAATCTAAAATATTAATATAATAAAATAATATTATTATTTCAATTTAAAATAAAATTAATTTTAAATTAAATTATTATTAATTATTATTAAAATTAATTATTTATCTTTATTAAAAATAGTTCGTAAATAATTTTATATTTAATAAATATTTATTATTATAATTAAAATTAAATTAATAAATAATCTAAAATATTAATATAATAAATAATATTATTATTTCAATTTAAAATAAAATTAATTTTAAATTAAAATTATTATTAATTATTATTAAAATTAATTAATTATATTTTATTAAAATAGCTCGTAAATAATTTATATTTAATAAATAATTATTATTATAATTAAAATTAAATTAATAAATAATCTAAAATATTAATATAATAAATAATATTATTATTTCAATTTAAAATAAAATTAATTTTAAATTAAATTATTATTAATTATTATTAAAATTAATTATTTATCTTTATTAAAATATTTATAGGTGATCTTCTGTTAAATTCTAAATTACAATCTGGTTATTCAAATTTTGGTTTTACTTATAATCTACCTAATGGAATTAAATATGGAACAAATGAAGCTCAAAAGTTATTTAGCTGGTTCTTTTAATAAATGGATTGTTGATGAACTTGAGACTTATTTCATTTAAAAACTTTTTTTTCATTTTTTTTTCAAAATTTAATTCAATTTTCATTTACTTTCAATCAAATTAATTTCTTCAAATCAATAAATAAGGAAACAAATTTAATTTTAATTTAAAAATATTATTTAAAAGAAGAAATAATTGAAATTAAAATTTATTTTTTTTCTTGAAGTAAATAATGGAATAATTGGAAAACAATTGGAAAAGGTTTTCCTTCATCAAGAGGATCAATTTGCATTCCTAAAAGAAAGGATAAAGAAGTAATATTATGGATTAACATTTGGAAAGCATCAGGAAAAATTTGATTTGGAGAATTTTGAGATGAAAAAGAAGAATGTTTAATTGAATAGTCATCTTTTTTATTTTTATCTTTTTGGGAAGATTTAGCAAAAGGTTCTTCATAAATTTCTTGACAATTCATTTTATAAGGAAGACCCAAATCAAAAATTCTTGCCAAATTATTGACCAAAATGACAAGAAATTGAAGCGCAATAATATTTTCAACACTATAATTTCCACTTAAATTTGAATTTGGAAATTTTAATAATTTTTCATCAATAATTGCATATTCAATTTTGGATATTTGATAAATTGGAATAATTTCAAACAATTCTTTACAAAAACGAATTCTTTTTTGATATAAATTATCAGAAACTGTTGAATAAAGTTTTTCCAAATTTTCTTGTTGTAAATTTTGTGATTGATTGATATCATTCTAAAAAATTGAATTAAAAAATTGAATTAAAATTTATAATTTAAAAATTTGTTTTTATTTTATCAACTTTTTTAAATTGGATTTCTTGATCCATTTTTTGAATAAGTTTTTTTGTTTTTGTTAATAATTTCTGTTTTTTGTTTTCTTCTTGTTTTTTGATTTCTTCAATTTCTTTTTTTGCTTCTTCAATTCTATTAAGAAGATATTCTTTTCTTGTTTTAAATAAATGAATATTTTGTGATTTTTTTGTTTTTTTTGAATGTTCTTGAATTTTTTCTAATGCTTTTTTTCTTAATTCATTTGCTTCTTTTTTTAATTCTTTTAAATTTTGGAAATTAATTTGAACTTCTTCAAAATCATATTGATTTTGATTTATCATTTTATAATTGAAATAAAAATGAAAAATGAAAAATGAAAAAAATGAAAAAAATGAAAAATAATTTTTTCCGATTTTTTATTTTTATTCTAAAAAAATAATTATTATTATTCTTTTTATTTAACAACATTTTCTTTTTTTATGATTTGAAATATTTTCTTCAGTTAAATTTTCTTTTGGAGGTTTTTTAATGCCAGAAAGCTATTTAAATTTTGAATAAAAAACAAATTTAAGATTTAATTTCTAAAAAAAAATAAAAGGAAAGAAAAGACTTTTTACATTATTTTCTATATTAATTTCACCTGAAATTATTTTTTGATAAATTCTTTCAGCAACTTCGTTAAAAGCCTAATTTTTATTTTAATTTAAATTTTGATTTAATTTTTATCCGATTTTAATTTAATTTTAATTTAAATTTAAATTTTGATTTAATTTTAATTTTAATTTTGATTTAATTTTGATTTAATTTTGATTTGATTTTGATTAAATTTAATTTTAATTTTGATTTAATTTAAATTTAATTTTTATTTAATTTTGATTTAATTTTGATTTAATATTGATTTAATTTTATTTTAATTTTGATTTAATTTTGATTTAATTTTTATCCGATTTTGATTTAATTTTGATTTAATTTTGATTTAATTTTGATTTAATTTTTATTTAATTTTGATTTAATTTTGATTTAATTTTTATTTAATTTTGATTTAATTTTGATTTAATTTAATTTTAATTTTGATTTAATTTTGATTTAATTTTTATTTAATTTTAATTTAATTTTGATTTAATTTTGATTTAATTTTAATTTAATTTTGATTTAATATTGATTTAATATTGATTTAATTTAATTTTAATTTTGATTTAATATTGATTTAAATTTAATTTTGATTTAATTTTAATTTAATTTTAATTTAATATTGATTTAATTTTGATTTAATTTTGATTTAATTTAATTTTAATTTTGATTTAATTTTGATTTAATTTTTATTTAATTTTGATTTAATTTTTATCCGATTTTGATTTAATTTTTATCCGATTCTGGAATTGATGCAATTTTGATTTGGATTTACTTCATCAATACAAAGATTATCTTTGGCTGATGTTTCTTTAAATAATAAACCATGTTGATCTGCAAATTTTTTTCCTTCTTCTGTTTGAACTTGAATTCTATCTGATAAATCAACTTTATTTCCAATAAGAATACTTTGAAGATTTGCAACTTCTTGTTCTGCATTTTGTAACCATTTTGAAATTGAATCAAATGTATCTCTTCTTTTTATTTTAAATTCAAAATTTAAAATTAAATCAAAATCAATAATCAAAATTAAATCAAAATCAATAATTAAAATTAAATCAAAATCAATAATTAAAATTAAATCAAAATCAATAATTAAAATTAAATCAAAATCAATAATTAAAAATAAACCTTGTAACATCATAAACTAATAAAGCACCAGCAGCAGCTCTATAATAAGATCTTGTAAGAGAATGAAAAGATTCTTGACCAACCTTTTTTTTTTATAATTAAAATTAAATCCAAATTAAAATCAAAATTAAATCAAATCAAATCAAAATTAAATCAAAATTAAATAAAAATTAAATTAAATCAAAATCAAATTAAAATTAAATTAAATCAAATTAAAATTAAATCAAAATTAAATCAAAAAAAATTAAATTAAATTAAAATTTAAATCAAAAATCAAATTAAAATTAAATCAAAAATTAAATCAAAAATTAAATCAAAATTAAAATCAATTCAAATCAAATTAAATCAAAAATTAAAAAAAATTAAATCAAAATTAAATCAAAATTAAATCAAAATCAAAATCAATTTAAATCAAAAATAAAATCAAAATTAAATCAAAATTAAATTTAAATTAAAATTAAATCAAAATTAAATCAAAATTAAATTAAATTAAATCCAAATCAAATCAAATTAAATCAAAATAAATCAAATTAAATTAAATCCAAATTCAATTTGATTTATTTATTTACAGTATCCCAAACTTGTATTTTAATTAAATGACCATCTATTGTAATTGTTCTTGCTCCAATTTCAACTCCAATTGTTGGTTCATGTGAAATTTTAAATTTTTGTTCAGTAAATCTTGATAAAAGTGAACTTTTTCCAACTCCTTTTATTTTATTTTGTTTTTAATTTGAATTTAATTTGAATTTTGTTTTGATCGAATTTTATTTTATTTAAAAATTGAAGTTTTAAAGAATTTCCTTTAATTAAAATGTTTCGAATCTTGAAAAAAGTTTTATTAAAGGAATTGCTTTATTTTTTTTTTAATTTTCTTTTTTTAATTTATTTTTTACCTGAATTTCCAACAACAATAAATTTAAACATATATTCATAAGTCATTATAATTTAATTTTTAAAAAAAAATTATAAAAATAAAAATGGAAAAAGTTGTTTTGAAAATTTATTTTTTTTTGTTGATTTCAAAAAAAGAGAAAAATTTTTTTTAAGTTTTCCAATTCTTCTTTTTCTTCTTTTTTAATTTGAATTTAATTTTGATTTGATTTTAATTTTGATTTGATTTTAATTTTGATTTAATTTTGATTTAATATTGATTTAATTTTGATTTAATTTTGATTTTGATTTAATTTTGATTTAATTTAATTTTGATCTAATTTTAATTTAATTTTAATTTAATTTTAATTTTGATTTATTTTGATTTAATTTTAATTTGATTTTAATTTGGATTTAATTTTGATTTAATATTGGTTTAATTTTAATTTAATTTAAATTGATTTAATTTAATATTAATTTAATTTTGATTTAAATTTAATTTAATTTTGATTTAATTTTGATTTAATATTAATTTAATTTTGATTTAAATTTAATTTAATTTTGATTTAATTTTGATTTTGATTTAATTTTGATTTTGATTTTGATTTTGATTTAATTTTGATTTAATTTTGATTTTAATTTAATTTTGATTTTAATTTTGATTTAATTTTGATTTAATTTTGATTTAATATTGATTTAATTTTGATTTAATTTTGATTTAATTTTGATTTAATTTTGATTTAATTTTAATTTTAATTTAATTTTGATTTTGATTTTGATTTTTATTTTGATTTTGATTTAATTTTGATTTAATTTTGATTTAATTTTGATTTAATTTTGATTTAATATTGATTTAATTTTGATTTAATTTTGATTTAATTTTGATTTAATTTTGATTTAATTTTAATTTAATTTTAATTTAATTTTGATTTAATTTTGATTTAATTTTGATTTTTTTGATTTAATTTTTGATTTAATTTTGATTTAATTTTGATTTAATTTTAATTTAATTTTGATTTAATTTTAATTTTAATTTAATTTTGATTTAATTTTGATTTGTTTTTTCTTTTTCTTTTTGATTTGTTTTTGATTTGATTGTTTTTGATTTGATTGCTTTTGATTTGTTTGTTTTTGATTTATTTGTTGTTTATTTTGATTTTGATTTATTCCTTTTTGATTTGTTTTTTTCTTCTTTTTTGTTTGATTTTGATTTATTTGTTGTTTATTTTGTTTTTGATTTATTTCTTGATTTTGATTTATTTCTTTTTTTCTTTTTTTGTTTTTGTTTTTGTTTTTGTTTTTGTTTTTGTTTTTGTTTTTGTTTTTGTTTTGATTGTTTAATAAATTTTGATTTTTATCAATTATAGCAACAGAAGTTATTCTAACATTAATATTTCTTTCTGAAATTAATTCAATTTTGATTTTATTATTTGATTTATCATTTTCTTCTAATAAAACACTCCATATTTTAATTCCTCCATCGATTGAAACTGAAACAATAGTATATAAATTATTTTCATTTAAATTTTTGATAACTTGAATTTCCCGAATTCTAAATTGTTGATGAATTACATTTCCAAATTTTTCAAAAGAAAATAATTATTGTATAAAATAATGAATTAATTGAATAAATATAAATATAAATATTTTTTTCTACCGTTTTTCATGTGCATTTTCTACATTTTCTAAACAAATACCATCAGAAATGCTCCAAAAATTTAATTTACAATCAATTCCACCTGAAACTAAAATATTATTTGTCAAATAATCGATAGAAAAATTAGTATTATCATCTTCAATCACTCTAATAATTTCTCCAGTCTAATCAAAATAAACATATAAAACAATCAAACAATCAATCCAAACCATAAATAATTTTTGAATAACAAAAATCAAACAAATCAAATGAATAAGTGAATAAAAAGAAGGATTTTTTTTCTTAAATTGAATAAAATTGAAAATGAATAATACAGTTCCATTATGAACTTCAATTTTTTTAGAAAAACTAATTGCAAAATTTTCTCCTGAAGGAGACCATTTGATATTATTTGGTAAAGATGTTATTTTATCAGTAAAAACAGGACATCCTTTAATTAAATTCCACATTCTTAATGTTTTATCTTGTCCAATAGACAAACCTAATCTTCCTGAAGGATGAAGTGCAAAATCAATAATTGATCCAACATGTCCTGTAAGTGTATGTAATGATTCAAAATCTGAAGTTCTCCATATTATTATTTCTCCATCTGAACTGCAACTTATTAAGTTTTGAGATTTGAAAAAAACAAGTTTGTTCACAGTTGCTTTTCAATTTTTAATTTATAATTTAATTTATTTAGAAATTTATTTATAATTTTATTTATAATTTAATTTATAATTATATTTATAATTTTATTTATAATTTTATTTATAATTTTATTTATAATTTTATTTATAATTTATAATTTTCTTCTAAAAATTATTTTAAAATATATTTTTCAAAATACCTTTATGACCAAAAATTGAATTTAATTTTTTTTTATAATTTTAATTTATAACACTTTTTATTTGAAATTAAAAATAAAAATTAAAATTAAAATTCAATTAATATTTTACTGAATAATTTCATCAACTCCAGCTGAATTTTAAAAATTTTTATTGAAATTTTTATTTAAATTTTTTTAATTAATGCTTTATGATTTAATTTTAATTTGAGAAAAATTTAATTTTATAATTCAAATTCTGTTCTTTTCATTTATAATTTTTATTTATAATTTATTTTAATTTTATTTAATTTTTTGGCAATCATAAGTTCCAATAAAAATTTCCATTTTAAATTGTTTTTAAAAATGAAAAATGAAAAATTTTTCCGATTTTATTATTTTTCTAAAAAGAAATAATTGGTTTAATATCTTTAATAATTTGAACAAGAAATCCAATTTTAATTTTTATAATTAATTTTTTTTATTTTAATTTAATTTTAATTTAATTTTTCATTAATTTTTCTAAAATTGCTTTAATTTTTTCTTCTAATTTTATTGAATTTTTCAAAACACTTTTTATTTGAAATTAAAAATAAAAATTAAAATTAAAATGTTTTTAGACTAATTTTTCACTAGTTAAAGTTTTAATTAAAAATTGGAACTTTCATTTTGAATTTTTTAATTTAAAAGTTTTAAGTTCAAAGAATCTAAAATGAAAAATGAAAAATTTTTCGTAATTGAAAATAATTTCTTCAACTCTTGAAATATAACTTTTCATTAATTTTTCATTAATTTCTTTCAATTTCTTTAAATGAATTTTTCAAATTATTCAAAGGATGTTTTTGATCAATTTTGATTTTAAATAATTAAAAATTTTTGATTAAAATTAAAATTTGAAGAATCTAAAATAAAAATAATTTTTCTTTTTGAAAGAAATTGTTGGAAAAAGTTTTTCCATTTTTGATCAAAAAATAAAAATAAAAATAAAAATAAAAATTTTTGATTTTCTTTTTTGATTGTAAAAATAAAAATAAAAAAATAAATTTTTTGATTTTGTTTTTGATTGTTTTTTTACTTGTTGAAATAAAGTTGTTTTTCCTGAATTTTTTAATCCAAGTAATAAAATTGTTGTTGGAATTTTTTTTGGAATTTTTTTTGCTTTTTTTAAAATAAAATCAACTATTAATGCAAACATTAAAACAAATATAAGCCAAAATATAAAAACAATTAATAAACTTGGATAACCAGGAAATAATTTTCCAACAAAATTATCAGCTTTTTCAAGAATTTCAATTAAAAATTCAAAAAAAAAACTTAAGTAATATAAAATATAAGATGATAAAGGAAGTTCAGTAACAATAAAATTATCATCTTCAAAAGAATCTGATTCAGAAACATTTGTTTCAATAAAAAATTGATTATTTTCCATTTTGAGAACAAAAAAAAAGAAAAAAATGAAATTATTTTTTTTTTGAAAATAAAATTTTTTGGAAATCAAATTTTTTGGAAAATCAAAAATCTTTAAAATAAGTAATTGGAAAATATCCTTTTTGATTATTAATTATTCCTTCCCACCATTCTTCATAATTTTTAAATGTAATTTGAACAACATCTCCTGCTCTAAAACTTAATTCATCTTGTTTTTGAGCTTCATAATCTTTCATTGCAACCATTTTTTTTCTTTTAATTACTCTTTTTATTTGATCTTTTCCACCAAAAATTTCATCATTAAAAATAATTGTTTCATCATCAATAGAAAAAATTTTGTCTTCTTTATTATTTGATGGATTTTCTATTTTTTCATAGAAATAAAGAAAATCAAAATGACAATATCCTTCTTTTCCTAGTAATTTTACAATAAACCATCCTTCTTCTTTAATTTCTATAATTTCAACACAATCTCCTTTTTTTAATGCAATTTCTCTTTCTTCACTTTTACTAAAATCCCATTTAGCAATTGCAATAAATTTTCCTTCTCTGATTTTATCTGCTTTTTTTTGGATAATTTTAAATAATTCTTCTTGTTTCTCATTAAATCCTATTTCTTCATATATTTCAAGAAAATAAATTGGAATATTTCCTTCTTTTTCTTGAAATTTTATTCTAAATTCTTTTTCATTTAATTGTGCAATAATTTCAACATATTCTCCTTTTTTTAATGAAATTTCTTTTTCGTTATTTGTTATATAATCTGATTTCAAAATTCCAATTTGTTTTTTTCTTTCCAAACTTATATCTTTTGATAAATCATCCTAAAATCAAAAATATAATAAAAAATATTTTTCAATTTAATATTTTTGAATTTAATATTTTTAAATTTAATATTTTTGAATTTAATATTTTTGAATTTAATATTTTTAATTTTAATATTTTTGATTTAATATTTTTAAATTTAATATTTTTAAATTTAATATTTTTTAATTTGATATTTTTTAAATTTAATATATTTTTTAAATTTAATATTTTTGAATTTTGAAAAATATTTACCAATGCATTATTAAGAAATTTATGTTTATATAATTCTTCTCTTGAAATTCTTTGTTTTGGATTAACAGTTAATAATTTTTGAACTAAATCATTACATTCTTTTGGATATTTTTTCTAAATATTTATTTAATAATTTTTAAATTTATTATTTAAATTCATTTAATTTATTTATTTATTTTTATTTATTACTAAAAATTTTTTTGGAAGACTTTTAACTGTAACTTTTTTGAATTGTTTTTTTAAATTCTTGGATAAAAATATTTTAAAAGCAGCATTTCCTGTTAACATTTCATATAAAATTGCACCTAAACTCCAAAAATCAGCTTTCCATGAATAAGACTCATGAAGTAGAACCTAATTTTAATTTTAATTTTAATTTTAATTTTAATTTTAATTTTAATTTTAATTTTAATTTTAATTTTAATTTTAATTTTAATTTTTAATTTTAATTTTAATTTTAATTTTAATTTTAATTTTAATTTTAATTTTAATTTTAATTTTAATTTTAATTTTAATTTTAATTTTAATTTTAATTTTAATTTTTAATTTTTAATTTTAATTTTAATTTTAATTTTAATTTTAATTTTAATTTTAATTTTAATTTTAATTTTAATTTTAATTTTAATTTTAAATTTAATTTTAATTTTATTTTTAATTTTAATTTTAATTTTAATTTTAATTTTAATTTTAATTTCAATTTTGATTTTAAATTTTAATTTTGATTTTATTTTTAATTTTAATTTTAATTTTTAAATTATTTTACTTCAGGTGCCATATATGAAGGTGTTCCAACAGTAGACATTAAATGAAGTGATTTTTTCATTTCTTCTTCTTTAATTTGTTTTGAAAGACCAAAATCACATACTTTTATTGTATAACCAAATTTAGATTTTGGATCTTTTTTAAGTAAAATATTAGCAGGTTTTAAATCACGATGAATAATTCTTTGATCATATAAATATTTTAAAGCTCTCACTAATAAAAAAAAATTAAAATAAATATTTTGATTTAAATTTAATTTTGATTTAAATTGATTTTTGATTTAAATTTATTTTTTTTCCGATTTTGATTTTAATTAATTTTGATTTAATTATCTTGATTTAAATTGATTTTGATTTAAATTTATTTTTTTTCCGATTTTGATTTAGATTTATTTTAATTTAAATTAATTTTGATTTAAATTAATTTTGATTTAAATTAATTTTTATTTAAATTAATTTTGATTTAAATTAATTTTTATTTAAATTAATTTTTATTTAAATTAATTTTGATTTAAATTAATTTTGATTTAATTTTATTTTGATTTAAATTTATTTTGATTTAAATTAATTTTGATTTAAATTTTAATTTTAATTTAAATTGATTTTGATTTAAATTGATTTTGATTTAAATTGATTTTGATTTAAATTTATTTTGATTTAATTTAATTTTGATTTAAATTAATTTTTATTTAAATTGATTTTTGATTTAATTTTATCTTGATTTAATTTTATTTTGATTTAAATTGATTTTGATTTAAATTTATTTTGATTTAAATTTATTTTGATTTAAATTTATTTTGATTTAATTTTATTTTAATTTAAATTGATTTTGATTTAAATTTATTTTGATTTAATTTTATTTTAATTTAAATTGATTTTGATTTAAATTGATTTTGATTTAAATTGATTTTGATTTAAATTGATTTTGATTTAAATTGATTTTGATTTAAATTGATTTAAATATAAAATAATAACCTGTTTGTGTGAAAATTTCTTTAATTTCTTCAATTGGAATCAATTCTTTTTTATTTTTTTTATCTTCCAAGTAAGTTCTTAAACTTCCCATATCACAATATTCCATAATAACAAAAACTTCCATAACTTCTCTCTTTTTTATTTAAATTTAAAATTAAAATCAAAATTAAAATTAATATTAAAATTTAAATTAAAATTAAAATTAAAATTTAAATTAAAATTTAAATTAAAATTTAAATTAAAATCAAAATTAAAATTAAAAATTAAATTAAAAAAGGAATCAAAAATAAAATACATTTATAAAATTTTCTGGTTCAACAAAAAATAATTCAATAACATTTTCATGATGAACTTGTTTCATAATTTCAATTTCTAATTGAGTACTTCTTCTTACATTTAGACCTTTGATTTTTCCTAAAAAAATCTTTTTTATTGCACATTCTTTGTTGTTATCTAAAGTTCTTCCTAAATAAACTTTGCCAAAACTTCCTTTTCCAATATTTTTTGTTGCTTTAAAATTCTTTCTTTTAAATAAAAAGGATTTTGATTTTTTTTTTGGTTTATTTTTTAATTTCTTCATTTATTAAAAAAAAATAGTTAATTTTAAATTGGAAATTTTAAAGGAAAAAATGAAAAAATGAAAAAATGAAAAAATAAAAATGAAAAAATGAAAAACAGGAAAAAAAAATGGAATTTATTTTGTTTTGTTTTGTTTTGTTTTAAAATTTTTTTCCGAATTTAATATTTTTAAATTTGATTTATTTATAATTTTATTTATTTTAATTTGGAAAATCAAAAATCTTGGAAATAAGCAATTGGAAAATATCCTTTTTTATTATTAATTATTCCTTCCCACCATTCTTCATAATTTTTAAATGTAATTTCAACAATATCTCCTGTTCTAAAACTTAATTCATCTTGTTTTTGAGCTTCATAATCTTTCATTGCAACCATTTTTTTTCTTTTAATTATTCTTTTTATTTGAAATTCTTTTTTTTCAAATAAATAAAGAAAAGAGAATGGAGCATAACCTTTATCTTCTTTTTCTTGCAGTTTCACAATACACCATCCACTTTTCAAAATTTTTATAATTTCAACACAATCTCCTTTTTTCAATGAAATTTCTCTTTCAAAAAATTTTGGATAATCCCATTTAGTAATTCCAATAATTTTTCTCTTTTGAATTTTTTGAGCTTTTTTTCGGATTATTTGATAAAATTCTTCATCATTATATTTATTATTATATTGATTATTATATTGATTATTATTATATTGATTATTATTATATTGATTATTATTATATTGATTATTATTATTTTGATTATTATATTGATTATTATTTTGATTATTATTTTGATTATTATTATTATTATTCATTTCTTCATATATTTCAAGAAAATAAATTGGAATATTTCCTTCTTTTTCTTTAAATTTTATTTGGAATTCTTTTTCATTTAATTGTGCAATAATTTCAACATATTCTCCTTTTTTTAATGAAATTCCTTTTTCATTATTTGTTATATAATCTGATTTCAAAATTCCAATTTGTTTTTTTCTTTCCAAACTTATATCTTTTGATAAATCATCCTAAAATCAAAAATATAATAAAAAATATTTTTTAAATTTAATATTTTTAAATTTAATTTTTTTGGATTTAATATTTTTAAATTTAATATTTTTCAATTTAATATTTTTTAAATTTAATATTTTTGAATTTAATATTTTTAAATTTAATATTTTTTAAATTTAATATTTTTTAAATTTAATATTTTTTGGATTTAATATTTTTCAATTTAATATTTTTAAATTTAATATTTTTCAATTTAATATTTTTAAATTTAATTTTTGAATTTAATTTAATATTTTTGAATTTAATATTTTTTGAATTTAATATTTTTTGAATTTTGAAAAATATTTACCAATGCATTATTAAGAAATTTATGTTTATATAATTCTTCTCTTGAAATTCTTTGTTTTGGATTAACAGTTAATAATTTTTCAATTAAATAATTACATTCTTTTGGATATTTTTGCTAAATATTTATTTGATAATTTTTAAATTTATTATTTAAATTCATTTAATTTATTTATTTTTATTTATTACTAAAAATTCTTCTGGAAGACTTTTAAATCTAATTTTTCTTAATTCTTGTTTTAAATCCTCCAAGGAAAATATTTTAAAAGCAATATTTCCTGTTAACATTTCATATAAAATTGTACCTAAACTCCAAAAATCAGCTTTCCATGAATAAGGTTCAAAGAATAAAACCTAATTTTAATTTTATTTTTGATTTTGATTTTATTTTTAATTTTAATTTTAATTTTAATTTATTTTACTTCAGGTGCCATATATGAAGGTGTTCCAACAGCAGATGTTAATTGAAGTGATTTTTTCATTTCTTCTTCTTTAATTTGTTTTGAAAATCCAAAATCACATAATTTTATTGTATAACCAAATTTAGATTTTGGATCTTTTTTAAGTAAAATATTAGCAGGTTTTAAATCACGATGAATAATTCTTTGATCATATAAATATTTTAAAGCTCTCACTAATAAAAAAAAATTAAAATAAATATTTTGATTTAATTTTATTTTTTTTCCGATTTTGATTTAAATTTATTTTGATTTAATTTAACTTTGATTTAAATTGATTTTGATTTAAATTTATTTTGATTTAATTTGATTTTGATTTAAATTTATTTTGATTTAAATTGATTTTGATTTAATTTAATTTTGATTTAAATTGATTTTGATTTAAATTTATTTTGATTTAATTTGATTTTGATTTAAATTGATTTTGATTTAAATTGATTTTGATTTAAATTGATTTTTGATTTAATTTGGTTTTGATTTAAATTTATTTTGATTTAAATTTATTTTGATTTAATTTAATTTTGATTTAAATTGATTTTGATTTAAATTTATTTTGATTTAAATTTATTTTGATTTAAATTAATTTTGATTTAAATTAATTTTGATTTAAATTGATTTTGATTTAAATTGATTTTGATTTAAATTTGGTTTTGATTTAATTTTATTTTGATTTAAATTTATTTTGATTTAAATTTATTTTTTATTTAAATTGATTTAAATATAAAATAATAACCTATTTGTGTGAAAATTTCTTTAATTTCTTCAATTGGAACCAATTCTTTTTTATTTTTTTTATCTTCCAAGTAAGTTCTTAAACTTCCCATATCACAATATTCCATAATAACAAAAACTTCCATAACTTCTCTCTTTTTTATTTAAATTTAAAATTAAAATTAAAAATTTTTTTGGAATTAAAAATGGAATCAAAAGTAAATTACATTTATAAAATTTTCTGGTTCAACAAAAAATAATTCAACAACATTTTCATGATGAACTTTTTTCATAATTTCAATTTCATCAATTGTTTTATTTTTCTTTTATTTTTGGATAAATGAAAGGAAATCATCAAAAATAACTGTTTTTATTTTTGCAAAAATAAACAATTTTTATTTTCTTTTATTTTTAAAGTTCTTATTAAATAAACTTTGCCATTAAAACCTCCTGTTCCAATAATTTTTTATTTTAAATTAAATTTTTTAAATTTAAATAAAAAATATTTTGATTTTTGGTTTATTTTTTAATTTCTTCATTTATTAAAAATATTTAAATTTTTAAAGGAAAAATGAAAAATGAAAAATGAAAAACAGGAAAAATATTTTTAAATTTATTTTTAAATTTTATTTTTGTTTTATTTTGTTTTGTTTTAAAATTTTTTTCCGAATTTAAAATTTTTAAATTTGATTTATTTATAATTTTATTTATTTTAATTTGGAAAATCAAAAATCTTTAAAATAAGCAATTGGAAAATATCCTTTTTTATTATTAATTATTCCTTCCCACCATTCTTCATAATTTTTAAATGTAATTTCAACAATATCTCCTGTTCTAAAACTTAATTCATCTTGTTTTTGAGCTTCATAATCTTTCATTGCAACCATTTTTTTTCTTTTAATTACTCTTTTCTTTGTTTGAACTTTTTCACCAAGAAGTTCATCATTAAAAATAATTTTTTCATCATTAATAGAAAAAATTTTGTCTTCTTTATCATTATTATTATTGTTATTTGATTTTTCATTTAATTTTTCATTTAATTTTTCATTTAATTTTTCATTTAATTTTTCATTTAATTTTCCTTAATTTTTCATTTAATTTTTCATTTTGATTAAAAATATTAAAATCATTATCCTTCTCAGTTTTGCTTTCTTGATCGTTAATATTATTTTCATTTATTTTGACATTTAATTTTGGTTTTAAATTTGATTTTAAATTTGAAATTGGATTTGAAATAGAATTTGAATATGAATTTGAAAGTGAATTTAAATTTAATTTTGAATTTTGATTTGAATTAGATTTAGATTTAGATTTAGATTTAGATTTAGATTTAGATTTAGATTTAGATTTAGATTTAGATTTAGATTTAGATTTAGATTTAGATTTAGATTTAGATTTAGATTTAAATTTTGATTTTGAATTTGAATTTGAATTTGATTTTGATTTTGAATTTGATTTTGATTTTGATTTTGGATTTGAATTTGAAAGTGAAATTGGATTTGAATTTGAAAGTGAAATTGGATTTGAATTTGAAAGTGAAATTAAATCTAATTTTGGTTTTGAATTTGAATTAGATTTAGATTTAGATTTAGATTTAGATTTAGATTTAGATTTAGATTTAGATTTAGATTTATGTTTTGATATTGAATTTGAAATAGAAATTGGATTTGAAATAGAATTTGAATTTGATATTGAATTTGAAATTAAATCTAGTTTTGATTTAACATTTGATTTAGAATTTGATTTAGAATTTGATTTAGAATTTGATTTAGAATTTGATTTAGAATGATGTTTTGAATGATGTTTTGAATGATGTTTTGAATGATGTTTTGAATGATGTTTTGAATGATGTTTTGAATGATGTTTTGAATGATGTTTTGAATGATGTTTTGAATGATGTTTTGAATGATGTTTTGATTTTGATTTTAATTTTGATTTATGTGGTGATTTCTGTTTTAAATTTGATTTTAATATTGATTTTTGTTTTGTGTTTGATTTAGGTTTTGATTTTGATTTCAATTTATTTTTTGATTTTATTGATTCTTTCAATTCAGATTTAGATTTAGATTTAGATTCAGATTCAGATTCAGATTCAGATTTAGATTTAGATTTAGATTTAGATTTAGATTTAGATTTAGATTTAGATTTAGATTTAGATTTTAATTTTTGTTTTGGTTTTGATTTTGATTTTGATTTTGATTTTGATTTTATTGATTCTTTCAATTCAGATTTTGATTCAGATTCAGATTTAGATTTAGATTTAGATTTAGATTTAGATTTAGATTTTAATTTTTGTTTTGGTTTTGAATTTGATTTTGATTTTGATTTTGATTTTGATTTTGATTTTGATTTTGATTTTGATTTTGATTTTGATTTTGATTTTGATTTTGATTTTGATTTTGATTTTGATTTTGATTTTGATTTTAATTTTTGTTTTGTGTTTGATTTAGGTTTTGATTTTGATTTTTGTTTTGTGTTTGATTTAGGTTTTGATTTTGATTTCAATTTATTTTTTGATTTTATTGATTCTTTCAATTCAGATTCAGAATCAGATTCAGATTCAGATTTAGATTTTGATTTTGGTTTTGGTTTTGATTTTGATTTTGGTTTTGATTTTGATTTTGGTTTTGATTTTGATTTTGATTTTGATTTTGATTTTAATTTTTGTTTTGTGTTTGATTTAGGTTTTGATTTTTGCTTTGTGTTTGATTTAGGTTTTGATTTTGATTTCAATTTATTTTTTGATTTTATTGATTCTTTCAATTCAGATTTAGATTCAGATTCAGATTCAGATTTAGATTTTGGTTTTGATTTTGGTTTTGATTTTGATTTTGGTTTTGATTTTGATTTAGGTTTTGATTTTGATTTTGATTTTGATTTTGGTTTTGATTTAGATTTAGATTTTGATTTTGGTTTTGATTTTAATTTTAATTTTGTGTTTGATTTTGATTTTGATTTTGATTTTGATTTTGATTTTGATTTAGATTTTATTGATTCTTTCAATTCTGATTCTGATTCTGATTTTGATTGTGATTGTGATTGTGATTGCGATTGTGATTGTGATTGCGGTTGAGATTGTGATTCTGATTGTGGCTGAGATTCTGATTCTGATATTGGCTTTGGTTCCTGATCAAATATAGCTTGGTTTTGAATTTGGTTTAGATTTTGATTTTTATTTTGATTTTGATTTTTATTTTGATTTTGAATTTGAATTTGATTTTGAATTTGATTTTGATTTTGAATTTGATTTTGATTTTGATTTTGATTTTGATTTTGATTTTGATTTTGAATTTGATTTTGAATTTGATTTTGAATTTGATTTTGATTTTGATTTTGATTTTGATTTTCGAGTTCAAAGGATATTCTTAATTGATATTCTTGTATGAATTGTAAATTTGAATTAGATTTAGAAGTTGAATTTGAATTAGATTTACTCTCAGATTTGGTATCATATTGAATTTCAGATTTATCTTCATTTTCAGAGAAAGTTTGTGATTTTAATTTGTAAGTGTCTTTAAATTTTGATGTTACTAAAAGAGGATCATTTAAATATTTTGATTTTGGCTTTGATTTTGATTTTTTATCAGATTTGTCTGTCTTATTTTGTTTTGATCTTTTTTCTGATCTTAAATTTGAATTTGAATTTGTATTTGAATTTGTATTTGAATTTGTATTTGAATTTGTATTTGAATTTGTATTTGAATTTGTATTTGTATTTGTATTTGTATTTGTATTTGTATTTGTATTTGAAATTGAAATTGTATTTGATTTTGATTTTGATTTCAATTCTGATTTTGATTTTGATTTCAATTCTGATTTTGATTTTGATTTCGATTCTGATTTTTTATCAGATTTGTCTGTTTTATTTTGTTTTGATCTTTTTTCTGATCTTAAATTTGAATTTAAATTTGAATTTGAATTTGTATTTGTATTTGTATTTGAATTTGTATTTGTATTTGTATTTGTATTTGTATTTGTATTTGTATTTGTATTTAAATTTGAATTTGAATTTGAATTTGAATTTGAATTTGTATTTGTATTTGTATTTGAATTTGATTTTGTATTTGTATTTGAAATTGAAATTGTATTTGTATTTGTATTTGAATTTGTATTTTGTATTTGTATTTGTATTTGAATTTGTATTTGTATTTGTATTTGTATTTGTATTTGAATTTGAATTTGAATTTGATTTTGAATTTGTATTTGTATTTGTATTTGTATTTAAATTTAAATTTGTATTTGTATTTGTATTTGTATTTGTATTTGTATTTGTATTTGTATTTGAATTTGTATTTGTATTTGTATTTGTATTTGTATTTGAAATTGAAATTGTATTTGATTTTGATTTTGATTTTAATTTTGATTTTAATTTTGATTTCAATTCTGATTTTGATTTTGATTTTCTAATTCTGATTTTGATTTTGATTTTGATTTTTTTTCGATTTTAAATTTAAATGTTTATTTTGTTTTGATCTTTTTGAATTTAAATTTTTTTTTGATTTTGATTTTGATTTTGATTTTGATTTTGAATTTGAATTTGAATTTGAATTTGAATTTAATTTTGTATTTGAGTTTGAATTTAAATTTGATTTTGATTTTGAATTTGAATTTGGATTTGAATTTGAATTTGAATTTGTATTTGTATTTGAAGTTAATTTTGAATTAGAATTTGAAGTTTTCATTGAAAGTGATGTTTTTAATTCTTTTGAAGATTTCGAAACCGATGATTGTGTATTTTTTAAATCTGGTGATGAACCTGAAACCATTTCATTTTGAGGTTGATTTGATTCAAATTGTTTTTTTTTAAATAAAGAAAGAGAAGACAATGGAAGTTTTCCTTCTTTTTCTTGTAATTTTACACCACATAACTTATTTTCAGAAATTTCTTGAATTTCAACGCAATCTCCTTTTTTCCATAAAATTTCTTTTTTAAAAGAATCTCTACAATCCTTTTTGACAATTCCAATAATTGCTTTCTGTTTAATTTTGTTGGTTAATGAATTAAGTTTTTTGCTTTTTTCTTTTTTATCATAAATATTTTTAAGTTCTTCATATAATTGAATTAAAGAAATTGGAATATTTCCTTCTTTTTCTTGAAATTTTATTTGAAAATAGTTTTTATCTTCTTTAATAATTTCAACATATTCTCCTTTTTTTAATGAAATTTCTTTTTCATTATTTGTTGTATAATCTGAATTAGCAATTCCAATAACTTTTTTTTTTGGAATTTTTCGAGGTGAAACATCCTAAAATTGAAAATGATGAAAAATATATAATTTTTCAATTCTTTCGATTTAATTTTTAAATTTTTGGAAATATTTACATATGAGTTAATAAGAAATGGATGTCTTTCTAATTCTTCTCTTGAAATTCTTTCATTTGGATTAACAGTTAATAGTTTTTCAACTAAATCATTACATTCTTTTGGATATTTTTGCTAAAAATTTATTTGATAAATTAAATTTATTATTTAAATTCATTTTATTTATTTATATTTATTTATTACTAAAAATTCTTCTGGAAGACTTTTAAATCTAATTTTTTTTAATTCTTGTTTTAAATCCTCCAAGAAAAATATTTTAAAAGCAGCATTTCCTGTTAACATTTCATATAAAATTGTACCTAATGTCCATAAGTCACTTTTATTTGAATAACCTTCATGAAATAAAACCTAATTTTAATTTTTTATCCGATTTTAATTTTAATTTTAATTTTAATTTTAATTTTAATTTTGATTTTAATTTTAATTTTTATTTTAATTTTAATTTTAATTTTGAATTTTAATTTTAATTTTAATTTTAATTTTAATTTTAATTTTAATTTTAATTTTAATTTTAATTTTGATTTTAATTTTAATTTTAATTTTAATTTTAATTTTAATTTTAATTTTTAATTTTAATTTTAATTATAATTTTTATCCGATTTTAATTTTAATTTTGATTTTAATTTTAATTTTAATTTTAATTTTAATTTTAATTTTAATTTTAATTTTAATTTTAATTTTGAATTTTAATTATAATTTTTATCCGATTTTTAATTTTAATTTTGATTTTATTTTAATTTTAATTTTAATTTTAATTTTTAATTTTAATTTTTAATTTTAAATTTAAATTTAAATTTAAATTTTAATTTTAATTTTTAATTTTAATTTTAATTTTTAATTTTAATTTTAATTTAAATTTAAATTTAAATTTTAATTTAAATTTTAATTTTAATTTACAATTTTAATTTTAAATTTTAATATTAATTTTAATTTTATTTTTAATTTTAATTTAATTTTTAATTTTTATTTTTAATTTTAATTTTAATTTTAATTTTAATTTTAATTTTAATTTTAATTTTGATTTTGATTTTGATTTTAATTTTAATTTTTATTTTAATTTTAATTTAAATTTTAATTTTAATTTTTATTTTAATTTTAATTTTAATTTTAATTTTTAATTTTAATTTTAATTTTAAATTTTTAATTTTAATTTTAATTTTAATTTTAATTTTAATTTTAATTTTAATTTTAAATTTTAATTTAAATTTTAATTTTAATTTTAAATTTAATTTTAATTTTTATCCGATTTTAATTTTAATTTTAATTTTAATTTTTATTTTAATTTTAATTTTAATTTTTAATTTTAATTTTAATTTTAATTTTAATTTTAATTTTAATTTTAATTTTAATTTTAATTTTAATTTTAATTTTAATTTTAATTTTAATTTGATTTTGATTTTGATTTTGATTTTGATTTTAATTTTAATTTTAATTTTAATTTTAATTTTAATTTTAATTTTTAATTTTTAATTTTAATTTTTAATTTTAAATTTTAAATTTAATTTTGATTTTAATTTTAATTTTAAATTTTAATTTTAATTTTAATTTTAATTTTAATTTTAAATTTTAATTTTGATTTTAATTATAATTTTAATTTAAATTTTAATTTTGATTTTAATTTTAATTTTAATTTTAATTTTAAATTTAATTTTATAAATGAATTTTAATTTTGATTTTAATTTTAATTTAAATTTTGGATTTACTTCAGGCGCCATATATAAAGGTGTTTTATCTATTGATGCTAATTGAGGTGATTGCTTAATTTCTTCTTCTGGAATTTTTGAAAATCCAAAAACACATAATTTTATTGTATAATCAATTTTGTATTTTGGACTTTCTTTAAGTAAAATATTGTCAAGTTTTAAATCACGATGAGGAATCTTTTTATCATATAAATATTTCAAAACTCTCACTAAGAAAAAAAAATGAAAATAAATATTTTTTGAATTTGATTTAAATTGAATTTAAGATTATTTTCTAAATTGAATTTGGAATTATTTTTCCGTTTTTTGATTTAAATTGAAATTAAAATTAAAATTAAAATTAAAATTAAAATTAAAATTAAAATTATTTTTCCGTTTTTTGAATTAAATTGAATTTAAAATTATTTTCTAAATTGAATTTGGAATTATTTTTCCGTTTTTTGATTTAAATTGAATTAAATTTATTTTTCCGTTTTTTGATTTAAATTGAAATTAAAATTATTTTTCCGTTTTTTGGTTTTTGATTTAAATTGAATTTAAATTTATTTTTCCGTTTTTTGATTTTTGATTTAAATTGAATTAAATTTATTTTTCCGTTTTTTGATTTAAATTGAATTTAAATTTATTTTTCCGTTTTTTGATTTAAATTGAATTAAATTTATTTTTCCGTTTTTTGAATTAAATTGAATTTAAAATTATTTTTCCGTTTTTTGAATTAAATTGAATTAAATTTATTTTTCCGTTTTTTGATTTTTGAATTAAATTGAATTAAATTTATTTTTCCGTTTTTTTGATTTTTGATTTAAATTGAAATTAAATTTAAAAATAAATACTTATTTGAGAAATAAATCCTTGAATTTCTGGAAGTAAAAGAAGTTTTTTTTCTTGTTTTCTTTCTTCTAATAATTTTCTTAAACTCAAATGACAATATTCAAAAATAAGATAAACTTCCTTAACATTTTCCTATTTATTATTTTTTATTATTTTTTATTTATTTTATTATTTTTATTTTTATTTTTTTTGAATTAATAAAAATACATCTTCATAATTTTCAGGTTCACAAGCAATTAACTCAATTATATTTTTATCTTTTATGTTTTCTAAAATTTTAATTGTTTGTCTCATTTCTGCTTTTATTGTATCATTTAAATCAAATCTTTTGATCAAACATTTATTTTCTTCTAAATATTTTCCTGAAGAAATTTGGTAAGAATATTTATTTGTGCCTTCTTTATCAAATTTGAATTTTTTTGGTTTAAAATTTTGTAACATTTAAATTTCGAAAAAAATAAAAAAATGAAAAAAAATGAAAAAAAAATATTTTGAAGTTTTTTTTTGTTTTCATTTTTTTTCCTTTTTATTCTTTTTTAATTAAAAATTAAAAATTAAAAATTAAAAATTAAAATTATGGAAATTTATGAAAATTATCAAAAATTTTCAAATGATTTAAAAAATTTATTAAATTCAAATGATAATTTTAGTGATTTTCAAATAGTTTGTAGATCAATAATTTCTAATAAAGAAACTTTATTTAATTGTCATAAATCAATTCTTTCAGCAAGAAGTGATTATTTCAAATCAATGTTTAATTCAAAAATGAAAGAGTTTCATGAAGGAAAACTAATTTTGACTGATGCTTCTCAAGGAATTGTCTCAGAAATTATTAACTATTTTTATACTGGAAAAATTCAATTAACATCAAATAATGCAATTGAGATTTTGATTTTCTCTTCAAAATATTTAATTGATGAACTTATTCAAGTTTCTTCAGATTTTGTCAAAAAATATTGTTCAATCGAAAATGTTGTTGAAATTTTCAAAATGGCAGAAGTTTTCAATTTGGAAGATTTGCATAATTTTTGTTACCAATTTATTCTTGATAAATTACCGATTTTATTAAAATCTTCATATTTTCAAAATTTCGAAGAAAATCACATTGAAAAATTATTATTGAATGACAATCTTAATGTGAGAGAATTTGATTTATTTCAAGCATTAATTCATTGGGCAAAATATAAAAATAACATTCCAAATGAAAATATAAATGGAAATGAAAATTTAAATGGAAATAAAAATTTAAATGGAAATCAAAATTTAAATGAAAATCAAAATTTAAATGGAAATCAAAATTTAAATGAAAATCAAAAGGAAATGATTCAAGACACAATTTCAAATCTTGTTGATAAAATTCGTTTTATTGATTTCTCTCATAATGAACTTGAACAAACTTTGAACTCCAATTTAATTCCAAACAAAGTTTCAAGAATCATCCAAAAATTCCATTCATTTTCTTCTTGTATTAAAAAAGAATTTTATGCAAATTTTCTCAAAAGATTACATGATGAAGAAAAAGAGGCAAATTTATTAAACTCATTAATTTTTCATTCAAGATTTCCTTTCAAATCCGAAATTGTGACAGAAAGAACACATTTTGAATATTTACAAGAATGGATCAATGATAACGATTTATTCAAATCACTCAAATTAGGATTTTCAACAAAATCAAATGGATTTTCAAGTGCAATTTTCCATCAAAGATGCGATGATAAAGGACCCACTCTTGTATTAATAAAATCTAAAAACGGATATATTTTTGGAGGATTTACAAAAGTTGGATTTAAACCAGGAAATCCCGGAAAAATTTATGATAATTCTGCATTCATTTTCACATTGAAAAATCCATCAAGTTATCCTTGTACAAAATTCCCAATTCAACATCAAAAGGGAAAATACGCTTTATTTTCAATAAGCAAAAAGGGTCCTTGTTTTGGAGGAGGTTATAACGATCTTCCACTTGGTTGGGATGGTGTTTGTGATATTGATATTTCTTCTCCTGATCTTAAAAAAGGAAAAACTGATATTGGATTTGTTTATGAACTTCCTGTTTGGTTTACAAGAGGAACTAGTGAAATACAAGGATTTTTTACTGGATCTTTTGAATTTGAAATTGAAGAAATTGAAGTTTTTATTAAATAAAAAAATTTTTTCATTTTTTTCATTTTCATTTTTTTCATTTAAAAAAAAAGCAAAAAAAAAAATGAATGAAACAATTTATTCATTAAAAAGTTTATATGATTTATCAAAATCTCAATTAGAACAATTACTTGTTAAGGAATTTTTTGCTTATCAAGAATTAATTAACCAAATTTCAAAAAATCAACCAGATTTTAAACTATTTTGTGGAAAAAACAAAATCCAAATTGATTGTCATGAGTTTGTTTTACGTTTAAGAGCTCCATTTTTATTTCTTCAAGACGATATAAATGAAAATAAGCAATTCGATTTCACTGAATTTGAAGTTGAAACTGTCGATTTAATTGTTAAATTTATTTACACTGGCACAATTGAATTTGAAAAGGAATCATTTGAAAAAATTTGGAAACTTGCAAATCAAATTGGATTGAAAACATTGAAAATTAAAATGGAAAAGGAAATTCAGGAAATTATTGATAAATCAAATGCAATCAAATATTATCTATTAACCAAAAATATTGGTTCAATTTTTCTTTATCGTTTTTGTGAAAGTATTATTATTGAAAATCTTGAAGAATTATTTAATCAAAACGCATTTTCCAAATTAAATCAAGAAGAAATTATTCAAATCATTTCAATGATTGAGTCAAGAATAAAAGGAAGAAATAAAATCCAAATTATTTTAAAGATAATTGAAGATTGGGGGAAAACAATTGATGAAAAACAAGAAAATTCTGAATTATCTCAAGTGAATATTGATAGTGATAATTCTCAACAAAATAATTCAGAAAACATTTTTTCAAGAAAAATTCTCTTTGATACAATTCATCAAATTCAAGAAATGAAACAAGTTTCCAAAACTCAATTTGAAACTATTCAAGATCATTCATTTTTACCTTTAGGAATTATTGTTCAAATATTTAATCATAAACTGAAGGAACTTAATCATTTAATTTATGAAAAGGAAAAAGATATTGAATTAAGAGAAAATTTAATGGAAATGAAAATGAAGAAAATGCAAGAAGAGCAAACAATTTTAATTGAAAAACCGAAAGAAGAAGAAAAACTGAAAGAAGATGAAAAATATTTTAATTGAAAAACCGAAAGAAGATGAAAAACTGAAAGAAGATGAAAAAAATATTTTAACTGAAAAACCGAAAGAAGAAGAAAAACCAATTTTAATTGAAAAACCGAAAGAAGAAGAAAAAACAATTTTAATTGAAAAACCGAAAGAAGATGAAAAAAATATTTTAATTGAAAAACCGAAAGAAGATGAAAAAAATATTTTAATTGAAAATCAATTTGAAATTCAACTTGATCCAGAATCTGAAACAGATACTGACGAAGATTATGAAGCTGAAATTGAAGATTATGAACCAGAAAGAAAAGCTGAATTTCTTTTACAAACAAACAGAGTTCGGAATGAAAAGAAAATTAAAAGTGAATTATAAATCAAAAAAAAAAAAAAACAAACACAAATTAAAGAAAAAAGTTTTTCTTTATTAATTTTTAATTTGTTTCAAAAAGTTCATAAATCACAAAAAGAAACAAAACAAATTATTGCACTTCAAGATGTAATTAATTGGATGGAAGAATATCAAGAAAATGTAAGTATTCAAGCCAATGGTTCGTTTTTTTTAAGAATATATGCTGGTTCAAATGAGAGTAAATATTATTTTCAATTAAAAAATAGCGTAAAACAAAAATAACGTAAAACAAAAATAACGTAAAACAAAAATAACATAAAACAAAAATAAGAGGAACAAATTGAACTTAGAAAAAGAAAAGGAAGTGAAATTGCAGATGAACAAGGAATAGATGTATTAATAAATGCAATGAATAATTTTCCAGATAATGATTTTATTCAATTAAATGCTATTTGGACTTTTATTAATGTTGCACTTGAAGATGGTATTTTTAAATTTGAAAAATATTCAAAAATATTTTATTTATTCCACTTTTTATTTTTTTTATTCCACTTTTTATTTTATTTTATTTAAAAAATATTTTATTTATTCCACTTTATATTTATATTTATTCCACTTTTTATTTTATTCCACAAATATTTTATTCCACTTTATATTTTATTTAAAAAATATTTTATTCCACTTTTTATTTTATTATTTTATTCCACTTTATATTTATATTTAAAATTTATTTTATTCCACTTTTTATTTTATTCCACTTTATATTTTATTTAAAAAATATTTTATTTTAAAAATATTTTATTATTTTAATTTTATTTAAAAAATTAGTTAATAAAATGCAAATTGTTATTTTGGGTGGAATTGAAGCAATAATTAATGCAATGAATAAATTTAAAGAAAATAGTGCTATTCAAGAAAAAGGATGTCGTTCTTTAATAAATCTTGCTTCTGGTTATGAAGGTATTAAATTTATTAAATTTATTAAATTTATTAAAAAAAATATCTATTTATGAATTAATAAACCAATTAAAGAAAATCGAGAAAAAATTTCTTCTTTACATGGAATTGAAACAATAATTCAAGCAATGAGTAGATTTGAAGATAATCAAAATATTCAATTATTTGGTTGTTGGAGTTTAGGTAGTTTAGCTGGTAAGAATTTATTCCAAAAAATAAATAAGTTATAATTGAAGAAGAAGAAATATTAATATTTTCTTTAAAAAACAAACAAAATAATTAGAAAATGTTGAAAATAAATTTGAAATTCAAAGATTAAAAGGGATTGATTTGATAATTAATGCAATGAATAAATTTGTAATTGATCAAGAAATTCAAGAGAAAGGATGTGCTGCTTTAAGTAATATTGCAATTATTGAAGGTAATTTAAAAATGATCCAAAAAAAAATGATCCAAAAAAAAATAATCAATTTTATTCTCTTATTTAATAATAAATAAAAGATAACAAAATCAAAATTCAACTTTTGGGTGGAATTAATACAATAATTAATTCAATGACTAATTTTCCTGATGCTCAAATTCTTCAATTATATGGATGTTGGGCTTTGAATAATCTTTCAGTTATTGATTGTAAAATAATTATTCATAAAAACCAAATCAAATCAAATCAAATCAAATCAAATTAAATCAAATTCAAATCAAATCAAATCAAATCAAATTAAATTAAATCAAATCAAATTAAATTAAATCAAATTAAATCAAATCCAAATCAAATCCAAATTAAATCAAATCAAATCAAATCAAATCAAATTAAATCCAAATTAAAATTAAATCAAATCAAATCAAATCAAATTAAAATCAAAATTAAATTAAATCAAAATTTCAAATCAAAATCAAATCAAATCAAATCAAAATCAAATCCAAATTAAAATTAAATCAAATCAAATTAAATCCAAATCAAATCAAATCCAAATCAAATCAAATTAAATTAAATCAAATTAAATTAAATCAAATTAAAAATTCAAAATCAAATCAAAATCAAATTAAATAAATCAAATCAAATCAAATCAAATCAAAATTAAAAATCAAATCAAAATTAAATCAAATCAAATCAAATCAAATCAAATTAAATCCAAATCAACCAAATCAAATTAAATCAAATTAAATCAAATCAAATTAAATTAAATCAAATCCAAAATTCAAATCAAATCAAATCAAATCAAATTAAATTAAATCCAAATTAAAATCAAATCAAATCAAAATCAAACTCAAATCAAATCAAATCCAAATCAAATCAAATCAAATCAAATCAAATCAAATTAAAAATTAAACTAAAATCAAATTAAATTAAATCAAATTAAAAAATTAAATCAAATTAAATCAAATTAAATAAATTAAATCAAATCCAAAAATCAAATCAAAATTAAACTAAATTAAATCAAATCAAATTAAATCAAATCAAATTAAATCAAATTAAATTAAATTCAAATAAATTAAAATCAAATTAAATTAAATTAAATTAAATTAAATTAAATTAAATTCAAATCAAAATTAAATAAATCAAATCAAATTAAATCAAAATTAAACTAAAAAATCAAAATCAAATCAAAATTCAAATTAAATCAAATTAAATTAAATCAAAATCCAAATCAAATCAAATCAAATTAAATTAAACTAAATTAAATCAAATAAATCAAATCAAATCAAATCAAACTCAAATTAAATTAAATTAAAATTAAATCAAAAAAAATCAAATAAATCCAAAATCAAATTAAAAAAAAAATCAAATCAAATCAAATCAAATTAAATCAAATCAAATTAAACCAAATTAAATCAAATTAAATTAAATCAAATTAAATCAAATCAAATCAAATCAAATCAAATCCAAATTAAATTAAATTAAATTAAATCCAAATTAAATTAAATTAAATTAAATTAAATCAAATTAAATTAAATTAAATCCAAATCAAATCCAATTAAATCAAATTAAATTAAATCAAATCAAATCAAATTAAATCAAATCCAAATTAAATCAAATTAAATTAAATCAAATCCAAATCAAATCCAAATTCAATCCAAATCAAATCAAATCAATTGATTTTTATTCAAATTTTTCTGATTTTATTAGCAAATCAAACTAAAATTGGAGAAACAAATGGAATTGAAGTTATTCTTAAAGCAATGAATAATTTCCCAGCTGTTCAATTAATTCAAAAACATGGATGTTGGGCTTTAAGCAATCTCACAATTAAACAAAGTTAATTCAAAAAAAAAAATCAATTTAAATAAATTAAATTTAATTAAATCAAATAAAATTTTAGAAAATGGATTCAAATTGAGAGAATTACATGGAATTGAAGCTATTGCAGCAGCAATGGATAATTTTTTGGATAATGAAGATATTCAAAAACATGGATGTTGGACTTTAACTAATCTTTCAATGGAATCAGGTAATAAATAATAAATCAAAACAATTTTAAATTAAATCAAAAAATAAATTAAAACAAATTTAAATTAAATCAAATTAAATAGAAAATTTATCGGAAATTAGAACTCAACAAGGAATTTATCCAATTATTAGAGCAATGAATTTCTTTCTTGGAAATGAAGAAATTCAAATAAAAGGATGTTGGGCTTTAAATAGTCTTGCTTCATTAACAGGTAATAAATAAATCAAAAAGGAAAAGTGGATTAATTAATAAATTGATTTTTTTTTAAATTGAATTCCTTATTTTTTTTTGTTAGAAAATGGTGCTGAAATTGGGAAATTACATGGAATTGAATCAATTATTCAAGCAATGTCTTTTTTTCCAACAAGTAAAGATGTTCAGCAAGAAGGATGTTGTGCTTTAAATGCACTTACAAAAAGCAAGAGTAAATTATATTTAATCCGAATATTTAATCCAAATATTTAATCCAAATATTTAATCCAAATATTTAATCCAAATATTTAATTTATATTTAATTTATATTTAATCCAAATATTTAATTCAAATATTTAATTTATATTTAATTCAAATATTTAATTTATATTTAATCCAAATATTTAATTTATATTTAATCCAAATATTTAATTTATATTTAATCCAAATATTTAATTTAAATATTTAATTCAAATATTTAATCCAAATATTTAATTCAAATATTTAATCCAAATATTTAATTTAAATTTAATTCAAATATTTAATCCAAATATTTAATTTATATTTTTAATTCAAATATTTAATCCAAATATTTAATTTATATTTAATTTTTATATTTATATTTAATTTATATTTAATCCAAATATTCAAATATTTAATTTATATTTAATCCAAATATTTAATTCAAATATTTATATTTAATTCCCAAATATTTAATTTATATTTAATTTATATTTAATCCAAATATTTAATTTATTCAAATATTTAATTTATATTTAATTCCCATATTTAATTTTTATTTTAATTCGAATATTTAATTTATATTTAATTCAAATATTTACATATTTAATTTATATTTAATTCGAATATTTAATTTATATTTTAATTCAAATATTTAATTTATATTTAATCCAAATATTTAATTTATATTTAAATATTTTTTAATTCAAATATTTAATCCAAATATTTAATTCAAATATTTAATCCAAATATTTAATCCAAATATTTAATCCAAATATTTAATTTATATTTAATTCAAATATTTAATTTAAATATTTAATCCAAATATTTAATCCAAATATTTAATCCAAATATTTAATTTATATTTAATCCAAATATTTAATTTATATTTAATCCAAATATTTAATCCAAATATTTAATTTATATTTAATCCAAATATTTAATTTATATTTAATTTATATTTAATTCAAATATTTAATTTTATATTAAAATATTTTTATGTAATTAGTGAATTGTGATGGAATTCAAGAGCTAAATGGAATGGGTGTTATATGGAAAGCAATTGAAAGCTTTCCAGATCATCAAGAAATTCAATGGAATGCTAAAATGATAATTCAAAGATTATTAAATTAATTTTCTCAAACAAAAAAAATCATTTTTAAGAGAAAAATAAATTGAGAAAGACAAACATTTTCTTTCTTTTTTCGTTTTATTTTTAATATTTGTTTAAGAATTCCTTAATCAAATAATTTTTAATTTTGTTTTTTTTTCTATAAAAAAAATTAAAAAAAATTTTTTGAAAATTTCATTTTCCATTTTTTTCCTTTAATTTGACATTTTCTATTTATTTCTTAAAATAATTTAAAAAGTTTAAAATCATTTAAGACAATTTAAAAATTAATTCAAAATTAATTTCAAATGAATTCTTCAATTTCATCAGAAGTAAAAAAAATAAAAACAAGAAATTTTTTTTTTTAAAGTAAAAAATTTCCAAAAACAAATTATTCAAATTTAGAAAAAATAAATTCAAAAAATTAGGCAAGAAAATTACTTAAAAATATTCTTCAAGATATCAAATTGTTATTAAATGCAACTCAAAGCACTGTTGATCCAGAAAATGAAAATTATCAAAAAGAATTAATTGAATTAATTCAAAAATTAAAACAAAATTTTGATTCTCATTATGAATTATTGAAAAATAAAATAGAATTATTAAATCAAACTGAAGAAAAAAAAGAAGAAGATTTTGAAGAGAAACAAATTTTAATTGAAAAGAGATTAAAACTTCGATCAAAAGCGCAAAAAAAGAATGAAATTATAAAAGAAATTACAGAAGAATTTAGAAATCTTCAAACAACTTTAAACTTTTTAAATTAAAATTAAAATTATTATTATTTTTTAATTAATTAATAAATAAATAAATAAAACACGAAAGAAAAAAAAAATTTTTTTTTAGATTATATTTTTTTTTCATTTTTTGGATTTTCATTTTTTTCTTTTCAATAAAAAAAAAATAATGTTGTCAGCAATTAATCAAAATTTAAAATCAAAAACACAAAAACAAACAATTAATTCAATTTTAAGATTTATTGCATCAAAATTTCAAAGTAAAAAAATAAAAAAAAAAAATTGAATAAACAAAAAAAATTTAAATAAAAAAATAAATAAAAAAATTATTTAAATAAAAAAATCTTTTTTTTCAAATCAACATTCCTAATTTTTAATTAAATAAAATCAATCAAAATAAAATAGTCTCAATTGAAGGAGCAAAAGAGTTTAAAGAAAAAGTTACAGATTCAGATAAACCAGTGATAGTTGATTTTTATGCAGATTGGTAAATAAAAAAAAAATAAGAATTTAAACTTTGAAAAAAAAATAGAAAGAATTTCTAATTGAGAAAAAAAATTTACAAAATAAAAAGGTGTGGACCTTGCAGAATGATTGCAAAACCATTAGATAAGTTTGTTGATTCTCATGAAGGAAAAGTTATTTTGGCAAAGGTGAATGTGGATCGTAATGACGAACTTGCTTTTCAATATGAAGTTAGTGGAATACCTACTGTATATGGTTTTTATAAGGGAAAGGTTGTTGACAGATTTGTTGGTCTTCCTGAAGAGGATTTCTTGAAAAAATTTGTTGAGAAAATGGTTAAAACTGGTGAAAAATAAATTTTCTTTTTCTTTTTTCTTCAAAAATTTTTTTCTTTTTTCTTTTTCTTTTTCTTTTTCTTTTTAGTAGAAAATTAAGAAAAATTAATAATAAGAAAAAAAAAAGTGGAATGGGATATTTTCTACTCAACCAATTAAGAAAAGAATAAATCAAAATAAATCAAAAATCAATAATAATTTTATTTTAAATTTTAAAATTAAATTAAATTAAATCAAATTTAAATTAAATTAAATTAAATCAAATTAAATTAAATTAATAAATAAAAAAAGTGGAATGGATTATTTTCTATTTAATTAATTAAGAAAAGAATAAATCAAAATAAATTAAAAATCAACAATAATTTTATTTTAAATTTTAAAATTAAATTAAATTAAATTAAATTAAATTAAATTAAATTAAATTAAATTAAATTAAAATAAATTAAATTAAATTAAATTAAATTAATAAATAAAAAAAGTGGAATGAAATATTTTCTATTTAATTAATTAAGAAAAGAATAAATTAAATTAAATTAAAAATCAACAATAATTTTATTTTAAATTTTAAAATTAAATCAAATTAAAATAAATTAAATTAAATTAAATTAAATTAAATTAATAAATAAAAAAAGTGGAATGGATTATTTTCTATTTAATTAATTAAGAAAAAGAATAAATCAAAATAAATCAAAAATCAACAATAATTTTATTTTAAATTTTAAAATTAAATTAAATTAAATTAAATTAAATTAAATTAAATTAAATTAAATTAATAAATAAAAAAAGTGGAATGAAATATTTTCTATTTAATTAATTAAGAAAAGAATAAATCAAAATAAATCAAAAATCAGCAATAATTTTATTTTAAATTTTAAAATTAAATTAAATCAAATTAAATTAAATTGGAATGGAATAAATCAAAATAAATCAAAATCAAAATAAATTAAATTAAATTAAATTAAATTAAATTAAATTAAATTAAATTAATAAATAAAAAGTGGAATGAAATATTTTCTATTTAATTAATTAAGAAAAGAATAAATTAAATTAAATTAAAAATCAAAATAAATTAAATTAAATTAAATTAAATTAAATTAATAAATAAAAAAAGTGGAATGAAATATTTTCTACTCAACCAATTAAGAAAAGAATAAATTAAAATAAATCAAAAATCAACAATAATTTTATTTTAAATTTTTTAAATTAAATTAAATTAAAATAAATTAAATTAAATTAAATTAAATTAAATTAATAAATAAAAAGTGGAATGAAATATTTTCTATTTAATTAATTGAAAAGAATAAATCAAAAATAAATTAAATTAAATCAACAATATTTTTATTTTAAATTTTTAAAAATTAATTTTTAAATTGAAAAATTCTCTTTTTTTAATTTCGAATTTTAATTGAAAAAAATTTTTTTTTTTTTTTTTTTTCCAATTTTTTAAATTCATTTTTTTATTTCTTCTCAATAAAAAAAATTTATGAATAAAATTACTCTTAACGATTTTGATATTAAAAAACTCCAATATCTTGGAGGAGGTGCATTTGGAAAAGTTTATAAAGTAGAAATTGGAGGAGAAAATTATGCATTAAAAATATTTGCAAAATTTCATCGATTCAATTTCAATGAAATCAAAACAATGAAATTATTTTCGAAAACAAAAAATATCATTGATTTTATACTTGATTTAACAAATCAAACAAAACAGGCATATTTAATGGAATTTGCACCATATGGAACATTAGAATCATATCGGAAAAAAAATGAGAACAATTTGACAAAAGAAGAAAAAATTGAATTAATGAAACAAGTAGTAAATGGAATCAAATCAGTTCATTCAACTTTTAGAATCATTCACGATGTCAAAGAAGAAAATATTTTGGTTTGTAAAAATAAAATTGCAAAATTATGCGATCTTGGATTGGCATCAGTAGTCTCTCCTTTAGAAAAAAATGCATTTGCAAGTGATATTTATTATTTGGGTTATATTTTTAATGAATTCGGATTTTCGGATTTTTATCATAAATGTCAATGTGATGATATTTCTTTAAGACCAAATATCCAAGAAATCGCAAGTTGGTTCGATAATATTTTACTTAAAACTGAAAAAAAAAAACCGAAATTGCCAAAAATTATCCAAAAATCCCCTTTATCAATAAAAAGAAAAAATTTTGCTTTTAGATTCCAATCTCAAAATTTCCGAAAAAGTTCGGATTTTCCTCAAAATGTTAAATTTTCTTCTTTTTTCTCAGGAAGAAATGTGGATCCAAATTTTAGATCTCGAAATAATCAGAAAAATTCTCATTTTGAAAAAATAAATAAAACTTCAGTTTTCAAAGATAAAAAACAATTTAGAAAAATTGGAAAAACTTTATCTTCTTCTCCAAATTCTCGAAAAATTCGTAAAAAAATGAATGAAAGAAGAAATACTTTACTTACTTTATCAAATGATTTAAATCTTCCAAAATTAAAAAAAATTGAATAAAAAAATTTCAATTTAAAAAATAAAAACTTTTTTCATTTTTTTTCATTTTTTTTCATTTTTCATTTTTTTTAATTTAAAAATTTTAAAATGACAAATTATTTAAATTTAGAAAAGCTTTCAAATGATTTAAAAAATTTATTTCAAAATCAAAATCAAAATCAAAATGAAGAAAGTTATTTTGATTTTGAAATAATTTGTGAACAAAATAAAACAAAAGAAACAAAAGAAATTTCATTTAAAACTCATAAATCAATTCTTTCTTCAAGAAGTCAATATTTTAAATCTCTTTTTAATTCCAAAATGAAAGAATATCAAGAAAATAAATTAATTCTAAAAGATGTTTCAAGTTCAATTCTATTTTCGATTTTGAATTATTTTTATTCAGGAAAAATTGAAATTAATTTAGAAAATGCAGTTGAAATTTTAATTTTTTCATCAAAATATTTAATTGATGAATTAATTGAATTTTGTTCAATTTTTATCCAAAGCAATTTCAGATTTGAAACTATTGTTGATATTCTTAAATTATCTGAATCAATTAACTTAAATGAATTATTAGATTCTTCTTATGAATTTATTTTTGATAATTTTGAAAAATTTATTAAAACTCCATTTTTTCTTGAACTTGAAGAAAATCATTTAAATTCAATTTTATCAAATGATGATATTTTAACTAGTGAATTTGAACTATTCCAATCAATAATAAAATGGGGAAAACATAAATCAAATATCAATCAAGAAAAAGAATTGAATAAAGAAGAAAAAGAAAAATTACAAAATCAAATTTCAAATGTTATTGATAAAATCAGATTTATTAACTTTACCAAACAAGAAATTGAATATGTTTTCAAAGAAGATTTAGTTCCAAATCAAATTTTTCAAAAATTAATCCAATTTCTAATTCTCCAAGATCAAGAAAATGAAAATGAGATCAACCAATTTATTGAAAAAGAAAAAGAAAATGACAATTCATTCAATTTTAAATCAAGATTTAAATTTGATTCCGAAATTATTGAAGAGGTAGAACATATTAACAAATTAAAAGAATGGATAAATGATGAACATTTCTTTTCGCAAATGAAAAGAGGATTTTCAGCAAAAAGAGATGGATTTAGTTGTAAAAAGTGGCATAAGAAATGTGATAATAAAGGGAAAACATTAATTATTATCAAAACAAAAGATAATTTTATTTTTGGAGGATTTACTGAAGTTGGATTTACAACTGATCAATCAAAATGGGATATCAAAGAATTCTATGGAGATGATGAAGATAGTAGTTTTATTCCTGATGCAAATGCATTTATTTTTTCATTAAGAAATGATAAAAATGACAGAAACCCTGAGAAATTTTCAATTAAAAAAGATCAAGAAGGAATTGCTATTTTTTATGATTATTCTTTTTCTGGTCCATATTTTGGAGGTGGAGATTTGAGTTTAAATCAGAATTTAACATCTGGTTACACAGATTTTGGTTGCAGTTACAATCTTCCTAAAGGGATTGATTTTAACACAAATGAATCTAAGAGTTATTTAGCTGGAACTCATGATAATTGGGTTGTTGATGAACTTGAAACTTTTTTCATTTAAAAAAAAATTAAAACAAAAATAATAAAGAAATATCAATCTCCAAATCAATATTAAATTAAATAATTTAAATATTTTGTTTATTTTCAAATTAAATTTAAAAAATATTGAAATTAATTAAATTAAAATTATTAAAAAATTAATTAAAAAAATTATTAAAAAATTAAAATTAATTTATAAAGAAATATTAATTTTGAAATCAATAATAAATTAAATAATTTAAATAATTTGTTTATTTTCAAATTAAATTTAAAAAATATTGAAATTAATTAAATTAAAATTATTAAAAAATTAATTAAAAATATTATTAAAAAAATGAAAATTAATTTATAAAAGAAATATTAATTTCAAAATCAATAATAAATTAAATAATTTAAATAATTTTGTTTATTTTCAAATTAAATTTAAAAATATTGAAATTAATTAAATTAAAATTATTAAAAATTAATTAAAAATATTAAAAATTAAAATTAATTTATAAAGAAATATTAATTTTGAAATCAATTTCAAAATTAAATAATTTAAATAATTTGTTTATTTTCAAATTAAATTTAAAAATATTGAAATTAATTAAATTAAAATTATTAAAAATTAATTAAAAAATTATTAAAAAATTAAAATTAATTTATAAAAGAAATATTAATTTTGAAATCAATAATAAATTAAATAATTTAAATAATTTGTTTATTTTCAAATTAAATTTAAAAATATTGAAATTAATTAAATTAAAATTATTAAAAATTAATTAAAAAAATTATTAAAAAATTAAAACAAAAATAATAAAGAAATATCAATCTCCAAATCAATATTAAATTAAATAATTTAAATAATTTGTTTATTTTCAAATTAAATTTAAAAAATATTGAAATTAATTAAATTAAAATTATTAAAAATTAATTAAAAAATTATTAAAAAAATTGAAAACAATTTATAAAGAAATATTAATTTCCAAATCAATAATAAATTAAATAATTTAAATATTTTGTTCATTTTCAAATTAAATTTAAAAATATTGAAATTAATTAAATTAAAATTATTAAAAATTAATTAAAAATATTATTAAAAATTAAAAACAATTTATAAAGAAATATTAATTTCAAAATCAATAATAAATTAGATAATTTAAATAATTTGTTTATTTTCAAATTAAATTTAAAAATATTGAAATTAATTAAATTAAAATTATTAAAAAATTAATTAAAAAAATTATTAAAAATTAAAAACAATTTATAAAGAAATATTAATTTCCAAATCAATAATAAATTAAATAATTTAAATAATTTGTTTATTTTCAAAATAAATTTAAAAAAATATTTAAATTAATTAAATTAAAATTATTAAAAATTAATTAAAAATTAATTAAAAAATTATTAAAAAATTAAAATTAATTTATAAAGAAATATTAATTTCCAAATCAATATTAAATTAAATAATTTAAATAATTTGTTTATTTTCAAATTAAATTTAAAAAATATTGAAATTAATTAAATTAAAATTATTAAAAAAATTAATTAAAAAATTATTAAAAAATTAAAATTAATTTATAAAGAAATATTAATTTCCAAATCAATAATAAATTAGATAATTTAAATATTTTGTTTATTTTCAAAATAAATTTAAAAAATATTGAAATTAATTAAATTAAAATTATTAAAAATATTTTTTTCAATTTTTTTAAAATTCATTTTTTTCTTTTCAAAAAAAAAAATAAAATAAAAATGTTAAATCCTGAAGCAAATAAAGTAAATATACTCTATGAATGTAATTGTGGAGAGAAAGTAGGGGTAGAAGATACTTATTATTGCAAATCATGTGGGAAATTCTATTGTAATAATTGCACATTTGAAGAAATAATTCAATATTATTGTCCAGTTAGTTTTGACACATTTGGATTATCAGAAATAAATCAAATACAAGGAAAATCACAAAAGCATTTTGAATGTCCAAGATGTTCTAGCCAACTTTCGCCAATGGTTGAAAACCAAAATGAAACTATATCAAGTTATTCTTTAAAATGCAATTATTGCAATTGGACAACTAAAGAAATTGGAATTGAAACTGAAAATATTAAGTCATTAATCAATATAATTATTCAGAATGAAAAGGAGCAAAAAATTACAGTTGAAAATCAAAAGCAAATGAAACAGTTGATTAATTATTACAACAAAAAAATTAATCCAACAAAAAATCTATTTAAATATTCATCTCCAAGAAATTCACCTTTAAATTCACCTTTAAAAATGGTTTCTTCTCCTTATAAACCAAGTTATTTATATCAACCTATTTCAAATCAATCTTTATCAACTCAATTTTCTTCTGTTTTGTCAAATAATCCTAAAGAAAGAGTTACTGTTTCTGAATTGGAAAATGAATTGGAAAAAAGAGAAAAAGAAGTTATTATTAGAAGTAAAAATGTTGATAAAGATTCAATTATTGATGATGAAATTGAAAAAAAGGAATTATTTGGAAATATTGATTTAAATGAATGTAAATTTGAATTTCAATTTGAATTTGAATTTAATTTTTATAAATGAATTTTAATTTTAATTTTTAATTTATAGCAATTAATTTAGAACGAAAATTACAAGAAATTCCAAATCAACCAAAAAATGAGAAGTAAATTTGATTCAATTTAAAAAATTTATTTTATTTTATTCAAAAATTTATTTTATTTTATTCAAAAATTTATCTGAAAATTTATTTTAAAAAATTAAGGGATTTATTTCCAAAAAGAATTAAACTCAAATCAAAGAAAGGAAGACTTTGTCTATCTTGTGGACATCCTCTTATTAAACCTGATCTTCAACAAAATGTTCGATTTAAAATCCAAAATTTTGGATTATTAGAATTACCTAAAATTACTTTATTAAATTATCCCATTTTCAAAACAAAAGAAAAAACTGAAGTTTTTATTGTTTTCACAAATTTATCTTCAACTCCAATCCAAATCAACAGTTTAAAATTCTCTCTTGAATCTTCATTATTAGAAAATCAAAATTCTCCAACTAATTTTATTGTTCAAAAATTTCAAGAATCTTTTTTCCAAAGTGGAAGTCCATCTAAACAAACAATAATCGAAGATTTGAAATCATCAAATATTGCAATTTATAACAATAAAGTTTATATTAAAGAATTTATTACTCTTCAAGAAGAAATCAAAGAAAAATTCTTAAATTTAAGATTGGAATTTAATATTGAATTAGAAGAAGGAGAAAACAAGAAAGAAATTAAACTTAAAGCAATAATTCATATTCAAAAATAATTTTCTTTTTCAAATCCAAAAAAATCCTTTTTTAACCAAATTAAAAAATTCGTTTTTAAATTTTTGCTTTTTTATTATTATTATTGTTATTAAAAAAAAAACTTTGAAACAAATTATTCAAATCATAAAACATTCAAGTTCATCAGCTTTCCATTTATGATAAGAACCAGCTAAATAATTCTTAGCCTGATTTGTATTAACTTGAATTCCATTAGGAAGAGTATATCTACAACCAAAATTTGTGTAACCTTGAAGATTTTCATATAACCAAATATCATCATGAAGACGACTTGTAGAATATCCAAAAATTGGACCATAATCTAAATGATACATAATTGCATTATCTTCTTCACCTTTTCTAATTGGAAATTTTTGAGGAGGATCATTTCTTGGATTTTTGATACTGAATAGAAATGCATCTTCATCTTTAATACATCCTTTTTTGAAAGAATATTGAATACTCCATTTTGTTTCATCACTTAAAAATCCAACTGAAGTAAATCCTCCAAAAATATAATTTTCTTTCGTTTTGATAATAATTAATGTTTTTCCTTTATTATCACATTTTTCATGCCAAGTTTTGTAAGAGAATCCTTCTTTTTTTGCTGAAAATCTTCTTTTCATTTGGAAAAAGAATTCATCATCATTTATCCATTCTTTTAACTTCTTGAAATATTCTTTTTCTTCAATAATTGATGATTTAAATTTCATTCTTCTTTTGAAAATTAATGAGTTTTCTTTGTGAATAAATTCTTTTAATTCTTTTTGATTTCGATTTTGAAGTTTTTGGAATTCAATTAATTTTTCTGAAATTTGATTTGGAATTAAATCTTGTTTCAAAATATCTTCAATTTCTTCTTTTGAGAAATCAATAAATCTGATTTTATCAATAATATTTGAAATTTGGTTTTTGATTTTTTCTTTTTCTTCTTTTTCAAGTTTTTCATTTTCTTTGACTTGATTAATATTTGATTTATGTTTTCCCCATTTTATTATTGATTGGAACATTTCAAATTCTTTTATTAAAATACTACCACTTGATAAAACTGAATTTAAATGATTTTCTTCAAGATCAAGAAAAAATGGAGTTTTAATAAATTTATCAAAATTTTCAAAAATAAATTTATAACAAAAATTGGATAAATGATTTAAATGCATTGATTCAGATAATTTAAGAACATCAACAACAGTTTCAATTTGAGTATTATTTTTGATAAATTTTAAACAATTTTCAATTAATTCATCAATTAAATATTTTGATGAAAAAAACAAAATTTCAACTGCATTTTCTAAATTAATTTCAATTTTTCCTGAATAAAAATAATTCAAAATCGAAAATAGAATTGAACTTGAAACATCTTTTAGAATTAATTTATTTTCTTGATATTCTTTCATTTTTGAATTAAAAAGAGATTTAAAATAATGACTTCTTGAAGAAAGAATTGATTTATGAGTTTTAAATGAAATTTCTTTTGTTTCTTTTGTTTTATTTTGTTCACAAATTATTTCAAAATCAAAATAACTTTCTTCATTTTCATTTTCATTTTGATTTTGATTTTGAAATAAGTTTTTTAAATCATTTGAAAGTTTTTCTAAATTTAAATAAGTTTCCATTTTAAATAAAAAAATGAAAAGAAAAAAATGAAAAAAATGGGAAATGGAATCAAGAATATTAAATAATCAAATTTGAAATTAATTCTATTTTATATATTTTATCAATATTTCTTTATTTAAAATGATATAAATTTATTCCCAATAATTAAATAAATTTAATAAAATATTTTAATTAATTTATTTCAAAAATGGAATAAAGAATATTAAATAATCCAATTTGAAATTAATTTTATTTTATATATTTTATCAATATTTCTTTATTTAAAATGATATAAATTTATTCCCAATAATTTAATAAAATTAATAAAATATTTTAATTAAATTTATTTTAAAATAAAATCAAGAATATTAAATAATTCAATTTGATGTTAATTCTATTTTATATATTTTATCAATATTTCTTTAATTTAAAATTAATATAAAATTATTCCCAATAATTAAATAAAATTAATAAAATATTTTAATTAATTTATTTCAAAAATAAAATAAAGAATATTAAATAATCCAATTTAAAATTAATTTTATTTTATATATTTTATCAATATTTCTTTTATTTAAAATAATATAAAATAATTCCCAATAATTTAAATAAAATTAATAAAATATTTTAATTAATTTATTTCAAAATGAAATCAAAGAATAATAAATAATCTAATTTAAAATTGATTTTTTATATATTTTATCAATATTTCTTTATTTAAAATAATATAAAATTTATTCTCAATAATTTAAATAAAATTGAAAAAAATTGAAATATTTTCATAAATAGAAAAATTGAATTTTAATAATAGTTAAAAAGAATTTAATTTAAATTTATTTTATTTTAAATTGAAATAATATTTTTATTGATTAAATTAATATTTTAGATTATTTATTATTTCAATTTTAATTATAATAAAATTGAAAAAGTGGAATAAATATTTTAATAAAAATATAAATTGAATTTTAAATAATTTTTAATAATAAATTTTAAGTAATTTTTTTTATTTTGATATTTTAATAATGAATTTAAATTTAATTATTATTAATTTCTATTTTCAATTTTTATTATTTTAAATTTAGATTTGTTTTCTTATTTATTAATTTAAAGAAATTAATTTGATTAAAATTAAATTAAAATTGAATTGGATTTTGAAAAAGAAAAATTTAAAATTAAATGAAATAAGTCTCAAGTTCATCAACAACCCATGAATTATAAGAACCAGCTAAATAACTTTGAGCTTGATATGTATTATAAGTAATTCCATTAGGTAGATTATAACTATGACCAATATTTGAATAACCAGGTTGTAACTCAGAATTCAACCAAAAATCATTTGCACCAAACTTTGGACCTCTACTTAAATGAGAATAAATTGCATATCCATCTTTTCCTTGTTTATAAGTAAATTTTTCAGGTTTTCTATCTCCTTTATCATTTCTTAATGAAAAAATAAATGCATTTGAATCATAAATTTTTCCTGAATTTCCATTAAATCCAACTTGAGTAAATCCTCCAAAAATAAAATTTTCTTTGGTTTTGATAATAATTAATGTTTCTCCTTTATTATCAACTGCTTTATGCCAATTTTGAGAATTAAATCCATCATTTTTTGCTGAAAATCCTTTCTTCATTTTGGAAAATAAATCATTATCATTTATCCATTCTTTTAATTTTTGAATATATTCAATATCTTTAATAATTTCTGAATCTGAAAAAATATTTCCAAATTCCATTTCTATTTTTGGCTTCATTTTCTCAATTTCTTTCTTCCATTTCTCTTCAATTTCTTTTTCTTTCACTTTGATTTCTTTCTTCCATTTATCTTCAATTTCTTTCTCTTTCGCTTCAATTTCTTTTTTCATTTGTTGATTTTCTTTCTCTTTATCTTGAATAACTTTTTTTTGATTTTCAATTAAAAAAGAATTTGGAAGAAAAGTTTCAAATTGTTTTAATTTATCAAAATCTTGTTTTGAAATTGAATCTTTATCAAATAATGAATAAAAAGAATGAAATAATCTTTTCTTTTCATTAATTTTGTGCTTAAATCTTTTTCCTTTTAATCTCTTATTTCTTTTTTTAATCCAATTATTTAAAAATTGAAAAAAATCAAATTGAAAAATTTCTTTTTTTTCTTGTTTAAATTGAATAAATTTGTTAATTTCTTCTTTAGTTAAATTGAATAAATTTTCATTATTTTGAATTTGGGAAAAATTTTGATTTATTAATTCAAAACATTTTATTTCAATTTCATTTGAATTTAAATTTCGATTTTGGAATAAAAATTGGAAAAAATTTGAATAATTAATTGAATTTAAAATTTTTGAATAATTTCTTTCAATAAATTTAATTTAAAATAAATTGAAATTTCCAATAATTGGAGAAGATTTTCTTGATTCTCAAAAGAAATATTTCCATAATAAATATAACTCAAAATTGATTCCATTTCTTTTTTATTAAATTGTCTTAAAAATCTTATTAATATCGTTTTGTCCTCTTAAAAACTTATTAAAAAAAGGAGATCTTGAAGATAAAATTGATTTATGAACTTTAATTTCAAAAGGATTTGATTTATTCTCAACAAAAATTGAAAAATCTTTAAATAAATTTCCATTTAAAAGGTTTGAATAATCTTTAATTAAATTTTTTGTTACTTTTTTTTCTAAATTTTTCATTTCATTTTCATTTTGATTTTGATTTTGATTTTCAATTTGGTTATTATTATTATTATCCATTTTGTGTTTTTGTTTTTTGTTTTTGTTTTTTGTTTTTGTTTTTTAAAAAAAAAGGAAAAAAATGAAAAAAAAAATGAAAAAAAAATAAAAAGTGAATTTTGAAAATAAATAAAAATATAAAAAATGAGAATAAATTTAAATTAATAATTAATTTAATTTTCTTTTTAATTTATTATTTTAAATTAATTTATTAATAAATTATTATTATTTTTATTAATTTTTTTATTATTAAAAAAAATGGAAAATTATTTTAATTTAATTTTTAATTTAATTTTTTTTGGAATTTAAAAATTATTAATAAATTTAAATTTTAAAACAAATTTTCAAATTAATATTAATTCAATTTAATTCAAAAAAAAGATAAAATTTTAATTTCAAAAATCAATTTTCAAAATATTTTTAAATAATAAAATATTTAAATCTAAAACAATAAATTATTATTTTAAACATAAAATTAAATATTAAATTATATTTTTAAATTAATTTATAAATTTAATATTAAATTAAATCTATTCTTATTTTTATATTTAAATGTTAAATATTTTAATAATAAAATATTTAAATCTAAAACAATAAATTATTATTTTAAACATAAAATTAAATATTAAATTATATTTTTAAATTAATTTATAAATTAAATATTAAATTAAACCTATTCTTATTTTTTATATTTATATGTTAAATATTTAAATAATAAAATATTTAAATCTAAAACATTAAATTATTATTTTAAACATAAAATTAAATATTAAATTATATTTTTAAATTAATTTATTAAATTAAATATTAAATTAAATCTATTCTTATTTTTATATTTATATGTTAAATATTTAAATAATAAAATATTTAAATTTAAAACAATAAATTATTATTTTAAACATAAAATTAAATATTAAATTATATTTTTAAATTAATTTATAAATTAAATATTAAATTAAATCTATTCTTATTTTTTTATATTTTATGTTAAATATTTAAATAATAAAATATTTAAATCTAAAACATTAAATTATTATTTTAAACATAAAATTAAATATTAAATTATATTTTTAAATTAATTTATAAATTAAATATTAAATTAAACATATTTTCATTTTTATATTTATATGTTTAATATTTAAATAATAAAATATTTAAATCTAAATCAATAAATTATTATTTTAATAATAAAATTAAACATTAAATTATATTTTTAAATTAATTTATAAATTAAATATTAAATTAAATCTATTCTTATTTTTATATTTATATGTTAAATTTTTAAATAATAAAATATTTAAATCTAAAACAATAAATTATTATTTTAATAATAAAATTAAATACTAAATTATATTTTTAAATTAATTTATAAATTAAATATTAAATTAAATCTATTCTTATTTTTATATTTATATGTTAAATATTTAAATAATAAAATATTTAAATCTAAAACATTAAATTATTATTTTAATAATAGAATTAAATATTAAATTATATTTTTAAAATTAATTTATAAATTAAATATTAAATTAAATCTATTCTTATTTTTTATATTTATATGTTAAATATTTAAAATAATAAAATATTAAAAATATAAAACAATAAATTATTATTTTAATAATAAAATTCATTTTAGAAATTATATTTTTAAATTAATTTATAAAATTAAATATTAAATTAAATCTATTCTTATTTTTATATTTTTATGTTAAACATTTAAATAATAAAATATTTAAATCTAAAACAATAAATTATTATTTTAAACATAAAATTAAATATTAAATTATATTTTTAAATTAATTTATAAATTAAATATTAAATTAAATCTATTTTCATTTTTTATATTTTTATGTTAAATATTTAAATAATAAAATATTTAAATCTAAAACAATAAATTATTATTTTAAACATAAAATTAAATATTAAATTATATTTTTAAATTAATTCTTTTTCATTTTTCATTTTTTTTCATTTTTTTATTTTATTAAAATGTTTGGGATTTTTGCAACATTTTTAATTTTAATAACAATTTATCTTTTTTTCCATTTATCAGAAGTTTTATTAACATATATTTATAATCCATCTCATTTAAGTTGGGAATGTAAAAAAAAAAAAGCAAAATTTAAAAACAAAAACTTGATTAATTTTTTTGAAAATTAAAAAATTAAATTTTTTAGCAACTTTGATAACTTGGGATTATACTTATTCAGTTTTAGGTGGATTAACTGAATATATTTTATCTTCCTTTTTTATTTCTTCTTTTAAACAAAATAGTTTTATGCAAATTTTGGGATTATTATTAATTATTGGTGAACTTGTTAGAAGAGTTTCAATGATAACTGCTCAACATAATTTCACTCATGAGTTCGAGAGAAAGAGATTTAATCATAGATTAGTTGATTTTGGAATTTATAAGTTAATTTTAATATTAATATTAATATTAATTTTAATTTTAATTTAAATTTTAATTTCAATTTTAATTTTAATTTTAATTTTAATTTTAATTTTAATTTTTAATTTTAATTTTAATTTTAATTTTAATTTTAATTTTAATTTTAATTTTAATTTTTTGATTTTTAAATTTAATTTTTATTTTAATTTTAATTTTAATTTTGATTTTAATTTTAATTTTAATTTTTGATTTTAATTTTAATTTATTTTTAATTTTTAATTTTAATATAAATTTTTAATTTTAATTTTTATCCGATTTTAATTTTTAATTTTAATTTTAATATTAATTATAATTTTAATTTTAATTTTAATTTTTAATATTAATTTTAATTATAATTTTTATCCGATTTTAATTTTTAATTTATTTTAATTTTAATTTTTAATTTTAATTTTAATATTAATTTTAATTTTTATTTTAATTTTAATTTTAATTTTAATTTTTATATTAATTTTAATTTTAATTTTAATATTAATTTTAATTTTTATCCGATTTTTAATTTTAATTTTTAATTTTAATATTAATTTTAATTTTAATATTAATATTTATATTAATTTTAATTTTAATATTAATAATTTTAATTTTAATTTTAATTTTTAATTTTAATATTAATTTTAATTTTAAATTTAAATTTAATTATAATTTTAATTTTTAATTTTAATTTTTAATTTTAATTTTAATTTAAATATTAATTTTAATTTTAATTTTTATATTAATTTTTAATTTTAATTATAATTTTAATTTTAATATTAATTTTAATTTTTATCCGATTTTAATTTTAATTTTAATTTTAATATTAATATTAATTTTAATATTAATTTTAATTTTAATTTTAATTTTAATTTTAATTTTAATTTTAATTTTAATTTTAATTTTAATTTTAATTTTTAATATTAATTTTAATTTTAATTTAAATTTTAATATTGATTTTAATTTAAATTTAAATAATTTTAATTTTAATTTTAAATTTAATTATAATTTTAATTTTAATTTTTAATTTTAATATAAATTTTAATTTTAATTTTTTATCCGATTTTAATTTTTTATTATTTATTAGATATATAAGACATCCTGGTTATCTTGGATTTTTAATTTGGGCTTGTGGAACTCAAATATTTTTATGCAATATTCTTTCTCCAATTGCTTTTGCAATAATTTTATGGAAATTTTTCAATGAAAGAATTCAAGATGAAGAATTAAATTTAATTAAATTTTTTGGAGATGAATACAGAAAATATCGTTCAAAAACACCAACTTATATTCCATTTATTAAATAAATTTCTAAATTAATATTAAAATTAAAATTAATATTAAAATCAAAAATTAAAATTAAAATTAAAATTAAAATTAAAATTTAAATCAAAATTATAATTATAATTAAAATTAAAATTAAAATTAAAAATAAAATTAAAATTAAATTTAAAATTAAAAATTAAATTTAAAATTAAAATTAAAAATAAAATTAAAATTAAAATTAAAATTAAAATTAAAATTAAAATTAAAATTCATTTATAAAATTAAAATTAAAATTAAAATTTAAATCAAAATTAAATTAAAATTAAAATTAAAATTAAAATTAAAATTAAAATTAAAAATAAAATCAAAATTAAAAATCAAAATTCAAATCAATATTAAAATTAAAATCAATATTAAAATTAAAAATCGGATAAATTTTTAAAAAGAATTTTTTTTATTAAAATTAAAATTAAAGCAAAATTTACAATTAAAATTAAAATTAAAATTAAAATTAAAATTAATTCCTTTTTAAATTAAAATTTAAATAAAAATTTTATTCAGTTCCAAATTTAAAAAAAAAAACAAAAAAATTTTTTCATTTTTTTTCTTCATTTTTTTTTTCATTTTTAAAAAATGTTTCGAACACAATATGATTCAGATGTAACAACATTTTCTCCACAAGGAAGATTACATCAAATAGAATATGCAATGGAAGCTGTTAAACAAGGAAGTACTGCAATTGGTTTAAAAAGTGAAACTCATGCTATTGTTGTTACTCTTCTTAGATCTAGTTCAGATCTTAGTTCTTATCAACAAGTATTATTAATTTATTTATAATTTTATTTATAATATATATTTTAAATTTAATTCATTTATTTAATTTATATTCAATTATTTTTATTATTTAATTAAAATTAAAATTAAAAATTAAAATTAAAATTAAAATTAAAAATTAAAATTAAAATTAAAATTAATATTAAAATTAAAATTAAAATTAAAATTAGAATTAATATTAATATTAAAAATTAATATTAAAATTAAAATTAAAATTAAAATTAAAATTAAAATTAAAAATAAAATTAAAATTAAAAATTAAAATTAAAATTAAAATTAAAATTAAAATTAAAATTAAAATTAATATTAAAATTAAAATTAAAATTAAAATTAAAATTAAAATTAAAATTAAAATTAAAATCAAAATAAAAATTAAAATTAAAATTAAAATTATAATTAAAATTAAAATTAAAATTAAAATTAAAATTAAAAAATATTTTTTCTTTTTAGAAAATTTTTAAAGTTGATGAAAATATTGGAATAGCAATTGCAGGACTTACTGCTGATGCAAGAGTTTTATTGAAATATATGCAGAATGAAACTTTAAATCATAAATATGTTTTTGAATCTCCAATGAGTGTTGAAAAATTAGTTTCTCAAATTGCTGATAGTATATTTTATTATAATTTAAATTTTATCTCAAATTTTTTAAATTTAAATTCAATTTATTAATTTATTAATTAATTAATTAAGAATCTCAAATTCATACTCAAAGATATGGAAAAAGACCTTATGGTGTTGGTTTATTAGTTATTGGTCATGATGTATATTATATTATATTTATTTTTAAACAGAGAGCATTTCATTCAATTTATTTCTTTTAAAAATTCATTTATAAAATTAAAATTCAATTTATAAAATTAAAATTAAAATTAAAATTAAAATAATTAAAATTAAAATTAAAATTAAAATTAAAATTAAAATTAAATTTAAATTTAAAATTTAAAATTAATATTGAAATTGAAATTAAAATTAATATTTAAATTTAAAATTAAAATTAAATTTAAATTAAAATTAATATTTAAATTTAAAATTAAAATTAAATTTAAATTAAAATTATTTAAATTTAAATTAAAATTAAAATTAAAAATTAAAATTAAAAATTAAAATTAAAATTAAAATTATTTAAATTTAAATTAAAATTAAAATTAAAATTAAAATTAAAATTAAAATTAAAATTAAAATTAAAATTAAAATTAAAATTAAAATTAAAATTAAAATTAAAATTAAAATTAAAATTAAAATTAAAATTAAAATTAAAATTAAAATTAAAATTAAAATTTATAATTAAAATTAAAATTAAAATTAAAATTAAAATTAAAATTAAAAATAAAATTAAAATTAAAAATAAAATTAAAATCAAAATTAAAATTAAAATTCATTTATAAAATTAAAATTAAAATTCATTTATAAAATTAAAATTAAAATTAAAAAAAGAAATCAGGAGTTCATTTATTTGAAACAAGTCCATCAGGAAATTATTTTAATTATTATGCACAAGCAATAGGATCACGAGCACAAAGTGCAAAAACTTATTTAGAAAAGAATTTTGAAAATTTTAAAAAATTAAGTTTAGATGATTTAATTTTTCATGGATTAACAGCAATTAAAGAATCATCAAGTAAAGAAGTTTTAACTAAAGATAATTGTTCAGTTGGAATTGTTGGAGTTGATACTCCTTTTAAATTTTTAGAAAAAGATAAATTGGAAAAGTTTTTAGAAAGAGTTCAACCTCAAGATGATTTGGATGATATGGATTTAAATAATGATAATCAAATGAATATTGATTAATTAAATTCATTCATTGATTTTTTTTTTTTAAAAGAAAATGATTGAATTTTCTCAAAGTTTTTTTTTTTTTCAATTTTTTTAAAAACAAAAATCAAGAATTACTTTTTCTTTTCAAAAATAAAAAATTAAAATCAAAATTAAAATCGGATAAAAAATTGAAGAAAATCTTTAAAGAAAATTTATTTTCAAAATTTCATAGAAAGATTAATCTATTTTCTTAATTCATTTATTGGAATAAAAACTCAAAAAAATCTTTTATCAAAGAAGAAAAATAATAAAGAAGAAAAATTTGAATTTAATTGGAAAATTAAATAAGAAAAGAAATTATTAATTCAAATTATCAAAATCAATTCAAAAACAAAAGAAAAAAGAGAAAAATGAGACAAATTTATTTTTCAAATCTTTTGTTAATAATTAAGTTGTTTTCTGTACTCAGTTTAATTAATTTTGTTATACTTTTTTGATCAAAAAAAAAAATTAATAAAAAATACTCAATTATCAATTTTTTAACAACTTTTCCTTTAAAATAGTTAGAATTTTCAATAAATATCTTTTTTAGTAAAAAAAGAAAAAGAAAAGAAAAGAAAAGAAGTTCTTTATAATTTAAAAGAAAATAAACTGAAATCATCAAAATGATCAAAAAAAGAAAATAAAAATAAATTAAAGTATTAAATGTACTTAATAAAAAAAAATAAATTTCCTTTTGAAAACCAATTTTCTCAAAATAATTTTTAATTTAAATTTAAAAGAAAAAAAGAAAAAAGAAAAAAAATTTTTTTCTGAAATTCCAACTCATCTTGATTTTGGATAAATTTTTAATTCTTTTTTTTTCTAAATTCATTTCTTTCTTTTTTAAATTTTCCATTTACTTTTGTTTTGCTTTTTAAAGTAATAATTTTGGATCTAAATCCACAAAAAAAAACACACTTAAAAAACTTTTTTTTTTATTATTTAATTATTTAATTAATTTGTTTGTTTTGTTTTTCTTTTCTTTTTATTTATTATTGTTTGAAAATAGGAACAAACAAAAAAAACAAACAAATGAATACTTTTCTGCTTTTTTTTTCTTCATTAATTTTTCTCATTTTGATTGTTAAACCTCAAATCACTCCATCAAATTCATTCAATTTCCCACTTGGAATATCTAGTCCTTATGTTTCTTTAATCGATGTTGATGAAGGATTTGTTTACTTTGCTGATTATGATTATAAGACTCTTTATAAGTTTAATATAAATACTTTTCAACCTGTTAATGTTCTTGATTTGGAAATTCATAATATTCAATGTGGAGTGATTGATACTGTTAATAAATTTGCTTATTTTGGAGCATATACTAATCCTAATAAAATTGCGAAAGTGGATTTAAAAACATTCACAGTTGTTGATATTCTCACTTTATCAACAAATGGTGATGGTGTTTGGACTGGCCAAATTGATGTTGTAAATCAAAAAGCTTATTTTGCTGTTAATATAATCGTTGGTGTTGTCAAAATTGATTTAACAACGTTTACTGAAGAAGCAAATTTAACACTTAATACTTCAAATCAAAATTTTTGGGGTTCTGCTATTGATATTCCAAATGGATTTTTTTATGTTTTCACAGATTGTTGCACACCAGTAGGAGGAACTCCAGTGATTTCCAAAATTGATTTATCAAATTTTACTGAAGTTGGATCTCTTGCTTTGGATTCATCAGAAGCACAACCATTTTGTGCAGTGATTGATTCTTCAACAGGATTTATGTATTTGGGAACTAACTCAGCTCCAATGATGATTGTGAAGGTGAATTTAACAGATTTCACAAAAGTAGATTCAATTGCAACTTCATGTTCATATTGCTTAGGAACAGGAATTGATATTGATAATGAATTAGCTTATTTCGTATCTCGATCAAAACTTCTTGTCAAAATCAATTTAACTGATTTCACCGGAATTGATTCATTAAGTTTTACTTTCACACCTAATTCAATGTCTGTTGATTTAAACATTCAAAAAGCATTTATTGGATTATCAGAGATAGGAGTTTCTGAAGTTGATTTAACAGTATTAAATCAAACTGATCAAATAATAGTTCCAAATTGTCGATATCCATCAGTAATTTTGGTTGATGAACCAAATAATATTGGCTATGTTGCATTTAGTAATGGTGTTGGAACAATTGCTAAAGTTGATCTTGATTCATTTCAACTTGTTGATTTTTTGAATACTGGAGTTAGTGATTCATTTACTGGAGGAGAAATTGATTCAACAAATGGATTTGCTTATTTCTTCTTATCTTCTTCTGGATTAGGAGCTATCAAACTCAGATTATCAAATTTTTCAGTTGATGGAGTTATAATACTTGATTCTAATTGTTCATTTATAGTAAGTGCATTTGATAATCAAAATCATTTCATTTATGTTGGATTTGATAATCATACTTCTAATGTTTCCACACTCAGTAAAATCAACTCACCTAATTTTGAAATTGTTGATACAGTTATTTTGGATAACAATGAAATTGATTATTTGATAGTTTATTCTTCAAAAGGATTTCTTTATGAATTGTTGAAGGTTTCAGGTTATTTCATAAATCAAGTTGCTTTATCAAATTTAAGTGAAGTTATTGATTCAACTTATTTATCAAATTATAATGTTTCCGTAATATTCCTTGATTCAAATCATCAATACATTTATTTTGGGACTGATGCAACATATTCTGAAATTTGTAGACTTGGATTAACTAATACGGAACTTTTTTATTGTCTTGAAATTGAAGGAGTTAATAATTTCGTTGGTTCATTTATTGAATCAAGTCAAACTTATGGATTTTTTGTGAGTGATTTTTTGAATAATGAAACTGGAGAATATGAAACAAGAATAATCCAAATTGAAACAATTTCAAATCAACTACTTTCAAACACATCAATTGGTCTATATTTGAATGGATTTATTGGAGTATATGATTCGACATCAAGATATGAATATGCTTCAGGATATAACAATTATCCAGTTCCATTTATACAATTTTCAGTTCCAAATCCACCAAATCCACCACCATCATCAAGTTCAGAAATTCTTTTCTCAATTTTGATAATTGGATTAATGATGATGATTTTACAATTCTTTTGAATTTTTTTCAATCAAATTTTTTTTCAAACAACAATAATTCATTAAGAAGAAGAAATGAGAAAGAAAATTATTTCTTTTTGATGAATTTTTTTCCTTTCAAAAAAAATAAATCCAATCCAAAAACAAATCACTTTCTCATTTATTTTTTTAATTTGAAATTTTATTCCACTTTTTTTTTTTAAATTCTAAAAATTATTTTTTTTTCATTTTTTCATTTTTCATTTTTTTTATTTTTTTTAAATAAAAAGAAAAATAAATATAAAAAAATAAAAATGACAACTTTAGAAGATGTAAAAAATAAAAAATAAATAAAAAATAATAAAAAATAATAAATAAAAAATATTAAATTTTTCTTTTATTAAAATTATCTTTAGAATGAATTTGATAAATATATTCAATTTCTTGAAAAAAATAGAGAAGATTTTTCAACTTGGATTAAAATATTAACAGTTGCAGAAAATGGAAGAAAAATAAATCAAATTAGAAAGAGTTTTGATTTATTTTTATCAATTTATCCATTTGCTTTTGGTTATTGGAATAAATATTCTCTTTTAGATTTAGAAAATCAAGAAGAAATTTATGAAAGAGCTGTTAAAGTTGCTTATTATTGTGTTGATATTTGGATTTTTTATTGTCGTTATTCAATTGAAAATAAACCTCCTGATTTTACAAGAAAGTATTTTTTTTTAATTGAAATTCATTTATAAAATTAAAATTAAAATTAAAATTAAAATTATAATTAAAATTAAAATTAAAATTCATTTATAAAATTAAAATTAAAATTAAAATTAAAATTATAATTAAAATTAAAATTAAAATTAAAATTCATTTATAAAATTAAAATTAAAATTAAAATTAAAATTAAAATTAAAATTAAAATTAAAATTAAAATTAAAATTAAAATTAAAATTAAAAATAAAATTAAAATTAAAATTAAAAATTAAAAATTAAAATTAAAAATTAAAATTAAAATTAAAAATAAAAATTAAAATTAAAATTTAAAAACAAAATTTAAAATTAAAATTAAAATTAAAATTAAAATTAAAATTAAAATTAAAAATTCAAAAATTAAAATTAAAATTAAAATTAAAATTAAAATTAATTTTAAAATTAAAATTAAAATTAAAATTATAATTATAAATTAAAATTAAAATTAAAATTAAAAATTAAAATTAAAAATAAAAATAAAATATTAAAATTAAAATTAAAATTAAAATTAAAATTAAAATTCATTTATAAAATTAAAATTAAAATTAAAATTAAAAATTAAAATTAAAATTCATTTATAAAATTAAAATTAAAAATTAAAATTAAAATTCATTTATAAAATTAAAATTAAAATTAAAATTAAAATTAAAATTAAAATTAAAATTAAAATTAAAATTAAAATTAAAATTAAAATTAAAATTAAAATTAAAATTAAAATTAAAATTAAAATTAAAATTAAAATTAAAATTAAAATTATAATTATAATTAAGTTTATTTGAAAGAGCTATTGAAGCTGTTGGAACTGATTTTTTTTCTACAAATCTTTGGAATGATTATATTGAATGGGAATTTTCACAAAATAAACCAGAAAATGTTACAAAAATTTATCAAAAAGTTATTCAAATTCCAATTCAACAAATTGAAATTTATTGGCAAAAGTAATAGTTTTTTTTCTCTTTAATTTTAAATTGTTTCTTTTTGCAATAAATTTTAATTTTAATTTTAAAATTAATTTAGTTATAAAAGACATGCTCAAACAAGACCTTTATCTGAATTAGAACCTGAAAATTTATCTCAAAATGAAAATGGTTTTTATTGATATTTTATATTTTATATTTTATATTTTATATTGAAAACAAAAGAGATATAGATATTTTTTAGATTGAAAAATTATATTTCCAAAACAATTTTAATGTTGTTTTTAATTTAGAAGATTGATTAGAAATGGAAATTTAAATTATTTATTTATTAATTTATTTATTAAATTATTTATTAAATTATTTATTAAATTATTTATTAAATTATTTATTAATTTATTTATTAAATTTATTATTAAATTATTTATTAATTTATTTATTTATTAATTTATTAATTTATTTATTAATTTATTTATTATTTATTTATTTAATTTATTTATTAAAATTATTTATAAATTTATTTATTAATTTATTTATTAAATTATTTATTAAATTATTTATTTATTTATTTATTAATTTATTTATTAATTTATTTATTAAATTATTTATTAATTTATTTATTAATTAATTTATTAATTTATTTATTAATTAATTTATTAATTTATTTATTAATTTTAGAAGAAAAAAAAGAAAATGAACAAAACAATCTTTTTAAATTACAAACAATATTACAAAAACAAGAACAAGAATTTCAAAAAACATTAGTTAAATTTAACAAAATTATAATTTATGAATCAGGAATATTAAGACCTTATTTTCATATTCATCCATTAGATGATCAACAACTTTATATTTGGAATTCTTATTTAAATTATGCAGAAGAACAATATAAATTAAATTTAGAATCATTTGAATTTGTTATAAAACTTTATGAAAGAAGTGTTATTTCTTGTGTAAAAAAATATTTCAATTTAATATTTAAAAAATATTTTAATTAAAATTTAAAAATTATTTCAATTTAATATTTAAAAAATATTTTAATTAAAATTTATTAAAATTATTTCATTTTAAAATTTAAAAAATATTTCAATTTAATATTTAAAAAATATTTCAATTTAATATTTAAAAAATATTTCAATTTAATATTTAAAAAATATTTCAATTTAATATTTAAAAAATATTTCATTTTAATATTTAAAAAATATTTCAATTTAATATTTAAAAATATTTCAATTTAATATTTAAAATTATTTCAATTTAATATTTAAAATTATTTCAATTTAATATTTAAAAATATTTCAATTTAATATTTAAAAAAATATTTAAATTTAATATTTAAAAATATTTCATTTTAATATTTAAAATTATTTAAATTTAATATTTAAAAAATATTTCAATTTAATATTTAAAAATTATTTCAATTTAATATTTAAAAATTATTTCAATTTAATATTTAAAAAATATTTCAATTTAATATTTAAAAAATTATTTCAATTTAATATTTAAAATTATTTCAATTTAATATTTAAAAATATTTAAATTTAATATTTCAAATTATTTCAATTTAATATTTTAAAAATATTTCAATTTAATATTTAAAAATTATTTCAATTTAATATTTAAAAAATATTTCAATTTAATATTTAAAAATTATTCAATTTAATATTTAAAAATTATTTCAAATTTAAATATTTTAAAAAATATTTCAATTTAATATTTAAAAAATATTTCAATTTAATATTTAAAAAATATTTCAATTTAATATTTAAAAAATATTTCAATTTAATATTTAAAAAATATTTCAATTTAATATTTAAAAAATATTTCATTTTAATATTTAAAAATATTTCAATTTAATATTTAAAAAATATTCAATTTAATATTTAAAAAATATTTCATTTAAAATTTAAAAAAAATTTCATTTAATATTTAAAAAATATTTCATTTTAAAAATTAAAATTTAAAATTTTTAAAAAAATTTTTAAAAAATTTAGTCTCTTTATCCTTCTTTTTGGTTAAAATTCGCTTTGTTTTATGAAGAAAATAATAAAATTCAAGAAGCAAGAAATATATTCCAAAAAGCAACACAAATATTTATTCCAAATAGACCAAAAATTGTTTTTTCATTTGCAGAATTTGAAGAAAGACAAAAAAATAATGAACAATCAAGAAACATTTATAATGATTTTATAGCAAAATATAAAAAACAAAAAAAATCAAAAAGCAATTGCTGAAGGATTTATTAAATTAGCTCATTTTGAATACAGAATATCAAATAAATCAAATGAAATATTTATAAATTCACTTGAAAATACACTTTCAGAATTAACTGAATATTATGCTAATTCAAGACTAACAAAAAGAAAAAACAATAAAATTTATGCAATAATAACAATCGAACTCTGTCGTTTTTTAACAAATCAATTAATGGATAACTTAATGAGTTCAAATCAATCCCAAAGTGATTTAATCAACCAAATTAGAGAACTTTTTGAAAGAGCTTTTGATTATTCTGAACATTTTATTCATTTATGGATTAGTTATATTAACTTCGAAATCCAAATTATTCAAGACGATAATATTTCAAAAGTTATTGATTTATTTAATAGAGCAACTTCTGATGAATCTTTATTGAATATTAAAGATAAATTATCAATTTGTCTTCTTCATGTTGAATTTCTTAGAAATTTTTCAAAAGAAATTTCTTCTTTATTTTTATTAAATGAAAAAATTTCAAAACTTAAAAAAGAAGCAAATGAAAAGAAAATCAATTATTATCATGGAATCCAAAAACATGAATTAATTTTCTCAGAATATTTTAAAGGAACTTTTTTAAAGCCACAAACAAGATTTCCAAATACAAAATTTAATTAAAGAAATTTTTTATTTAATTTTAAATTTTACTTAATAAATTTAATCTTTCAAGTTCATATAATAAATTAAATTGATCATCTTCAATTTCTTTTGAATAAGTATTCATTTTTTGAATTTTTATCATTTCTTCATCAGAAAGAATTCCTTTTTCAATTTCAGTTTTTTCATTTTCTAATTTTTTAACATGAATTAAAGAATCAGCAAAAGAATTAATTAATTTTTCAACCAATTCTTTTAAATTTTGATTTTGAGCATTTTCATTTAAATCTTTTTCTTTTGAATCATTTTCCAATCTTGTTTTAATTAATTGATTTAAAATTCGAATACTTTCTTGCCTATTAATTTCACCTTCAAATTGCAATTTCTTCAATTCTTTTAATAAATCTTGATATTTACTTTCTTTTTCTTTTAATTCAGATAACAATCGATTTTTTTCTTCATTTTCGTTATTTTTCTCATGATTGATTTTAAGTGTTTCTTCAAGTTCTTTGATTCTTAAAATATATTCATTGTTTTTTTCCACAAAATTCTCAATTAATTTCCTCATATTTTCCTCATTTTCTTGTTCGTTTTGAATTTTCTTTTTATTATTAATAATTTCTTGAATTTTGCTATTTAGCATTCTTGACAAAGTATCATAATCTGAATGAACTTGTTTGATTTGTGATTCTTGTTGTTCAAAATTCAATTCTCTTGACAATTCAAAGGTTTTTTCAATTATAAGTTTAGTTTTTGCATTTTTCCTCTTTTTTTTAGCATTTTCTTCAATATCATCAACTCTTTCCTTAAGAATTTCAATTTGAGTGCTATATTTTGCAATTGAATCTTCAAATTCTCTTGATAAAGCAGAATTTGCTTTGCTTAATTTTTCTGACTGCAATTTTTCCTTCTCAATTTCCTCTTCAAGTTGAACAATTGCTTTACCATGTCTTTTATTATCATTATCAATTTTAAACTGCAATTCATTAACCTCATCTTCTAATGATTGTATTTTTTCATTTTTATCAATAAGAATCCCATTAATTTTACGAAGTTCTAAAAGTCTTTGTTCCATTTGCTTTTGAAAATTTTCTTGATCGTTTTTAATCATCGTTTTCAAACTTGAAATTTCGTTTTTTAACTGAGAAATTTGTTCTCGATCTAATTTCTGATTTAAATCTATCAAGTTTTTTAAATCTTCATTTCTTGAAATTTCCAATTTAAGACTTCTTTGTTTCATGTTATTTTTCCTTTCTAAATCCCTGTTTTTGTTTCAATTCTTCAAGTTCTTTTGAAAGACTCGAATGAATTTCCTCGTTTTTCAAATCAATTTCACTTCCTTTATCTTCCTTTTAATTTCTCAAGTTTTTCCTCGTTTTTTCTAATTTCTTCTTCAATTCCCAAAATGTTTTTCAATTAAATTTTGTTCTTCCAATATTTGTTTCTCTTCCTCTTCAATTCCTTGTTTTTCACCTCAAGTTCTTTTATTGAGTTTTTAATACCTTTTTATTCTGTAATTTTGATATTTTTTCTGTGTAAACATTTAATTTTTCTTGATAACTTTCTGCATGTTTTTCAAGAAGAACTCTTTCGTTTTCAAAATTTTTTCGATCATCTATTAATTGATTTTTCAGTTCTTGATTTTTGAGGCTTTTTTGTTCCCAAAGTATTTTCAATTTAATTTAACAACATTTTTCAAGATTTGTTTTCTTTTGTTTGTTTTTATCTATTAAATCATCAATTTCCAATTGATTTTCCTCAATTTGTTTTTTCAAATTTTCATTTTTTTCTTCAATTTTCAAATTGGTTTCATTTTGTGAAATTTTGGAAACTTTTTTAAGTTGTTTTTCTTGTTTCAATCTTCTTGTTCTAATTTTTTGTAATCGTGTATCCATTTTTTCATATTCTTTTCTCATTACAGATAATTCAATTTCGAGTTGATTTTTCTCTGTAATTAAACTTGTTTTTTCGTTTTGTTCTTCTTCTTGGCTTTTTTGATGTTCCGAAATTTCTTTTTCAAGCAATTTTATTTTTTCTTCAAATTGCTCACTTTCATTTTTAAATTTGGTTTGAGATGAATTTATATCACTTTCAATACTTTTTAGGTTTTCTTTTAAATTTTCAATCTTAGTTATTGTTTCCGTTTTGTCTGGAAGATTTTCATTTTGATTTTCATTTTCAATATTGATATTAATATTAATATTGAAATCTTGATTTGAAGGTAAATTTGATTTGATTCCTTTTCTTTCTTTTTGTTTTTTAATTTGAAGTCGAGTTTGTTGAATTTTTTTTTGTGTTTCTTGAAGTTGTTTAAAAAGTTGTAAAATTTGCATTTCATTTTCCTTTTCAATTTTTTGTACTTCTTTTCTATGTTTATCATGCATTTGTTCTAATGAAAAATCTGGATTTTCATTTTGGAATTTAACTGCTTTGATTTTTTGATAAAGATGGTGATTTGTTTGTTTTTGATATTCCTTGTTGAATATTTTGAGAATCATCAACTGAATTTTTCTTTGTAATCTTTTCTTCATTTCTCTTATATTAACTTTATATTGTTCAATTAATTTATTTGCCTTTTTATATATATATTAATAAAATGTATAAAAAGATATAATTTTTCTTTTTAATTTTTTTTTACCTCTTCTTTTTTTACAAATTTTTGAAATAAAATTGAAATGTAAATAAAAATTGATTTTTCATCTGTTTTACGTTCTAAAAATTCTTGGATATCAATAATTTGAGGTATTCCCAATTCTTGAAGAATATCAAATACTTGTTTAACATTTTTTTCATTTTCATTCTTTAAATTTAAATAAATTTTAATTTTAAATTTAAATTAATTTTATTTTATAAATTTTTTTTTTACAGAATCTAAATTTTTTAAATCAATTTTATCAGGAAAATAAGTTTTAATAATTGAAGCAAAAGCAAATCCATCATAAAAACTAAAAATAAAAATAAATTAAATTAAATTAAATGATAAAAAAATTATTTTTTAAAATAAAAACCTTGTAGAAAAATTATCAACACGAATTTTAAAAGAAGAAGCACATTTTTTACACCAAAAAAGGATTAAATTTAATGGTTTAATTTCTTTGTTTGGAATTAATGAATAAATTGAGAAAAATTGAACAAAATTCCAAATCATTCCTAAAATTAAAATTTCATTTTGTTCAAGAATATCTTCAGCACAAATTGAGTAAGAAATTCCTATAGATTTTGCTAAATTTAAACATAGAGTAATATTTTCTAATTGAAGTACTCTTGTAGTAGGTTTTGTTTGATATTTTGGAATACTTTAAATTTTTTAATTTAAATTTTTAATTTAATTTTTAATTTAATTTTTAATTTAATTTAATTTAAATTTTTAATTTAATTTTTAATTTAAATTTAATTTACGTTTTTCCACTTAAAACTTCAAGAAGATTTATTAATTTAATTCCATCTTGAAAATCTGTTTTTAAATCATCAAAAGTTAAATTTCTTTCATTTAAATTAAATTGAACCCATTTTTCAAGTGTCTAAATTATTTATAAAATTATTTAATTAATTTTATATTTTTTTTTTATTTAAAATTTATTTTACTTTTTTTTGTGTTTGTTCTGAAAAACTTAAAGTTCTGTCTAAATGTTTTAAAATTCTACTTTTTCTTTGATTAAAAAAATTACTAAAAAAATTTTGAGATTCTGTTGTTATTTTTTCTTCAGAAGAAACTTTTCTAATTAAATTTTGACTTTGACTTTGATTTTGATTTTGATTTTGATTTTGATTTTGATTTTGATTTGATGTCATTTGTTTTTGTTTTTGTTTTTAAAAAAATTGAAAAAAAATGAAAAAAAATGAAAAATTTAAATTCATTTTTTTTTTCATTTTTTTTTTTAAAATAATGTCTTTAGCAAGAAGAAGAAAAACTAAACCTCCAAAAGGTTGGGAAATTATATCAGATAAAATAGAAGAATTTGACCAAAAAATGCGAGAAGGTAATTTTTAAATTAAAAATTAATTTAATTTTTTAATTTAAATTTTTAATTTAAATTTTTAATTTAAATTTTTTTTTTCTTCTTTAAATAAAGCTGAATCTCAACCTCATCAAGGAAAAAGAAAGAATGAAGCTTTATGGCCAATTTTCCAAATAAATCATCAAAGATCAAGATATATTTTTGAAATGTATTATAAAAAAAAAGAAATATCAAAAGAATTATTTGAATATTGTGTAAAATATAAAATTGCAGATGGACCTCTTATGGAAAAATGGAAACAACCTGGGTAAGTTTTTCAATGAGATTATTTTCTTTTGATTTGATTTTCTAATTTGGATTTTTAGTTTTGAAAGGCTTTGTTGTTTACAATGTATTCAAACTCGTGATACAACTCATGGTAATTGTTGTATTTGTAGAGTTCCAAAAAAAGATAGGAAATCTCAAAAACCTGTTCAATGCTTTAATTGTGGTTGTCGTGGTTGTGGTTGATTTGTTTTTATTCTTCTTTCCTTTTATTCCGTTTATTTTTTTTTTAGAAAATTTTAATTATTATTTTAAATAATAAAACTATTTTTGAATTTAAATTTTTATTTAAAAAATTATTTTGAAAATGAAAAATTTAATTTAATTTTGATTTAATTTTAATTTTTAATTTAATTTTAATTTAATTTTAATTTTAATTTAATTTTAATTTAATTTTGATTTAATTTTAATTTAATTTTAATTTTTTAATTTAATTTTGATTTAATTTTAATTTAATTTTAATTTTTGATTTAAATTTTAATTTTAATTTTGATTTAAATTTTATTTTAATTTTGATTTAATTTTAATTTTTTAATTTTAATTTTTAATTTAATTTTTTAATTTTATTTTTTAATTTAATTTAATTTAATTTTAAATTTTTAATTTTGATTTAATTTTAATTTAATTTAAAATTTAATTTAAATTTTAATTTAATTTTAATTTTCAATTTAATTTAATTTTAATTTAATTTTAATTTTAATTTAAATTTTAATTTTTAATTTTTAATTTCAATTTTAATTTGATTTTAATTTTTTTTTAATTTTAATTTTAATTTTGATTTTTATTTTAATTTTAATTTTAATTTTAATTTTAATTTTAAATTTAATTTAATTTTAATTTAATTTTCAATTTTTTTAATTTAATTTTAATTTAATTTTAATTTAATTTTAATTTAATTTTAATTTAATTTTAATTTAATTTTGATTTAAATTTAATTTTGATTTATATTTTAATTTAATTTTGATTTAATTTTGATTTAATTTTTGATTTAATTTAATTTTTGATTTAATTTTGATTTAATTTTAATTTAATTTTAATTTAATTTTGATTTAATTTTAATTTAATTTTGATTTAATTTTGATTTAATTTTGATTTAATTTTGATTTAAAAAAGTCCAGTAATATTTCCTTTTTCATCAATATCAATATCGTAATAAGCAGGTCTTGTTGGCTAAAATTAAAAATAAATTAAAAAAAAATTAAATTAAAATCGGATAAAAAAATTTTATTTAGTTTTTACCAATCCAGGCATTGTTGAAATATCTCCAGAAATAGGGAAAATAAAACCAGCACCAATACTTGCTCTAATCTCTCTAATAGGAAAAACAAAACCATTTGGAGTACCCAAAAGTTTAGGATCATGACTAAAACTATACTGAGTCTTAGCAATACAAATTGGAAGATTTCCAAATCCATTTTTCTCAAAATTTTCAATATCTTCCTCAGTTGTTCCTTCATACTTCACAGAATCTGCCCGATAAATCTCCTTCGCAATAATCTCAATCTTTGATTTAATTGGAAGATTTAATTCATAAAGAAACTTGAAATTGTTTTTCATTTGACACGCTTCAATCACACTTGTTGCTAACTGAATTGCACCTTCACCTCCCCTTGCATAATGAGTAGAAGAAACTGCATCAAATGCTCCTGCTTTTTTTGCCTCGGTAATAACTGCTGCAATTTCTTCGTCTGTATCGTTGATGAATTGATTAATACAAACAACTGTTGGTATTCCAAATTTTGATATGTTTTCAATATGTTGTTTTAAATTTGAACATCCTTTAATAACTCCTTCAATATTTGGCTTTTTACATTCAGATAATGGTATTCCTCCATGTGTTTTTAATGCTCGAAGTGAACATACAATTACACAACAATTTGGTGTTAATCCACTTGATCTACATTTAATATTAAAAAATTTTTCAGCTCCACAATCTTTTATATATATATTTTTTAAATTTACAAATCAATTTTATATCAATTTTAAATCAATTTTATATCAATTTTATATCAATTTTATATCAATTTTATATCAATTTTATATCAAATTTAAATCAATTTTAAATCAATTTTAAATCAATTTTATATCAATTTTATAACAAATTTTATATCAATTTTAAATCAATTTTAAATCAATTTTAAATCAATTTTAAATCAATTTTAAATTTATAATTTTATATCAATTTTAAATCAATTTTATATCATTTTAAATCAATTTTTAAATTTTAAATCAATTTTAAATCAATTTTATATCAATTTTAAATCAATTTTAAATCAATTTTAAATCAATTTTAAATCAATTTTAAATCAATTTTTATATATCAATTTTATATCAATTTTATATCAATTTTATATCAATTTTATATCAATTTTATATTAATTTTATATTAATTTTATATCAATTTTATATTAATTTTTATATCAATTTTATATCAATTTTAAATCAATTTTTAAATCAATTTTATATTAATTTTAAATCAATTTTAAATCAATTTTTATATTAATTTTATATCAATTTTTAAATCAATTTTAAATCAATTTTATATTAATTTTATATTAATTTTAAATCAATTTTAAATCAATTTTTATTTTAATCAATTTTAATATTAATTTTATATCAATTTTTATAATATCAATTTTAAATTAATTTTTTTATTTTTATATTTTAATATCAATTTTAAATCAATTTTAAATTTTAAATCAATTTTATATCAATTTTTATATCAAATTTTAAATCAATTTTTAAATCAATTTTATATCAATTTTAAATCAATTTTATATCAATTTTATATCAATTTTAAATCAATTTTTAAATCAATTTTAAATCAATTTTTTATATAATTTTAAATCAATTTTATATAAAATTTTTAAATCAATTTAAATCAATTTTAAATCAATTTTATATTAATTTTATATCAATTTATATATAATTTTAAATCAATTTTCAAATCAATTTTAAATCTGTTTTTATATCAACAAATCAATTTTTATATCAATTTTTATATCTTTTTAAATCAATTTTATATCACTTTATCAATTTTTATTGTTTTAAATCAATTTTAAATCAATTTAAATTAATTTTAAATAATTTTTAAATCAATTTTTATATCAATTTTTATATCAATTTTAAATCAATTTTTAAATCAATTTTAAATCAATTTTTATATTAATTTTAAATCAATTTTTTTATATCAATTTTTAAATCAATTTTTAAATCAATTTTAAATCAATTTTTAAATCAATCTTTTATATAATTTTTACAATTTTTATATCAATTTTTAAATCAATTTTTTATATCAATTTTATATCAATTTTTATATCAATTTTTATATCAATTTTATATCAATTTTTATATCAATTTTTATATC